>KI915041.1:14733252-14755022 GCA_000473445.2 Anopheles farauti
CGCTCCAAGCAGATCGAACAGGATGGACGGGCTGTTTGTTTTCTTTTATCGTGCAGTTTCGTGTGGGTTACGTTCCCACCGCAACACTCCTGCGAAAGCTCGGATGAGTTGAGTTGTTTCGCAGTGTTGTGGAAGTTTTGCATGCTGGAAATTATGCTAATTTTTATGACCTCCGTGTCGCACCGGGGCCGTAAAGGACCTCGCAAGATAGACGTCGAACCTTCCGGAAGGCATGGTTGGGTTTGTTTTTACCTGATGTTGTTGTCTGTGGTGAACGGCAGAGGGAAGGCATACAACATGACACCCGAGCATGATCCTTCCACGTACTGAACGAACAGGAAAAACGTGGTAACAATTTGTCTTCAGATTTTTGTTAAAAAAAGATCTGGTTTTGGTGGCACTTTTTCAAGATTTGTTTCTGCTGTTTTGAGACAAATTGTACATGGTTGGAGGTATGGTAAGACCTTCTGGTATTTTAGATGGCATTTTTATGTTTTTTTAAATCATATTTTCTAACACAAACATGAATTGAGCTCTAAAGATCTATTCTTTCTAAAGTTGTTGATTTTCTTAAATTATTTTTTGCATTAAAAACAAAACTGCAGCTGGACAAAAAATCTGCTAAAAAAAAAAATATAACGTAAACACATAGAAATTAAAATTCAAATATTAAATGAAACAACACCCAATCGCTTCATGACGACACATAAACTAACTATGCTGCACTTGTGGTTAAAACTATCTATTCTTTCGCCTTTTGATTGTTACCCGATTTGCATCACACTTTCTAAAGAGATAAACTTTATGATTGCCCAAGACTCGTTCGGCTCTCGTGTATGGTCATAAACCATAAATCCACAACCGACCCTAGAGGTTAGTTGGTCAAATTATCAAACTCAAGAAGAGGCACACAGCGTTTCAATAAGAGAGACCAATACAACGGTGGTAAGACGACAACAAAATACTAAGCTATCGTAAACCACGATGCCCAAAAAGTGATGTTGTGTCCGGTGCTAGTTCCGGACGGTTTTGTTTTTGACCCATTTTGGGTGGAATGGAAATGGCAGCGGTAGGCAAAAATGGGTCTTATACTGGCAAGCGTGCTTACTTGACCCGTATATCGTATGTATCAGCATTGTGGTTTGAAGGTTCCTCTCGGAAACTTCAATATTCAACCGGAAGCAAACCACGCACAAAGACATTCGTTCAATGCGTTAACGTTAAGCGATGTTGTTTGGAAACAATGAGCTGCAGTGTTCGGAGCAAAAAGAATGTATATACGATCTGCCTGTTGCGGTGGTGCATCAACTTTTCATGGTCATGGAGTTTTCAGAGTGCACATCAATGGATGCCATTTTTAGCACAACCTTTGCATCGAAAAAAGAGCTTGTCATAGAAGTGAGTTTAATAAAGAAATAATATGGATCTAATCCAAAAGAATGTTCCAAATCGAATCCAAACATGCGACTGAACCATTTGTAACAGTTTAATACTTTTTTCTGTGTTGAACAACAAGGATGCTTATAGAAAGCAATGGATCATCTCAGCAATAATGAATGACTTTTCATAACAACTTTACTACATTTTTAATTTAGGTCTGTATTAAGGGCAAAACAACCGGTAACATTTTCATCATTTTGTTATGAACAACAGCTCTTGTCCGACATTATATCACGTGCACTTACACACCGTTGCCAGTTGGTAAAACAAACCAACACAAAAATGCATTCGTCTGTACGACACACTACCCCTTCGGCAAAAGGTGTAACCACCAATGCATTCGCCGAGGCTTGACTTGAACGAAATTATTCATTTAGCACACTCCGAGCGTTCGCTGGGTCGCTAACGAAAATGACCTTTACGGGTCACACATTCGCTCGTTCACGTTCGTACACACAACATTTACACGACCGTCGTTAGGGGGCCACTTCAACCAAAGAGAAAGAGAAAGGGAGAGATAGAGAGAAGTTTAAATCTTTTTTTTCCTTTTTAGAGGGAAAGGTTGCATGCCCTTTGCAAATGGGCCGGGAGTTTCTAATTATTTTCTGCTCTTGCTTTTATTGCAGACAGCTTAGGATTGTGCATTCCTCCACGTTTTTATTTTTTGAAAAAAGTGCACTATAAACAAAAATGCACGAGAAAACGAGAAGAAATCTCCAGACGAGTTTATTGCCTTGTACGATTTTATTACGGGTAAACAAACTCGCCCTGCCAAAGCGTCTCAAATCAAAGTACCAATAGTGCGAACTCCTGCAGTAGAACAATCAGTCTGGCGCAAACGAAGCATAAGCACCATCAGCAGCACATCTCAAGAGTGCAATTGCTTGATTTATTACTGTCGCTCGATCTGCGGCCACGCAAATGCGGTCGCGCGCGAGTCGTCGCGCAAAACAATTAAGCGCCCGAAGCGCATCGTCGTGTTCGATGCAGAACTTTTCCGCTTTGTTTCCAGCTGTACTGCACACGCACGAAGCAACACGGTGTTGGCGTTGACGAGCCAAACTGCGTCCGCCCTGAAATGCATCCGATTGCATCAACGGTCCGTTTCACCCGTGCCAATTGACCGCGGCTGTCCGGTTCCTTGGGATGGTCGGGAATCAAAATGGGCAGCAAGAAAAAAAGAAGTAAAAAATGCCTCCAAGATTCGTGCATTCTGATTAACACGGATGAATTATGCGATCGTGTCAGTTTACGCACGTTCCGCTGCCAGATCAAGATGATTCTTAAAGTGTGCAATAGAGGCAAGGCGAGCGAACATGAAACCATTACCGGGATACTACTGGTGAGATTGGTACAGCTTCATCAACGGCCCGCAAAACAAAAATGCAGGAAAAATGCACGAAACATGCCATACAAAACACATTTGTGCGTATAATTTTAGGTGATCGATAATTCCAAAAATATAAAATAAATTCGTGTAATTCCTCAGTGATTGAAATGTACATCCTCAGCTCAAAACACAAAAGCGAAAAAAACATAAATCAAATTAGAATAATTAATTAGGCAATCAAAATTAGGAAGGTAAACAATAAATACTGTACATAAATGTAATAAAAAAAAATCTTTGTACAACATCAGATGTAAACGCACACGATTCCAAAAATATAACACAAAAAAGCATAAAAAACTGTTATTGCTCTCTCGCCAATTTTTTTCCTTCTCTTTACACACTACACGAAACACAGCCAACAGTGGTTTACAGTTGTAATTTTTCTTGCTTCCAAACGAAACAAGCTCAAACAAGAAAGAAAGTGAGCAGTGGAAACACCACCGTGAAATGTATGCATGTGCTCCAGTGCTCGGACTGGAGTCTGGGAAAATTTTAAATAGCCCCCAGGAAATAACATGGAAACACTGAGAAGAAAAGAGATAGGGAATGGAAAAAAATACCAGGAAGCATTTTTTCCAGGGTAACTGATCCTCGTTCGAGGCAGCGAAGCAAAACAAGACCTTCGGGGTGTAATTTGGAAGAATAAACTTGTGCAAAAGAATGATGCAAGTTGTGGCTTTAGGAGTTTGGGGGAAAGAGATTCGTCCGGTTTACCGACCAGCTGGTATTAATTTCAGTAGTTTTTGAGAGTGTGTGAACATTGGAGACGAATAGCCTTCTTATGCTATTTGAAAAAGAAAGAGCAATAAATGAAGAGCCTGAAAGGGTTTGTAATAATATATAAAATAAAAATAAAAAAAAATCAATAATTAATAAAAAATGTATAATAATAAACAATTGTTGTACAGCAAACTTCTCGTCTGGTTTATGGCGACAACTTGCAGAAAGGGAGCTCACTTTAATGCATAAGAAATCCGTAACACTTCTCGTGAAGATACTATAAACCAAGGGGAAACTTCCGAGAATTCTGAGCGGCATAGAATATCGTTTGAGCTAGCCGCTTTGCTTACACAACTGCCAACATTTTGTCGAAGGTCCGGAATCGTCTACATCTTTCAAATAGCATACTTGTGCCATGCGGGAAGCGTAACTCTGGTTCCACTTTCCGAGAAGAAATACGAAAAACAAAACCATATTCTGGGAGCTCAATTTTCTGTAGGTCTGCAAGCAGCAGTTCAAAGCAATTTGATTCTACCACCATAAGTTTGAAATAAAGTCGGTATTGACCATCTCTCAAGGAGAATATTAAACTCACCATCCACATTTTGTTTTAACATTATGAATGAAAAATAGCCCAATCAATTACCTTTTTTTACTCACAAGCTCATTACCAGTCTATGCAGCCGGGATGGGGTTCTCATTTTCTGTCCGTTAAAACTAATCTCGGTTACAAAATCCCCGCTTTACTAACATAACAACAAATGTTCGGATTTTGATGATCCACTGCGTCCACTTTGTTACATGTTGCCTTACACGTGACTATTTGTCCCGCGTGCCTAATACCCCGCGGGGCGCCAAACACGATGTAGCGACGCTAAAGAAGGCGTTACAAAATAGTTTCACTTTTTCTCTCACCCCGTGTTTTGGGGTGGAAGTTTTACCGCAGCGGTGGTTAGTGAAGCACGTGTAAACTAACATGTGACATGTGTAAACTGTGAGTGTGTATTTGAGATCAAATGATACACGACATTTCCAAAATGTTAGAGAGTTGGGATCGGCTTGAAAAAACTTTGAAATGAACTGAAAAAGTTCTATGTTTTTTAATATTTAAATGCTTGAACATATAGAAGTAGAAAAACTCACTGTTTAAATTGTATAAAAAAATTAACAAAAAATAACATCAAAATAAATTGTTGCAATGAAAGTTACCTAAACAAATCATCAATTTAATTTTAATTCACCTGTGTCATATAGAAAAACACTTTGCACATTACATAACAAACCAAGTGGTGTTTTTTGACCAAACCTGATTATTATCTAGCAATGCACCGAAAACTACTGTCTCAACCCCACACCAAAGAAACGAACCAAGCCTTTCGGCAATCAAAGACCCGTTTGTGTTTTTGATCCTCGGGACTGAGTTCCGTTCACCGTTGTTTGCTGGAGAACACTACCCTTTAGCTGGCTGCGTTGATTGAAAAGAAAACCCGGAAAGAGAAGAAAGCAAGCAACTATTTAGCCAGAGAAAAAAACCGCAAAACCACATCATTCATCTTCCACGCAGTTGGGGGAATATAGAAGTGGAAGTGGCTGCCTCGGCAGGAGCGCACAGTAACGTAACCTAATTGTAGTCCGCTGCTACTGCTGCTGATGAATTGCACTAATGATATAGCTCCACACATGACTTTCACACGTACATACGAGGCCAACGTCGGGCCCATCATCGGGATTGTAGAGTGTGGCGATAGCTACACAGGTTGCCGTTTTTGTATGTCTTCTGCGTTCGTACGGACGTAGCTGGTTCACCAAGAATGGCCACGCTACAAACTTGATGCAATTACTTGCCGAACGTGCACTTCTTTCCCTACACCACAAGTGCATTTCTGAAGTCCGATGATGAGGGAAGAAAAGATTGGTATGATTCTGGGCATGATCATGTAGATGGCGCCACCATCTTATTCCAAGGGTTGGATGACCAACGGCTTTGGAATACTCTTACGGGTTGAGGGGAGAAGGTGTCGCAATTTGTCCCCGACCGTAAACCAATCTTCCTCTCCACATGCAGTAACTTTATCCTAAAAAAGTTTCGCATGCTACTTCAACATTTCTCAGCTACCGAGGCAGCAAAAACCGCAACCGATAGAGAACGTAAAGCGATGGATGTGGAGCAGAGCCGCAAAGCGATTTCCAACGTCACCGTTATTCTTTGCGAAAATAAAAAAAAAATACACTGAGAAACGAAACACACAAAAAGCGCTGGATGGATATATTCTTAACAGTGATTGATTACCTCCACAGAACTGACGACCAGCGTATTCGCGTTCGAAAAACTGAAGTAGTCGGCTGAGGAGATCCGTAACGCCGACATTAAATTGACATTAGAAACAAACTGGCCACTTCGTGTCGCACCCATTGTCCCTCTTCTTGGAGGCTTGGCGTGTTTTGATCGGATTTAACTTTACTCTGAACAACAACCGACCGAGGGCTTTAAGTTTCAATTAGAAATCGGTCAAAATGGAACATTCATGTTCTGTGTGTGTGTGTGTGTGTGTGTGTGTGTGTGTGTGTGTGTGTGTGTGTGTGTGTGTGCGCAAGCATCGGCCCAAACCACGGTGGTTAGCGCGAACAACAGATTAAATTTGCCAGTGTTGAAAGCAAAATGGAGAACAACGTGTGCAGCAGTGCAGGAGCGCCACGACACAAACTGGCAATAATGGACCACTTTAAGCAGGAAAAAAAACCTGCGCTAAAGTTGGGTTAAAGGATCATTTAGAGTTCTTGGCTTCGCCGCAGATTGGATCGTTCTGGAAGAAATTCTTGGACGTTTTCTCGACTGGTGAGCCAACTTATGATCCAGCAATCGTTTAGCACGTTCGGATGATCGATGAGTGTTTCAGTTTAATGGATGTGTGTTGCTTGTATGGTGTCCTGATTTTGCTTGACGATGACGTTCCACGGTGACGCTCTTGGTTTGTTTCACCACAACCTTCGGAAAAGCACAAACACACACACTCACACACATAGTGTTTAATTTTAGGGCGTGGTAAATTGATTGGATGCATTTTAAACTTCTCGATGTTATTGAAACTCGTCGTGTACATTCGAGCAAAACTCGTGAAACCGTTGCACCCCAAGCAAAGCGATCCGATAACTCATTCCTGCGAAACGAGATTAGAGATTAGCGGTTTGATGAGATTTTAAAATGCGTTGAAACTGTTCAACAAACATTCCGTCATGGTCAAAGCCATTATTTAAAGAATATTAATTAACATCACAGCAACAGGATAAACTTTGATCGGTCTCTCCGCTTCGAATGATTGATCCGTTTGCTTGCGCACTGTAGCATTTTGATGAGCTTTACCTTGTATTTTGCTTGCCTTTGAGCCAAATCAGCTGATTAAAACGAACCTCGGTGGCTATAATCGGTGGGAAATAAAGCAAAATGGGGAGCGAAAATGGCACAAACGCAATCGAAACTGGGACTAGGTGAACAAGTCACAGCCCGATATATCAATCCGTTGAAAGGTTTCATGCTCAACGCATTGGTAAGATGAGATTGCATTTTTAGGTAATTTTATTGCAGTTTTGCGGCAGTAAAGGTTAATTGTTTGGTTGAAGTAGACGCAATGCTCATTTTATCTAGCGAAAGCGTTTCAAAAGGTAATACGGTGTAAGAAACACAGGTTTCACTATGTATAAAAATGCATGAAGTTAAGGATATCATGTAAAAATATTATGAAAATATATCCACCACTAGTGTGTACATCATGTACTCATTTACAAGGTAGGGCATTTATGGCAAAGCAATATAAAAATCACCAACAATTATTTTTAGTTGGAATCTTCATGGAGATTAATCCCATGGCAAAATGATATCAACCGCATTACTTTACATCAGCATTAAAATATGTTTCTTACGTGCCTGCATAAAACACATTAAACTTGTCTCTGTCCCTCAGCACACAAATCGCAACATTCAAGCTTCAGGCTATCTCACCTTACTAGTACCTCCTACTTCAGTGCACACACCTTCAGCAGCAAGCAATCATAAACGACGAGATTCTTTCACCTGCAGTTAACTTATATTAAAAAGAGCAAATCAGCCATCAAAAGAAACCTTGAAGCCCTATCGAATGTCGAATATTTCAACTGCCACGGTTCGCAAACCGCTAAAAAACCAAGAGATGAAATCAATTTTTTATTACCCATGAATTGTGGCCTGCACGTTTCTGAACGGACCTCGTGGAGTCTCGATTTTGAAAGTTTTTTTAAGTACCGTAAATTATAAAGCTTGCCTCTGTATTTGAACAGCTCAAGATTGTGCAGTCGCTGTTAAACAATTCATGTGAAATGCAAGAGATCCTCTTGAGGGAATACGTTTATGAAAATTGTTTCTTGTTGATATGTTGCCGTATATAAATTGGATGAGCAAAATATATATTTTTTTGTATTACAAACAAAAATACAACGAACCATAACTGTATTACAATACATTGCAAATTGTGTAGGTTTATTTACCTTTCTGCCAGCAACTGAACCACCGGCGGAAATGAACCACGATAGGATCCCATTTCCGGTAATATCTAACATCCGGCGATAATACCTACCGCAACCCTACTCAGTGTTGTTTCTCACCTTTTCAGCCGGTTCTTTGCTGTGATTTCATAAACGCCGACAGAACATGATATTTCGAACCGGAGGAGACGCGACACTTAGACCGCAAACTGCGGTGGAAAGAGAGCAAGCTTTCTGGCGATAAAATGATTGAGCAACATAAAACAAAGATATAATGGGTCGTTATTCAAGATGTGTGCGGGAAGAGTAACTACTACGCCGCAGTCGATTCTTGATCAGAGTTTAAAAAGCACACACATTAAGAAACAAAATAAAACATTCCCAAGGGACGAGCAACGGCGGACGAATGTGAACGAGTTTACTATTCACGGTCACAACCAAGCGTGTGCTCTCGTTCCATCCCCGAGGAAAGAAAGACACAATTTGCATGGGCACATTTTTCCCCACCCCAGTATACTGGCGTCCGGCGTCGTTGGTGTCCGTCGCCATCACCGATAATTGTCGACTTACTAGCGGCGGTGGTACGACCGCCGACTTCCGTCCGACTTTCTGGAGCACGAGATCCGTCGCCTGCTCCCTGTCGGCACGAACCGACCTACCTCAGGCCATCGGAGGATACATGAGTTTTACTTCTTTACGCCATCCATTCCAGCGAACTGCTTTCGCACGAAAGGTGGCTTATCGTTTACCCTCCGCATATGGAATAGGAGCAGGTCAGACCGTCGTCGTCACCAAACAAAGCGTTAAATAGTGCGCGCAACAAGTTTGCTTGAAATGGATAGCTTAAGACCGTATCCTCAGTCTCCACCTCCTGCTTCAATCGTGTTCTGGTAAAAAATGTGCAACACAAACAACACAAGCAACAAGATGTAACAGGGCACGGTGCGGGATCGAACGACGAAAAGGTCACCGTTAAGCTGCTCTATCAACAGCCACGACCATGGCCAAATACAGCCACCATCGCACAAATGCAAAGGAGTGTTTTCGTTCGATAAGAAGCAGCGCTACTCATGTACTCGTTCGTCGTGAACCCAGAATTAAATGCACGCAAAATTTACATTTCATGCCATGCAAGTACAGTACCGAATGAGCGGAGAGAGAAATACAAAAAATGAAAGCTGTATAAATCCTGCCTTATATATGATTGTAAAACACATCCAAATAATCCACAATATGATACAAATTATCAACATAGTCAACAACACACTGAATCAATCAAATTCTTCGACTCTAAGCGACCTGCCCAACAAATCTGGCGTTAATCAATTTCTGGCAAACCAATTGGTCTGAACAAAGAAAACAAAATTATCAAACGAGTATCACCGAACATTAGTTCCCTTCGCTTCCTTTCCAACCCTATTATTAAACCCGATTGACCCTAATTCACGCCGTTCTGCTAATGAAGTTATCTGAGACTTCAGAATCCTACGACGGATTTGCTGACATATATCCGCCAAATTCCAAGCCGACAGCCGCCGCTTTAACGAATAGTCACCAAACGAATAGTGGGGATGGATATAATTAACACAGCGTTGATGATGATGATTATTATCACTGCACAAGACATTGGATCGAAGCCGACAGCAGCTACCCCATCGAAGAAAAATGGAGAGAAATGAATGAGACAGCACAACACAATTAATAAGGAATTAAAAAGCAACGATTTGCTCCAAAGCGACCCGACACCGCGCGGCTCATTTGTTTAAGTGGACGTCTGTGTTGCGATGTGGAGCGTTTGGAAGGCGAAACTTCCTAGATTGGCCTTTTCTATGGACTATAATTGACTGCTTCGTTTGACGTGGAGCTTTAAAGTTTGGTTCATGCAAAACTAACTACTTCTTGGACCCATTACCAATACACAACAAAGAGTAGTACCAACAGATTTACAGGGAGGCACCATCACTTTAGCCTCCTAGTACTGACGTTATCTTAAGCTGCATGCGTGATTGAGCTTCGCGTCGTGTGCTACATGTACTCCAATGTCCGAACGGTATTCGCCGTAGCTGTGATTGTCTCCGAAACGAGCGCGTAGGTGGACAAAACTTGGCTACTTCTTACGTTGCCCCCGAAAACGCAAAGGCACCGCTTTGTTTGTAAATGCGACTGCGAGGTGTGTCTCGGTCTGCCTCTGTGGTCTGCCACCGTGTTACTCTGCAGGAAAACAGTTCATGTCGAGCGCCCCATCGTCGTCGTTGCCGTATCTGGGTCCGTATCTCACCGTAATAATTGGTTTGCTTTTAGTGAAGCATTTTAATGACCGCGCAAACACAACAAACAACAGCGGTATCCATTGTGGCGGCAATCTACCGCCTAGCAGTCGTCTGACAGTTGGCGTTGGGTTTGAGAAGGGTGGAGAAAGAACTTGAAGTCGTGGGCGGTGGATCATCCACTAACTCCCGCGCGACCCTGGGTTCTCCCCGAAGAAAAACGCACGAAAGCGCGGAGAATGGTAGCATTCATACTCGTGTGTCCAAATGTCGGCGCATTTAGTGTTGCAGTTGCAGTAGCACTAATTGATTCGTTCCATCACGGAGGGATTCCCCGGCTGTCGGAGGTATTAAGCAGAGGGAAGGTGTTTCCAAGGTATGCTATGTTCCAGTAGCGTTCAACACACGAGGAGATAGAGTGATCAGCGGAGAAGAACGCTTTTTCATGCGAAGAAATAAAATAACTTAACGTACGAGGCGTTCAACAGCTGCCGTACGTGTTCTTTAAGCGGTGCCTTTAAATCACATTAAATGCCCTTTTTTCGGGCCTTTCGCACAACACAGCGACCGCAGCAGATACCCAGCAGATAGATTCTTAATACCTGCCTGGCTTGCTACTTTTTGTTTCTGGTTTTGTGGAGCACGCATGTCTCCAACGGTATGGAGTGTATGTGACAAGAAATTTAATTAATCAATTAGAGTTGCTGCCTGGAACGTAGGGATTTCTGGACCCAGCAACCACGAGTCACGCACGTTCACACACGAACGTGATAGGATTGCGGTGGACAGACATGACATAAGCAGGACGCTAAGGACATCGGTTTCCTGAATGGTGCCAAAAACGGTTTTCATGGGTAAACTACGTATAAAGAGTCTATTTGTTTGAAAACCGACTCTCCAACAAAATCTAATCGATCGTTCTCTAGGCAAAGCTACAACGATTTACGAATTCGAATCTATTCGCAAGCTGTGGTAGGTTTCGTTGTCCGGAGACCGGCATGCTCATGACCGGCAGATCAGAATCTAAACTGTCACTCGCATGGGTGGGCTTCGCATCGAATCAAATGTTTGCAAAGAACGAGCCGCGCAAAGGCGCAAAGGACGGTATTAAACCAAAAGCATTGCGCGCCTGGGTGGCAGAAACGTTTGCTGTACGTTGATTTATAGCAATCAAACTGTGATTTATATTGAAATGACCACGATGAGTGCGAGATTGCAACGTTGGATAAAATCATATGTGTACAAGCCCTTATTTCTTACTTCCAAATTCCATTCTAAGCAACCAATTTTGATTCCTTCACATGATTAATTCCGGAGGCGGTTTGCGTACCTCACCCATTACATCAGCTACCGCGACACGTAATGAAGCTTTAAACATTCCAAGCGCATACCTGACCATCGCAAACCACACGGAGATTATGATTACTTTACGTGCGTCACACAAACCCCCAACGCACAATTCCTTTTTTCGTCCGAAGTTTTAAACACCGATGCTATTGTAATTACCTGAAATGATAAAGAAAAACAGAACACACGAAGTGAGAAACATTGCCGAGCAAGAAAAATAAGTTGAAAAGATAGTCAATTGTTACAACGTTGACAGCGTGAATGCTTAAAGGTTTAATGATACGGCACACGCAAAAATTCTTGCACGGAGCAAAAACCTTTAACAAATGCACTAAACTAGGTAACGACAAAACGCACATTACAAATAGAATGCAGAAGGAAAAAGCTACACTTGTCCCAACAGCATGCCCGCAACTCGCGTAGTTTGCTTGTGGCTCACGCGGCGATTTGCAAATGCTTTTAATTAAATTAATTAATTCAATTTTCTTTCGACGGTGGTGCGCCGCACTGTTTTGCATATTATTTGCGAGATAGCGCGAAAAGCAAAACTAAATTGTACGCCTCGGGCAGAAAATCACAATGCCACAACCACGGAAAGACGTTTAGGCGTGCTGGAAATGCGACGTGGGCGCAAACTTTAAAAAACCATCGATCCATTTACCGATGAAGCCAGAGTACATTCAATTTTGTGCACGCAAACATACGTGAGGTAAAAGGTTCAATGCGATTTGGACGAGAGAAGTACTTTTACGTACATTGTACAAAGCATATTTTTGTAAATTTTAAAGAAATAAGCAATATATTACCAAACTGTACACTTTAAGACTATGTATAACTCTGAAGCCTATTGGTTAGTTGGTGCTCTATTAGAGTAGCATATCCATGATGGAAAAATGTGATAAATAAGAAAAAGAAAACAAGATAAATTAAAAAAAATATATCATCAGTAAAATTTAAACGGAAGCATTGACATTGAACTACGGATACGGATCGTTAATTTGACGTAAACACAAATTACCAAAATAGTCGAAAAAGAACGACATTTGACACAAATGAAACCAGATCGTGGACGATTCTTTCTTTGGCCGCTGAACATAAAAACGGACGTTTAGTAGAACACAGCACAAAACAAAAAACGAAACAAATCGACAGCAAATTGTGCCCACAAAATGGACCGATAAAAATGCCGAAATTGTGTGGGGAAAAGTTTTTTATGCCCGTTTGTCCAAGTTATACGTGTCCTTTGCCGTCTGCAGTGCCATGGACAAGCAACCACAATTCAAGATTTCTTATCTCGTTGTATGACAAACGGGGACACGCGCTGCACATCCTTTTTACTCTTTTATTCACGCTTTCTTTTATGGTGCACATGTTGAAGCCCCAAAAACAATTGCTTCCCAGTTTCATCAGCGATTTTTGTTTCATTTTTTCTGTATATGTTATGGTGATTTCTCATCTTACTTTCACTCCTACTGTAAGTGGGAGTTTTGTTCGTGGGCTGTTCTGTGGTCAACCGCAGAATGCAATTTAGGTATTATAAAAGCTCGGACAACAAAACCGCTACTGTTTCTCCCACTGGGAAATGAGAACCACCATTAACCCACTTTAGGGATCGAAAGGGTGCATTGTAAGTAACTGAAGCACAGTGTATATCATTTTTATCTTTATAACTTAACATGATAATATTGCCATCACTGTCAATATGGTAGTGATTGTTTACTGGATTGTTTAAGACTGGCAATGTATGAACTGTATGATATTATTGTCTTTTATACTTAAGAAAACCTTTGATTGTTGCTAATCACCATGATTATTTGATGCATGTTTAATTAATGTAATTGCTTTCGCAATGACTATACAAAATTTATTATAATAATTTTATTAAAAACAAAACAACCTTAATAGAAAAAAAACATTATCATAGTTCAAGGTTCATCATTGAAAACATCTGTTACGCAAGTACCAAACAACCTATTGGCCATTTTAGAATTCTTTTTTTCTATCAGTCGCTCGGGACAGCTTCAAGAACCTTTTCAAAAATCCTTAAGAAAACGGGCACATTGAAAGCGTTTTTCACACCATCATAATCATAAAAAGGAAGCATCGGGAAACGAAAGAAAAGCTGAAGCACACCCACCTCCGACGCTAGGCGCATTTAGTTTTTATTATTTAATTTCCCTGTCCCACCACTGCAGCATGCCGTGCAGATACGATTGGACGTTTTTTATATATTTTTTCGAACTCCGGTCACGTGTCAATCGTCACAAACAGCGCCTCGGGTTTTAATTTTTCCTATGCGCACAGAAACTACAACTGAAGAAGATCCGGTTTTGCTGTTTTCTAAATGTGTTCAAACTCCACATTGGTCTTTTTTTTAAAGGAGTTTCCACTATGCATTATCCCTGGCGGTTGCTAGTTGTATTTGACACGGGGAACGAAAAATACGCCAACGGAGCGTGGTTGAAAATTGAAAAATCCCTTTTCTCGTACACCGAAACCCCGATCGTCGCACATTCGTTCACATATGCCTACGGGTGCTAGTCTGCCGCGCGTCTGGTGATGATTACCCAGTGGACTTAATCAAACGCCACCATCACTGCGAGTTCTTTTTCGAATGTTATCCCACTTGGAACACTCCTCAACTTCCCATTTTCAAAACCCGGGAGTTTGGCTAATTTAGAAAAATTGATATTCTGCTCGGGGAAAAGCAATTCACGCCAGGGTTTTGCTGGGCATCTGCTAGTACGGATCGGTTGATGATATAATTTTATTGGAACCGAAGCGGTGGGCAGGCAGGACGCGTTAACCCGTGCTAGGCAACGCAAGTGGGTGTGAAAAAATCGTGGAAATGATGCGGGTCGTTCGAATTTATCTACGTTCTCTTTCTCGCTCTTTCGCTCTGCGTTGGAAGAGATGGTGGCTTTATGGCGGAGTGGATGGCTGGAAGGTAGCGGAGTTGAAAATGAAAAGTGGAATCATAAACACTATCGCAGCACGTGACTGGGTGCGTGAATGCGCAACAATTGTGACTGCCGCGTGCTGGTGATGATGCGAAGAAGATGGAGAGAGCGAAGGTCCTGGGAATAGCATCTGCTTGAAGCCATTCGTTTTTTGGATTAATTCAAGATGTAAATGAAAGTTTTCTGCATTTTCACAGAGAAAACTAATTTCGAAGCACGTTGAGTTTTATATGTTTTTTTAAATATATTTAAAGTAGATAATAATAATAGTAACATAAATTTTGACGTTTTAATATCAACAAGATTGGAATTACAACAAATTAAACCTCACATAATTCCGTAGGTTAATCGCCTTTATACTATCATGTTCCTCCAATATAAACAACAAACCCTTTTCTTCACCGAACATCTTCAGTTCAAACGGTCTGATTTACATCCTGAAACATCCTGTAACGCTTCACCACGCTCTAACAATATATTCTGACTGAATAAATATATTCTTCGTTCTCCGCACGTTGAGAGGAAAATTCCGTCCAGAAACGTGCCGCCATAGCTACAGCCTCAACGTGAACAATGTGTGGTTCACATGTGTAGGAAATGCAAAACTGACCCAACACCGCCTGCAACAAAATTCATCGCCTTTGGCTCCTATTTCAAACAACAAAACACCGACAGAAGAAAAAAAACCTAGTCGGCGAGAAAAAAAATCGAAGCGTTTGTACGTGGTGGAATCATTGGCGCGATTGAGCTCAACCGGCACTGGATATGGTGTATTACCAAAAATGGAACCACAAATCAGGAGGAAAAGATGCGAAGCACGACGACATCGAAGGCATCGTAAAACACGAGAGACATCCAAGGGATTTCAAGCTCTCGTGGAATTTGGCTGAAGGGACGCCGGTCGAAATAAATCTCGCCGCGCTGCTGCTTCGTGTTGTTTACTCGAATCGGTTCTTTGAACAGATCGCAGCAGCATCCGCGTGTTCTGGATGAATCCAACGAAAGAGAATAAAAATACAAAACCTCTACCATTAACGGAGCAAGAAAACAAGAGATTTAAACAAAAACATGTCACCTGTCAAGTTTTCCGTCCATCGGAGCAGCAGCAGGGCATCCATATCAACAACGTGAGTATTGTTTTATAGGTAGCCGATTGGGCAAAGAATTCCCATTTAGTATTATATCTTCTTGTGCTTCTGGCTAATGTATGGGGGATGGTAAATCCCGCACTCCCTACGCCAAACCAATAAAATACGGGAATGCCATTTTTGGGGCGTTGGTGGAATACATTTACGAATGGACAATAAAACAAAGAATCGGCTCACATTAAAGTTCTGATGCGTTGCTTCCCAGAAAGGCATGGTACGAACGCGAGGATCGACCGATCAAAGGAAACTGGGCCAAATGCAACCTGCGAGCGTGTTCGTCATTACCTTACTGGCGTTGATGGATGAATGACAAATGTCTGCAGGCATGGTTTTATGTATGGATCGACTTGAGCTTCATGTTAACATTCAACATAAGTTTTAATTGTTCACAACTCAAAATAAAATCTCTATAAAAACATTGTTTACGAATCCACGAACGAAGATTATCCATGAATTTAAAGGAACAATACGTCCTTATTATTTAAAGGAACAAAAATACTAATCACATCACCAAAATCATTGGATCTCAATACACTAATACATGGTGGTGTGGAATGTGATTTATCGTGTAGAAAGGAATCGATCAGCCACTAAACGATTCGCTAAAGAAATACGTTTCTTTATCCGTCCTTCGCATTCACCGACAGATAAGGTGTTTCTATTCTCAGCTTGCAGCACAAATACGCACACACAGTAACCCCATGACGTGATTAGCGATTATAGCTGTCAGAAGGCTGAGCCGGACGTTCGCAGTGCACCGGGCGCTAAAACGCAAAATCACTTTCCCCCGGCACTGTTCCATCCCAACGAGCGCGTCGTCATGGAGAAAAGATGGACAGCAAAATAAGCCTGTTTAGAAATTCTCAAGGATTTTCAGGTCTCAGATTCAGCAAACGGGCACGCCATTATTCATCGCACTCGCTGGCAAACGGACAAGCGAATCTGGTCGAAGAATGCAAGCTCGAATGGTTAATGAATATTTATCGCTGCGTAACCAACAAACCGCGGCAGGTAAGTGAGATGACTTTCTCAACCAATACCATGTTAGCAACTGCGACTTGATATACGCTGGCGCCATCTTGTGGAGATTAATGCAATCTCATCAATCATGATTCTAACAATGGTGTTTAATTATACAATTAAATTCCGTAGCTCTATTCAATACCATGGATAAATCCGTGTTATGCATTCAATGATAAACATTACACACATACTACGAACTAAAATAGCATATAATGAGAGTTCTAAACTGAAATGATATTGACATGGTTTAGTAGACAAACCATAGCCAACTGGACATAAATCATTAAAACATATAAATTTGAACAGTAACTGAAAATATAACGCAACTTTTACACTAATTTGAATTCGAAAGCAACTTAAATCGACCGGAGAAACTTTTACTTCATTGAATAGCATATTCAATACAGTGCAATGTAACATTTACACAACTGTACTTCGTACATCTTAAGTACAATCAACCTGGATAGAAATCGCTCAGATTTAATATGGTCTCAGTGCAGTTAAGGTATTATAAGATATTAAGATCTTAAAAACATACACTCACCGGCAACAGCGCCATCTATAGGAAACAAATGCTATGAACAAACGCTGCCCGTTTCAGTTTTTTAACGACGAATACTTGATTAATATACAAATGCGGGCGTATTACTATTTAAAATCTAACACGTCTACCCCCGTACACATGAGGCTCCTGCATTTACACTAGCCTTTCTTGGTACGCAATCGCTAGCAACGAATATCAGCGTTTCTTTCCCAGAATGGGTTCGGAAATATCAACAACCTGGAAACACTTTATTTTTATGTTTACGACGACCGACGTCGATGGCCCTTTTTTTGACCGACCGAGTTCGGATCCCATACAAGAGGTTCGGCGAAGAACGTTCGATGAGATTTTTATGAGACACTACTTCAGAACGGTCTGTGACCACCAACCAATGTTAAGCGATTTGTTTTGTTGTTTTTTCTTTATGAATGTGTATGCATGCTTAAAGTGAACCCAGAAAGTGGGTTCTCTATATACGGATGGTTGAACCGGCAGATCCGTAAAAAGAAACGCGCCATCTTTAGTTAAGAAGTTTAACGCGTTGCCATAGTAACGGAAAACGAAATTGTTTTTGAAGAAAGGCACAGAGAATCCTTGTGTTTTACTCTAATTCTCTGTTTTGTTCACGAAATGAGGCACAACGAATACAGTTTTTGTGATTCCGATAATGTGGATGTTCAAATTCTAGCGATCCTTATAGTGAGAAAGGAAGGTGTTAATCGATGCGACTATGTTGGGAATGGTGAATGATGAACCTAGAATTATCCTAACCAGTTTTCACCTCTCTGGCAAAAAAAAACTATTGCACGCCCACAACTCGAACACGAGGTATTCATAATGTTTAGCTACAAATCAACCGAATGACCCATATTGGGGCTGCATTTCCTTCGTTTGGGCGTCCACAAAAGCTTGTCGAACACGAACGAACGAGCGGGACGTGCCTTATCGGCAGGAATGTCCCATACATCTGTCGTTCCGACGCTAGCAAGGTTCACAGTTTAGTGGTGGTCCAGCTTGGATTTGCTAGCTGGTTTGCCGGCCCGATGTATGTACAACGAGCCCCAGGGGATTAAGCGTAATCCCAAGGCCGAGTGGAAGTAAAAAAAAGTTAAATAAAACAAAGCAGGAAACACCTTACCTAGACAAATTTTGCGCCATCCGTCTTCCTGGTGCTCCACAACCGCTTGCTCTTGCAACAACCGTAGCGCTTTGCGAAGATGACGGAGAGGGTTCGGGTGCCGAAGACAAATGTTACTCCATTCCTACCGGTTTACCAAACCGCCGTGGTGGTATCCCTGCAGCCCTAGCAGAGCACAACTGGCCAAATTTCGTTGTTGTACGGGGATTCGGTTTGGATTCGTTCGCTAAACTCACATTTCCGTAGCAACACCGCAAAATAACTACCAACGCTATGTCTGACGATGTTTGATGTTTCGTTGCCTGCTTGGATGGCTTCGCTGCATAAATCATCAGCAGAAACGGATCTGACCTCTGCCTGAAGTCGATTTCGAAGCCCGAGCCCATTTTGCTGCGCAGAACAACAATCCGCAACACGATGCGAATATAGTCCACAAAAAAAAAGTTACTGGAATAGGAAATTGTGTTTAACATGCTACGGTGGTTTTTACTGTGCGGGCTAATTTTCCACCATAAAACATTCCCCCGAAGTCGGTAGAGATGATCCCTTTTACTGACGGGATTTCAGTTTGGGACGTGTGCTTCGTTTTTGATTTATTTTGCCGCAAGCAGTTTGACCAGCTTCGGAAATTCACCCGTTTGTTCTGCTTTAGGGATGACAGGCTCCAGGATTGCGGAGGCTCAAGAACTCGAGACCTTGAAAAATTAACTAACCCGCAAACGCGTTACAGGAACGCATCAAACGAGTAGCGCTGGATCTTGTCCATCAGCACGTTTCGAACTTGAAACCGAAGTTCTCGTGCAGATATCGTAGTAAGCGATATATGGATTCTACAACACATACATACGGCTCTCGAACCACGCCCTTCTCCACTTGTCCTTGGTTCGGTTCAACAAGTTCTCCGGTGCACGACTTCTCGTTGAGAACATCACTTTTCTTCGTCCTTCGATGGTCAAGTGTCGTCGCTTCGGGGAGGGCATGTTAGGGTCGCTTAGGGTGTCAGTTTTCAACAACGACGTAATGATGTATCGAAACAAACTCATAAATTGTAGAAGAGCGCCCAACACAAAAAAAACTTAGTTTATGATTTACTTGATCCCCTGGGCGGCTAAAACGGGGAAAAGTGCCGAAAAAGGATCATCTTTAAGATTTATTTTCGTCGCACAAGTAAACAAGAAATCGATACTAGAATCGACCCTTCTCCGGAGAAGAGCTGCGCTTGTAATGGTCTAAACTGGCTAAGTGATCCTTATTTAGGTTCTGTTTAAATTAGACTAAAAATCAAGCATTTTTATTTTTATATTTCATCTATTCGTTACAAAATGTATTATGTAATCGTTTGATGAAATAACACTTCCTTTCATTTTTTAATTCTTTTTTCCTCTTTAGACAAATACCAACAAATTGTAAGATTTTTTAAATTTGTCAGAAAACATGTTTCAAAAATCTATAAATCATTTCAACAAATTGATCCTTTTTGTCCTTTCAACCCATCGTTATGCCGTGCAAAAGGTTCGTAGCGAATGGAAAAAAACATATTAAACCAGGTCAATTGCGCTGGGTCTGTGCCGCGTGCACAGGAAAAACCCCGAGCAGAACGGAAAGCGCAAAACTTTAAAGCTAGCAAACCCCACCGAAAGACTAAAACAAAAAAGAAAAATAAAGACAATACCATTAACCGGGAAATGTGAAATAAAATCCCCCATTAATGCTCCAAGAGCAGGGATCGCCATTTCGGTGTTAATTAATAATTCATCACGGTACACGCTGCTCTGGCAAGTTCGCATTGGAAATGTTGCAAGGAAAGTGGTTTGTTGGACCCGGAAATGTGACCGCTGGTCAGTTACACACTTGAGTGCTGACCATCCTTTTTGGCGTGACATAAGTCAGTAAGCGTTAGTGGTGAGAGACACAGCTGAAGTTTCCAACTCGTACAACACGCACGAAAACAGCACATGTTTGCAGTGGATATTTGGCGCTTTCCACGACTTTATGCGTGACAATCCGGCCGCCGGTAGGGACAAAAACAACATCCTAAGCGTAGCAAACAAGTATTGCAAGCCAGGAAAACTGGACTGGAACATACAAAGCACAGCACGAGCACAGGATGCTTTTTCCCCCGTTCGTTACGGTTCACTTTATGGCCACTTTGCGGTTGTTGTGCCATTTGTGCGCGAATTGTGTTTCTGTCCGCGCTCACGTTAACCGTATGGTTTTCGCTTTCGGAGGGTCATTTAGGAAATTTTGGTACGCACGGCAAAAATTATACGCCAGCAGTTGTGGAAAAACAGCACCATTAACAACCTAAGCTCGACTCCTTTCTCGACGGTCGTACGAACGGAAATTAGGCACGTGCATTTTTTGTTTGTCCACTTTGGTTCCCTCCAATTACCTTTTGCGCAGGATCGTTGATGGCCGGTCTTCTCTCCCGTCCGGAAGGGTGGTTTTTATCGGTCATTTGAGGTTTCTCCAGTGCGAGCCAGCGCGGCAGAAGGAAGATAAAATATTATATCCTGCTACGTGATTATTGTTATAATGGGAGCACCACCCAAACAAAGCAGAAATAGCGATGTTGAAAAACAGGACGTCAAGTGTCAACACCCGCTACCGAACAGGTGCAGTAGTGACCGGTGTAATCCTTTAACTCTCTTTAAGGAGTAAGTTCTGCGCTGTGACAGTGCACATCCAGCAAGGGGAACTTTCTTCGACAACTTTTCGGACATCGAAAGCAAACTCCTTAAGACCCCAAAACAACACAGAGTAAGATTACCAAAATGCAAAACTTTGTCAGGCGTTTCCGGCAAATTATCAAACACTACAGCAAAACTATGGCGTCAAATACCGGCACTGTCATCGTCGAAGTTACCCGCGGAACAAACTCAGCCTCGACCGTTCAGCCGTTCACACTGCTTAATGTTGGTAATTTTCAAAACTAATTCATCCTCGGCCTCTCAGTGGAAAAGTGGTTGATTGTCTTCTCGTTGTATCTATGATTGCAGGAGCTAAATGCACTTGCCATTTGTCTAAATGAAAGTGTAAAGTGCTCCATCGATCGGAAATGGGGTGGTAAAATGTATTGACATGGAGGAACAAAGTGGCTATTTTTAAATGTGTGCTTGGGCTTGACTTGACTTGAGGACTTGAGATCTATTTTGCAGCCAATTTTAACAGCGAGAAACATGAATATGTGTAGCACGGTTTGAAAAGTTCCACAAAAAAACTGGAGGCCACTATCAGAAATTTATTATATGCTTTTTGTTTCTACAGGTGAAGATTGG
>KI915041.1:14755122-14808512 GCA_000473445.2 Anopheles farauti
CACTAAACTAGGTAACGACAAAACGCACATTACAAATAGAATGCAGAAGGAAAAAGCTACACTTGTCCCAACAGCATGCCCGCAACTCGCGTAGTTTGCTTGTGGCTCACGCGGCGATTTGCAAATGCTTTTAATTAAATTAATTAATTCAATTTTCTTTCGACGGTGGTGCGCCGCACTGTTTTGCATATTATTTGCGAGATAGCGCGAAAAGCAAAACTAAATTGTACGCCTCGGGCAGAAAATCACAATGCCACAACCACGGAAAGACGTTTAGGCGTGCTGGAAATGCGACGTGGGCGCAAACTTTAAAAAACCATCGATCCATTTACCGATGAAGCCAGAGTACATTCAATTTTGTGCACGCAAACATACGTGAGGTAAAAGGTTCAATGCGATTTGGACGAGAGAAGTACTTTTACGTACATTGTACAAAGCATATTTTTGTAAATTTTAAAGAAATAAGCAATATATTACCAAACTGTACACTTTAAGACTATGTATAACTCTGAAGCCTATTGGTTAGTTGGTGCTCTATTAGAGTAGCATATCCATGATGGAAAAATGTGATAAATAAGAAAAAGAAAACAAGATAAATTAAAAAAAATATATCATCAGTAAAATTTAAACGGAAGCATTGACATTGAACTACGGATACGGATCGTTAATTTGACGTAAACACAAATTACCAAAATAGTCGAAAAAGAACGACATTTGACACAAATGAAACCAGATCGTGGACGATTCTTTCTTTGGCCGCTGAACATAAAAACGGACGTTTAGTAGAACACAGCACAAAACAAAAAACGAAACAAATCGACAGCAAATTGTGCCCACAAAATGGACCGATAAAAATGCCGAAATTGTGTGGGGAAAAGTTTTTTATGCCCGTTTGTCCAAGTTATACGTGTCCTTTGCCGTCTGCAGTGCCATGGACAAGCAACCACAATTCAAGATTTCTTATCTCGTTGTATGACAAACGGGGACACGCGCTGCACATCCTTTTTACTCTTTTATTCACGCTTTCTTTTATGGTGCACATGTTGAAGCCCCAAAAACAATTGCTTCCCAGTTTCATCAGCGATTTTTGTTTCATTTTTTCTGTATATGTTATGGTGATTTCTCATCTTACTTTCACTCCTACTGTAAGTGGGAGTTTTGTTCGTGGGCTGTTCTGTGGTCAACCGCAGAATGCAATTTAGGTATTATAAAAGCTCGGACAACAAAACCGCTACTGTTTCTCCCACTGGGAAATGAGAACCACCATTAACCCACTTTAGGGATCGAAAGGGTGCATTGTAAGTAACTGAAGCACAGTGTATATCATTTTTATCTTTATAACTTAACATGATAATATTGCCATCACTGTCAATATGGTAGTGATTGTTTACTGGATTGTTTAAGACTGGCAATGTATGAACTGTATGATATTATTGTCTTTTATACTTAAGAAAACCTTTGATTGTTGCTAATCACCATGATTATTTGATGCATGTTTAATTAATGTAATTGCTTTCGCAATGACTATACAAAATTTATTATAATAATTTTATTAAAAACAAAACAACCTTAATAGAAAAAAAACATTATCATAGTTCAAGGTTCATCATTGAAAACATCTGTTACGCAAGTACCAAACAACCTATTGGCCATTTTAGAATTCTTTTTTTCTATCAGTCGCTCGGGACAGCTTCAAGAACCTTTTCAAAAATCCTTAAGAAAACGGGCACATTGAAAGCGTTTTTCACACCATCATAATCATAAAAAGGAAGCATCGGGAAACGAAAGAAAAGCTGAAGCACACCCACCTCCGACGCTAGGCGCATTTAGTTTTTATTATTTAATTTCCCTGTCCCACCACTGCAGCATGCCGTGCAGATACGATTGGACGTTTTTTATATATTTTTTCGAACTCCGGTCACGTGTCAATCGTCACAAACAGCGCCTCGGGTTTTAATTTTTCCTATGCGCACAGAAACTACAACTGAAGAAGATCCGGTTTTGCTGTTTTCTAAATGTGTTCAAACTCCACATTGGTCTTTTTTTTAAAGGAGTTTCCACTATGCATTATCCCTGGCGGTTGCTAGTTGTATTTGACACGGGGAACGAAAAATACGCCAACGGAGCGTGGTTGAAAATTGAAAAATCCCTTTTCTCGTACACCGAAACCCCGATCGTCGCACATTCGTTCACATATGCCTACGGGTGCTAGTCTGCCGCGCGTCTGGTGATGATTACCCAGTGGACTTAATCAAACGCCACCATCACTGCGAGTTCTTTTTCGAATGTTATCCCACTTGGAACACTCCTCAACTTCCCATTTTCAAAACCCGGGAGTTTGGCTAATTTAGAAAAATTGATATTCTGCTCGGGGAAAAGCAATTCACGCCAGGGTTTTGCTGGGCATCTGCTAGTACGGATCGGTTGATGATATAATTTTATTGGAACCGAAGCGGTGGGCAGGCAGGACGCGTTAACCCGTGCTAGGCAACGCAAGTGGGTGTGAAAAAATCGTGGAAATGATGCGGGTCGTTCGAATTTATCTACGTTCTCTTTCTCGCTCTTTCGCTCTGCGTTGGAAGAGATGGTGGCTTTATGGCGGAGTGGATGGCTGGAAGGTAGCGGAGTTGAAAATGAAAAGTGGAATCATAAACACTATCGCAGCACGTGACTGGGTGCGTGAATGCGCAACAATTGTGACTGCCGCGTGCTGGTGATGATGCGAAGAAGATGGAGAGAGCGAAGGTCCTGGGAATAGCATCTGCTTGAAGCCATTCGTTTTTTGGATTAATTCAAGATGTAAATGAAAGTTTTCTGCATTTTCACAGAGAAAACTAATTTCGAAGCACGTTGAGTTTTATATGTTTTTTTAAATATATTTAAAGTAGATAATAATAATAGTAACATAAATTTTGACGTTTTAATATCAACAAGATTGGAATTACAACAAATTAAACCTCACATAATTCCGTAGGTTAATCGCCTTTATACTATCATGTTCCTCCAATATAAACAACAAACCCTTTTCTTCACCGAACATCTTCAGTTCAAACGGTCTGATTTACATCCTGAAACATCCTGTAACGCTTCACCACGCTCTAACAATATATTCTGACTGAATAAATATATTCTTCGTTCTCCGCACGTTGAGAGGAAAATTCCGTCCAGAAACGTGCCGCCATAGCTACAGCCTCAACGTGAACAATGTGTGGTTCACATGTGTAGGAAATGCAAAACTGACCCAACACCGCCTGCAACAAAATTCATCGCCTTTGGCTCCTATTTCAAACAACAAAACACCGACAGAAGAAAAAAAACCTAGTCGGCGAGAAAAAAAATCGAAGCGTTTGTACGTGGTGGAATCATTGGCGCGATTGAGCTCAACCGGCACTGGATATGGTGTATTACCAAAAATGGAACCACAAATCAGGAGGAAAAGATGCGAAGCACGACGACATCGAAGGCATCGTAAAACACGAGAGACATCCAAGGGATTTCAAGCTCTCGTGGAATTTGGCTGAAGGGACGCCGGTCGAAATAAATCTCGCCGCGCTGCTGCTTCGTGTTGTTTACTCGAATCGGTTCTTTGAACAGATCGCAGCAGCATCCGCGTGTTCTGGATGAATCCAACGAAAGAGAATAAAAATACAAAACCTCTACCATTAACGGAGCAAGAAAACAAGAGATTTAAACAAAAACATGTCACCTGTCAAGTTTTCCGTCCATCGGAGCAGCAGCAGGGCATCCATATCAACAACGTGAGTATTGTTTTATAGGTAGCCGATTGGGCAAAGAATTCCCATTTAGTATTATATCTTCTTGTGCTTCTGGCTAATGTATGGGGGATGGTAAATCCCGCACTCCCTACGCCAAACCAATAAAATACGGGAATGCCATTTTTGGGGCGTTGGTGGAATACATTTACGAATGGACAATAAAACAAAGAATCGGCTCACATTAAAGTTCTGATGCGTTGCTTCCCAGAAAGGCATGGTACGAACGCGAGGATCGACCGATCAAAGGAAACTGGGCCAAATGCAACCTGCGAGCGTGTTCGTCATTACCTTACTGGCGTTGATGGATGAATGACAAATGTCTGCAGGCATGGTTTTATGTATGGATCGACTTGAGCTTCATGTTAACATTCAACATAAGTTTTAATTGTTCACAACTCAAAATAAAATCTCTATAAAAACATTGTTTACGAATCCACGAACGAAGATTATCCATGAATTTAAAGGAACAATACGTCCTTATTATTTAAAGGAACAAAAATACTAATCACATCACCAAAATCATTGGATCTCAATACACTAATACATGGTGGTGTGGAATGTGATTTATCGTGTAGAAAGGAATCGATCAGCCACTAAACGATTCGCTAAAGAAATACGTTTCTTTATCCGTCCTTCGCATTCACCGACAGATAAGGTGTTTCTATTCTCAGCTTGCAGCACAAATACGCACACACAGTAACCCCATGACGTGATTAGCGATTATAGCTGTCAGAAGGCTGAGCCGGACGTTCGCAGTGCACCGGGCGCTAAAACGCAAAATCACTTTCCCCCGGCACTGTTCCATCCCAACGAGCGCGTCGTCATGGAGAAAAGATGGACAGCAAAATAAGCCTGTTTAGAAATTCTCAAGGATTTTCAGGTCTCAGATTCAGCAAACGGGCACGCCATTATTCATCGCACTCGCTGGCAAACGGACAAGCGAATCTGGTCGAAGAATGCAAGCTCGAATGGTTAATGAATATTTATCGCTGCGTAACCAACAAACCGCGGCAGGTAAGTGAGATGACTTTCTCAACCAATACCATGTTAGCAACTGCGACTTGATATACGCTGGCGCCATCTTGTGGAGATTAATGCAATCTCATCAATCATGATTCTAACAATGGTGTTTAATTATACAATTAAATTCCGTAGCTCTATTCAATACCATGGATAAATCCGTGTTATGCATTCAATGATAAACATTACACACATACTACGAACTAAAATAGCATATAATGAGAGTTCTAAACTGAAATGATATTGACATGGTTTAGTAGACAAACCATAGCCAACTGGACATAAATCATTAAAACATATAAATTTGAACAGTAACTGAAAATATAACGCAACTTTTACACTAATTTGAATTCGAAAGCAACTTAAATCGACCGGAGAAACTTTTACTTCATTGAATAGCATATTCAATACAGTGCAATGTAACATTTACACAACTGTACTTCGTACATCTTAAGTACAATCAACCTGGATAGAAATCGCTCAGATTTAATATGGTCTCAGTGCAGTTAAGGTATTATAAGATATTAAGATCTTAAAAACATACACTCACCGGCAACAGCGCCATCTATAGGAAACAAATGCTATGAACAAACGCTGCCCGTTTCAGTTTTTTAACGACGAATACTTGATTAATATACAAATGCGGGCGTATTACTATTTAAAATCTAACACGTCTACCCCCGTACACATGAGGCTCCTGCATTTACACTAGCCTTTCTTGGTACGCAATCGCTAGCAACGAATATCAGCGTTTCTTTCCCAGAATGGGTTCGGAAATATCAACAACCTGGAAACACTTTATTTTTATGTTTACGACGACCGACGTCGATGGCCCTTTTTTTGACCGACCGAGTTCGGATCCCATACAAGAGGTTCGGCGAAGAACGTTCGATGAGATTTTTATGAGACACTACTTCAGAACGGTCTGTGACCACCAACCAATGTTAAGCGATTTGTTTTGTTGTTTTTTCTTTATGAATGTGTATGCATGCTTAAAGTGAACCCAGAAAGTGGGTTCTCTATATACGGATGGTTGAACCGGCAGATCCGTAAAAAGAAACGCGCCATCTTTAGTTAAGAAGTTTAACGCGTTGCCATAGTAACGGAAAACGAAATTGTTTTTGAAGAAAGGCACAGAGAATCCTTGTGTTTTACTCTAATTCTCTGTTTTGTTCACGAAATGAGGCACAACGAATACAGTTTTTGTGATTCCGATAATGTGGATGTTCAAATTCTAGCGATCCTTATAGTGAGAAAGGAAGGTGTTAATCGATGCGACTATGTTGGGAATGGTGAATGATGAACCTAGAATTATCCTAACCAGTTTTCACCTCTCTGGCAAAAAAAAACTATTGCACGCCCACAACTCGAACACGAGGTATTCATAATGTTTAGCTACAAATCAACCGAATGACCCATATTGGGGCTGCATTTCCTTCGTTTGGGCGTCCACAAAAGCTTGTCGAACACGAACGAACGAGCGGGACGTGCCTTATCGGCAGGAATGTCCCATACATCTGTCGTTCCGACGCTAGCAAGGTTCACAGTTTAGTGGTGGTCCAGCTTGGATTTGCTAGCTGGTTTGCCGGCCCGATGTATGTACAACGAGCCCCAGGGGATTAAGCGTAATCCCAAGGCCGAGTGGAAGTAAAAAAAAGTTAAATAAAACAAAGCAGGAAACACCTTACCTAGACAAATTTTGCGCCATCCGTCTTCCTGGTGCTCCACAACCGCTTGCTCTTGCAACAACCGTAGCGCTTTGCGAAGATGACGGAGAGGGTTCGGGTGCCGAAGACAAATGTTACTCCATTCCTACCGGTTTACCAAACCGCCGTGGTGGTATCCCTGCAGCCCTAGCAGAGCACAACTGGCCAAATTTCGTTGTTGTACGGGGATTCGGTTTGGATTCGTTCGCTAAACTCACATTTCCGTAGCAACACCGCAAAATAACTACCAACGCTATGTCTGACGATGTTTGATGTTTCGTTGCCTGCTTGGATGGCTTCGCTGCATAAATCATCAGCAGAAACGGATCTGACCTCTGCCTGAAGTCGATTTCGAAGCCCGAGCCCATTTTGCTGCGCAGAACAACAATCCGCAACACGATGCGAATATAGTCCACAAAAAAAAAGTTACTGGAATAGGAAATTGTGTTTAACATGCTACGGTGGTTTTTACTGTGCGGGCTAATTTTCCACCATAAAACATTCCCCCGAAGTCGGTAGAGATGATCCCTTTTACTGACGGGATTTCAGTTTGGGACGTGTGCTTCGTTTTTGATTTATTTTGCCGCAAGCAGTTTGACCAGCTTCGGAAATTCACCCGTTTGTTCTGCTTTAGGGATGACAGGCTCCAGGATTGCGGAGGCTCAAGAACTCGAGACCTTGAAAAATTAACTAACCCGCAAACGCGTTACAGGAACGCATCAAACGAGTAGCGCTGGATCTTGTCCATCAGCACGTTTCGAACTTGAAACCGAAGTTCTCGTGCAGATATCGTAGTAAGCGATATATGGATTCTACAACACATACATACGGCTCTCGAACCACGCCCTTCTCCACTTGTCCTTGGTTCGGTTCAACAAGTTCTCCGGTGCACGACTTCTCGTTGAGAACATCACTTTTCTTCGTCCTTCGATGGTCAAGTGTCGTCGCTTCGGGGAGGGCATGTTAGGGTCGCTTAGGGTGTCAGTTTTCAACAACGACGTAATGATGTATCGAAACAAACTCATAAATTGTAGAAGAGCGCCCAACACAAAAAAAACTTAGTTTATGATTTACTTGATCCCCTGGGCGGCTAAAACGGGGAAAAGTGCCGAAAAAGGATCATCTTTAAGATTTATTTTCGTCGCACAAGTAAACAAGAAATCGATACTAGAATCGACCCTTCTCCGGAGAAGAGCTGCGCTTGTAATGGTCTAAACTGGCTAAGTGATCCTTATTTAGGTTCTGTTTAAATTAGACTAAAAATCAAGCATTTTTATTTTTATATTTCATCTATTCGTTACAAAATGTATTATGTAATCGTTTGATGAAATAACACTTCCTTTCATTTTTTAATTCTTTTTTCCTCTTTAGACAAATACCAACAAATTGTAAGATTTTTTAAATTTGTCAGAAAACATGTTTCAAAAATCTATAAATCATTTCAACAAATTGATCCTTTTTGTCCTTTCAACCCATCGTTATGCCGTGCAAAAGGTTCGTAGCGAATGGAAAAAAACATATTAAACCAGGTCAATTGCGCTGGGTCTGTGCCGCGTGCACAGGAAAAACCCCGAGCAGAACGGAAAGCGCAAAACTTTAAAGCTAGCAAACCCCACCGAAAGACTAAAACAAAAAAGAAAAATAAAGACAATACCATTAACCGGGAAATGTGAAATAAAATCCCCCATTAATGCTCCAAGAGCAGGGATCGCCATTTCGGTGTTAATTAATAATTCATCACGGTACACGCTGCTCTGGCAAGTTCGCATTGGAAATGTTGCAAGGAAAGTGGTTTGTTGGACCCGGAAATGTGACCGCTGGTCAGTTACACACTTGAGTGCTGACCATCCTTTTTGGCGTGACATAAGTCAGTAAGCGTTAGTGGTGAGAGACACAGCTGAAGTTTCCAACTCGTACAACACGCACGAAAACAGCACATGTTTGCAGTGGATATTTGGCGCTTTCCACGACTTTATGCGTGACAATCCGGCCGCCGGTAGGGACAAAAACAACATCCTAAGCGTAGCAAACAAGTATTGCAAGCCAGGAAAACTGGACTGGAACATACAAAGCACAGCACGAGCACAGGATGCTTTTTCCCCCGTTCGTTACGGTTCACTTTATGGCCACTTTGCGGTTGTTGTGCCATTTGTGCGCGAATTGTGTTTCTGTCCGCGCTCACGTTAACCGTATGGTTTTCGCTTTCGGAGGGTCATTTAGGAAATTTTGGTACGCACGGCAAAAATTATACGCCAGCAGTTGTGGAAAAACAGCACCATTAACAACCTAAGCTCGACTCCTTTCTCGACGGTCGTACGAACGGAAATTAGGCACGTGCATTTTTTGTTTGTCCACTTTGGTTCCCTCCAATTACCTTTTGCGCAGGATCGTTGATGGCCGGTCTTCTCTCCCGTCCGGAAGGGTGGTTTTTATCGGTCATTTGAGGTTTCTCCAGTGCGAGCCAGCGCGGCAGAAGGAAGATAAAATATTATATCCTGCTACGTGATTATTGTTATAATGGGAGCACCACCCAAACAAAGCAGAAATAGCGATGTTGAAAAACAGGACGTCAAGTGTCAACACCCGCTACCGAACAGGTGCAGTAGTGACCGGTGTAATCCTTTAACTCTCTTTAAGGAGTAAGTTCTGCGCTGTGACAGTGCACATCCAGCAAGGGGAACTTTCTTCGACAACTTTTCGGACATCGAAAGCAAACTCCTTAAGACCCCAAAACAACACAGAGTAAGATTACCAAAATGCAAAACTTTGTCAGGCGTTTCCGGCAAATTATCAAACACTACAGCAAAACTATGGCGTCAAATACCGGCACTGTCATCGTCGAAGTTACCCGCGGAACAAACTCAGCCTCGACCGTTCAGCCGTTCACACTGCTTAATGTTGGTAATTTTCAAAACTAATTCATCCTCGGCCTCTCAGTGGAAAAGTGGTTGATTGTCTTCTCGTTGTATCTATGATTGCAGGAGCTAAATGCACTTGCCATTTGTCTAAATGAAAGTGTAAAGTGCTCCATCGATCGGAAATGGGGTGGTAAAATGTATTGACATGGAGGAACAAAGTGGCTATTTTTAAATGTGTGCTTGGGCTTGACTTGACTTGAGGACTTGAGATCTATTTTGCAGCCAATTTTAACAGCGAGAAACATGAATATGTGTAGCACGGTTTGAAAAGTTCCACAAAAAAACTGGAGGCCACTATCAGAAATTTATTATATGCTTTTTGTTTCTACAGGTGAAGATTGGACACTGTGTTGGGTACCTTATAAGTAAGCGTGGCGTTTTTACATCTGCTTCTTGTTTGCTGGACATGGACATTGCACCAAACACTGTCAGATTGGGAACGGAACAATCGATAGGTATCGAAGCTATTAAAATCCATCCACAGTACAGCACAACAACTAGTTGGCATAACATAGCAGTGGTGAAGCTTGTGTCGGCGATGATCCCTACAAAAACAGCATTCCCCGGAAAGTTATTGTATATTGCCCCTCATGATTGCATGAAAAACGAATAACAACGAATGTTTTTGCTTAGTTGACATATAATCAACATTTTTTTTTAAATTTAATAAAAGAAAGAAGAAGAAACCTATTCGCAAATTAGAATCTAATTAAAGAAAATAAGTGGAAAAGTCTTATATTCGAAGATAAAAATTATTGCAAACGACTTTCAGCTTTCCATGGTCATGCATGAATCATTGTTAACGACTTCATATGCATCTTTTTCGTCTTCCCGCTTACCATAGTAACTCTATGTGACATAAATGGTTATTATCCCTCGGCGATACGTCAAATCGGCATCACACACATTGGCAAGCACACAGACGGCGCCAGTGTATCGTCTTTGGAGGACACCTTAGAACCGAACGGAACGGTTTGTTGTAGTTCAACCAGACTGGATAATTAATTTCAACTGCCGACATTTCTGCTGCTGGATCCTAGCAACCACATGGTCGCCGATGTCTCTCGGTTTAACAGATTGTGAAGATCGAAAGACAGCGCCAATGCGAGTCAAGCGGTCAGTGGGTTAGCGTAGGAAGCCGCCGCACGACCGTCACAGAATGCTTCTCCGACGGCAAAAGCGGCTGTATTTGCACCACCGGATGCAAGGCACGAGAATCGAGAAATAACCATTCCTATTTAGTCAGTAGAATGCAAACGAATCATGAATTGTGCGGAGCCCTTCCCGGTCACCGCTCACGATGGCGGCGAGACCGACAGGCATAGGTAACTGACACTGCAATAAGGCCATAAGCATCAACAGTTACTGCTATCCAGGTCAGCATACTTTACCACGTTTTCGTCGGTGGATCGGAGGAACAATTACCCCGCGTGCAAAATATATCACATACTTTTAAGCCCAATTCACAATAGAGCTTTCAATGAAATCATTTCGGCATGCATTAACACCATAGGATTAGCGAGTTTGAAGAGCATCAAGCAGAAAACGATTTGTTCCTATTTTGGCAGGAGGTTGTTTGGAAGACATATTCGTGGCAACCGGTTTTCGAGTGGAGTCGGAAATAAACTGGCCTGTGAATTTATCCTAAATGTATCGGACAAATGTTCCCTAAAGAGAATCGCGTCGAGAATCGGCTGTTCGTGACCGAAAATTCTAGTCAGTCTTGCTATCAACTTCATCCATAACCTACCTTAGCTACGAACACTTCTTTCGTTTATTCTTCCTCACAGACATACGATAGAGCAAAAGAGGAGAATAAAACCAATGCAAGACGATCTATTAATTGATCCATATCAACGCGTAAGGATCTCGTCGCCTCACCGAAATCACCGATAGATTCGATACGCCCCCAAAACGGTAGTAACGATCGAAGAAGCAAAGAAACGAGTATCTTATCCGACCACCCATGCGTTCCATAAATCAGTGTGTCAGCAAGTACGCGAGCCATCATTACGTCATCCCATCGCATAATGACCTTCCTGTATTCCCCCAGGGGTACATCCGATGGCGGTAACGAGCCCTAATCACTACTAGATTTTGTCTAGATATCTGCCACTTTTCTTCGGTCCAATTCCGATTCGGTGAAGATAATAAATTATGGAGATGCACAACAACAAAACCCTTCTCTCTCTCCCAGCTTTTCGTTCTGTAGCAGTTGTTTCATGTGGGAGAAGTTTCATATCAACGTAAGAAAGGTGAAAAGGTCAAGAAAAACATACACAACCTGAACAACCCCACCGTTGAACATAAATAGCAGCAAAGAAAAAAAAAAACGTTTGGGGCCAAAAAATAGAAATATACACAAACCTGTACCGAAGTCCATTTTGCCTTCCCGCTTCGCCTACGGGATGGCATAAAAAATTCAAAACCCATCGAAGACGGAAAACACTCCCAGCTCGAAAGAATCGAAGACGCACACAGCGAAACATTGGGACAGGTTGATGATACTTTGTTTTCATCATCATTCTCGCGCCCTCTTCCTACGGCCCAGAGACAACTGCCCAGGCGGGTTAGACCGACCGACCGATCGACAGTGAAGGAAGGAGGCTGAAAGATTTATGCACCGAAGTTATGGGAAAATTAAAGGGCACCGTCGCACGCTGTCCTTCTGCGGGCGAGCTGCTCCTTAAAGTTGAAAGGTCCGAAATGACACAGGACGGCGCTGCGAATCCTAGCAGCTTCAATTTATCGGTCCGGCCCACATTTGTCATGAGACACAGGCCAACTAGCAGGACACCGGGAACGGTTCTCGTAACTTTTCTCAACAATAAATTACTGATGCTGAAGTACAAAAAAGGGGAGAGCAGCGGGAAGAAAATAACGAATGAACATATCGTACGCGTAAATAGCGATTTAATAAAGTATTTTGGAAACAACGGTCCGTGTAAAAAATACATAGAAAGAAAGAAGAAAATTGAACCGTTTTGCATGACAGGGCTTTAAACAGGACATCTCATACAACTGTTCGCGTACAGCGAACCTTTACACTGGATCAAACTTCAATTTTGCATCACCAGATAAGTTCTGTTTTAAATTTTTTACGACCATCCTTACTAGTCGTAATTTCCACTCCTTGGTACAGGAGAAAGTCCCATTCTTTTCTTCGAAAGATATTTTCCTTACACCCATTCTTTACATCGCTGTGAAAGACTTCATTTGTGCAATTCAGCGCGTACGAAGATAATGAACCAGGGGAAAGTGAACACATGAAGAAAACACGAATCCCTATCAAACACGACGCTGACATAACAAAACGGTAGTTTGTACAAAAGGAGCTCGCTTCCAAAGGAGCGGTACACCTACAACCTATACCCTGAAATTAAAAATAGCGGAGATGGTTTTAATTAGCCGTTTTGGTTAATTAGAAAATACACCCTCTGAATGAAAGTGATACGACGCTCCGGGAAATGGAATGAAATCGAGGAGGATAGAATGGTATTTAAATTTCCGCCCCGAGCGTAACAGAACCTATCCTAACAAAAGCACAGAACAAATGATGCATTCTCAAGCGGATGCTTGAACAGCAGATAGACTAATGCAACCACTTTTTTTTCGACTCCTTGCAGTAGTAATTTAGCAAATATCGATACCTAAAATTATCGATCAAATTTTATTATCATTTGATCGATAATTTTAGGTATGTGACACCACTTTCTTCTTCTGCTAGATACAGTAGCAATACAACGTCAAGAGGCACTCGGTCAGCACCACTACGGTTCCCCCAATGCCCAAGATGATGCTTTTCAAAATTCCTTTTCCTTATACCCTTTCCAGTGCCACAAAATTCATCTCACGAACGACGACAGCAGCATACCTACGTGAGGAAGGCGTTTTTTTTTCGGCGGCGCAAGAAAAGAAAACTTTCCGTTCCGGTAGGTTGTGCTCCGGGCTGCTTGGTTTCTGGTTGTTAGTCGGACGCTAACGAACCGCCAGCGGAACGGAACCCGTAGGCAGCATTAAAAATACTAGACATAGAATGCACCCCAGCTGGGAAGGAATGAACCGTACGTACGAGAAACCACATCGACAGAGGGTATTCCAGATGGCCGAAAATTCTCGGTCATGCGAGAAGCATGCGCTGGTCAGCGCACGGCGGCGAAAGTTCAGACGGGGTCGAGGGCCACCACGCCGGTAAAAACTGCATCTATCATCTCCCGAGGAGAAATTAAGCACCGAAGTCTTGAGAAGATCGCACGAGAAACGAGACACAGAGGTGAGTTTCATGCATCGAATGTGACCTCGGATTTTGGGCTTTCGTCCGATCCGATCGATATCGGCGGCGGCGATCGATTTGGACACACGTCTGTGCTATCCCGGTTGAGGGGGTTACGATCTGACTGAATTGATTCCACCACTATCGCTCGAAGGGAATCGCTGTCCCAATCACGCTACACCGTGCTCTTCCCAGCGTTCCAATACATAACTTGTCTCATCCCTTTGGACTTCGGTGATAAGCGTTTTTTGCTTCTCTCTTTCTATTGTGCAATGTGTGTTGAACTTCTTCATGCCACGGCTGCATGTCCAGCGTCTATGTTACCACGCTCCACCCGAGGACGAAGTTAACGAGCTACAATAACAACCGAATGGAAACAACTTGTAGACAATGAGATACGTTTCACGTTCAAACACGATGTTTGTCTGGAACCGGGTCCCCGATATCTTACCATTTGACCGTTTGCTTTTATCGCTGTTGTTAAATGGAACGATGAGAAATGATAATCTCGATGTTTCGAGGAACACTTCTCACCAGCCGGTGACGACAATTTGTATCCTACTGAAGTTCTGAATTTAATTAAAAACACCTTCAAAGCGTACGACAGTAGCGGGTGCCGAAGAAAGTTTGCACCGCTAGATTCTTCCGTCGGATGATTGATGGGAGTGGTATTAATGTATTCATTCGTGTTCGTGTCTGGCTGCTGAAGCTACTGGACAAAGCAAACAATACACCGTGTCGAAATGACAAGTTATGGATTAAATTCTTCCGTACGAACTGCTCTCCCTGAAGCGGAGCAGCTTTATGGTTTAAAGCATTCGTTTTACTTTAAAGATGGGAAGATTAGACGGGAAGATTTCAGTGGTTTAAGTGGATTAATAATATTTTTTTAGAATATATGTTTTATTATAATGAACGATTTTAAAGCACCCACCAAAATAATCGTCATACAGCTGTTTGAATAATATATTAAACAATTCACTACCTAAAGAATGCAGATTGAATTGAGTAAGACTGATTTTATATTGAGTGCACAAATGCACGCTTGCTCACTTGAAGCTGCCACTCATCATTAGCATGACCTCACCATCCACAGCTCACTTTCACATTCAACCGATCATTAGCAAATATCACTCTCGATCTCGATGAATACTCTAATACGGCGCAACAGAGGCATCCACTTGCGCTTTGCAGATGTCGCACGTCCCGCGCTTGTGACATCCACCGCCAGGCGAATGTAAAAATCAACAAATCACACAAACGCACACACGGCAACAACCATCGATCATGTTCGATCGGAGTGCCAATTATGCAAAGACTTGTTGCCTCCTCGGCAATGCATCCCAGCCGACAATGCGTAATCTGCATTCAATGAACTCGCCGTCACACCGTGTTCGTCGCCATCGGTCCAAACGGACAGAGCACACCACTGCATTTGCATACCCCGGCGTGTACATCGTCGTGCCAGGGCATTTTGTTCGACTCTTAGCATGCCGTAAATGGTGCTAAAAAGATGCACTGCCGGCGCCGCCGTTTCCATTCTCATCGTGACACCGCGCGCGCTCACGCACACACACACACACACACACACACTTGCCCTCACCGGATGATGGTAAGAAATCATCGTCTTATCTTGTATCCCTTGTCCGAAGGCGCATCGTGGTGCAAATTCGCGCAACAGATCATAAGAAGTCGATCACTAAATCATCGGCTGTGGTCGAAGAATGTCTGCATCCGGTGGCTCTCGTCATGGAATAGAGGCTACAACGTGGCCACGACGTTCTGCTCAAGAACCTGTTCCACCAGAACGAGTTACTGTTCGGAACAAGCGGTGGCTAAAAGGAGCCAGCGCAGTGGACGGAATGCGCGGTGGGTTTGATATTTCTGGGCTCTGATCTCATCTCGTCCACTCGAGCAAAAGTTGATCGGGCGCGCGTGCCTTGTGCGTTTTGCATGGCACACCTACCACGATCAGCAACAGTTCGAAGAATTGTGTTAAGTGCCACGCGTGATAGAACAAAATCCTTCAATATTTCAATTAGACATGGCAGAGATTTTATACAAAACCAATTTTACCAATGTCATACTCAATAGAACTACGAGCAAGGATGCTGGCAATTTTGGGAAGTAAATAATGACCTTTAATTGGATTAACCTCACACACATTTATACTCTTTACAGGACAATCAAAATCAGCTTCGTTTTGTAAACCGGATGTCTTGAAACAATGTTTTGCTTGTCCATCATATTTCATACCGCGCCAGTATCTTCAAAGGATCAGTGACCACGGGAAAAGCAATTGCCAGTGGGAAGGACGACGCTTCGGCGATGAAAGTATATTATCTTACTCATAGGACGCGTTATTCGTCTACCAACCGGTCTGTCTGCTTCTCCGCACGATCAAATCACACGTATCTGTTGTTCTGGTGCTGAAGTTGTCCAAAGTGTAATTGGAAATAATTGTACGGTATTAAACAACGCAAATTACCATTTTCATACCACGATCCAATCCGTTCGACAGAAAGGAGAAACCGTGGCTTTATTTAGTTCTCTCTGCGCTGAAGTAAACGCTTCTTCGCTGCTAATCGTTTCATTTAAAAATGCCGCGTAGCTGCTACTGAAGTCCGGTGTCGGTAGATTATAATCACGCACTCGAACGTTCAGGCCGAGAAACGAGTCAACAAAAAGTAATTGATTTTCCATTGGGCCATGTCGAAGAAAGCATACGTGAAATGAAAGATATAGGGTACAACAGCATCGGTTTTTCTATAAACACCAGACATTTGATAAGGTAAATATTCCATTTTGCGGACTATTTGATACGATTTGACGTTCTAATACTACGAAACGTAAATATAAAGCGTGATTTATGAATATTCCTTTTCTAGACAAAATGATTTGCATGTTCAGAAGCATGTTTTAAAAGACATATCGCAACCGATAGAAACGATCGTTCAAAATGATACGAAAAATTCAACAGAACGTTTACCTACCGCATAGCAAACATGTGCACAAGTCCATAATGGACGGACACAAAACGAAAACATTTTCGACCCCGCGCCATGAAAGAAATGAAGCGAGATCAAGCGAGAAAATGCACTCCGAAAGGATGTAAACAACAATCTCTTTTTCGGGGTCTGAAACGGGCAACACAATGTCAAGCAGAGCACCACAATTTCGGGGAAAACCCTCTAAACCATCAGTTTGTCGGCATTTTTTCTTTGCTGTGCTTTGAATATTTGAAACCGACGTTGAACAGGAAACCCCGGGAGTGTCTTCTGCATCCAAATTAGGCGCGACAATAGCACCGCGGACACCGAAACGAAGGAACAGGAAAAAATGTCACTTCATGCTTGCATAATCCACTAACAGTCGGCCGCATTACCTCGCTCGCTCGTTAGGTGTCATATTTAAAATGTCATATTTATTTCTCCGAAATAGAAGATAATTAAATAGTATGGCATGCTGTGAGCTGGTTTGGAAGAACACACACAGGACAGCTATGCTTTCCACTCCGCTTTTACAGCTTCGATCGCACCATATCAAACCGTTTAATCGATCGACTCTCTTTCTTCTTTCGCTGTATATTATTGTTATTCTAATATAAACATAAATTGTCCGCCTAAAAAGGGAAGTGGATGGGCATTCGGCGAGCATAGGAATCGAGCCCACGCGCCATCGCGTTTATCGTGTTTTAACTTTTGTGCCCTTGTACGCGCGCATGTGTCACAAATCAACTGCGATTCCGTTTTGACTGGAGCGAGGTGGAAATGACCTTCGACAATGCAGTATTCCTTGGCGCGAACGATCTAGTGAAGAAAACGATGTGGTGAGAAATAAAGCATAACTTACAGGTCGCATGAAAAGAAGTCGTAGCCAATGACCGAACCCCATAATAAAATATCGCCTTATAAATCAATAGCGCGGTCACCAGGAAATCGAAACATTCACCTGCGGCAACAAGTCCGACCTGGCCACACGAGGAAACGTGCCAACGATTTATGCATTTTCAATAACATATCCCGGAACACGAATGGAAAACCGAAATATGTTAACATCGTTTTTGAGTTTCAAGCAGATTTCGAACATGCATTGGAACAGATAGTTAGTTAATGGATAATTATAGCGTTTTGATATTCATTAAATAACACACGCTTAAATACGCTGTACATCCTATATAAAAACAACTTCAAATTTGTAGATCGTGCTTTGAGATTTTCACTACCACAAAATTCCTACGTGATATTTTATGATATTATTCCACTTTCCAGACATGGGTACCATTGTGGGCAGGCGCACAGATGAACACTCGTAAAGCACCTGAAAAGATAAAGATGAGTTGCGCCGACTCTGACAAACTTTCCCACTAAACCCTTTAAATTCCACTTTCACTGCAAACTTTGCCGCCTTTGCGACACAAGGGCGGAAAGGAGCAAGTGCATTTGGGGCCTGTTACATATGCTATGCATCAACAAGTTGGTATTTTACACGAACCTCCATCCCCGGGGGGAGGGAGAGAACGCCCATGTACTCACCATTTTTCTTGTTTGCCGACCAACGGCTAGAGCGTTGCTAGACGCATACCAGGGCCTCCCTTTACCGCTTGTGACACGAAATTCAACGTATATTACTCTCCCAAAAATAGAGGCGAAAAAAAGGTGAAATGTTTCGATACGAAAACAAACAGTTGACAACGAAATGGAGAGCCCTAGAAGTTCAATGGAACTAAACGTAGCATAGCTCAGTCAATATTTGGTGACAGCGATATTTCCACCCCTGCGGTACGTTTTTTTTCTCTCTCTCCATTCCTTTTCCCGTGCTGGAAAATTGCAGCCATAACCTAGTCTCCCTGCGATAATGCCATGTTCAAATCCATGTTCGACAGTCAATCGATCGCCGCCGCCGTCGTCGTCGTCTGGGTTTCGTTTTTATCGCCATCGACGCTACTTTTCTCGGCGAAGCGATCCACTTGGACAAGTGCCATCGCGTCTCGAACTCATTCGGTCGCTCGAAGCCATCCATTTTAATAGTAAATCGGTTTCTTAGCGCGGTTCATTTTCACACCCGGGTACATTCCGTTTCCCCTCCGCTGAAGAAACCGAAAACAAACACGTATTTTACAGCCACTCCTCCGGGACGATGGAAGAAACACTCCCGCGGCGGATATGGATCAAGCGTGAGGTTGGTATCAGCCCGCCAGGTTTATGGTCCCGTATCGAAGCAGACGGCGGATACGGAGAAATGCACCGCCCAGCAGCAAAGGTAAAAGACCTCACGATCGTTCGAGCGTCACAAGTGTCCTTATCTTGCTTGTCGAACACGCAAACGTCGCAACAGCAACTTGATCCGTTTTTATTTACATTCTCCATGTTTTTTTCTGTGCCTCGAGCTGCAGTCTTAAAATCGTGTGAAATGGCTCACGGAACATGGGAAAGAAATTGGGTTACTTTTATAATCTTATCGTTAGGTGAGCTCCATGCATTGAAATTTGCTGATATTCCACTAGTCATAAGCCTAATTGAGCTTTCAAATTTCTCGATCTATACCCTGATTTTTACGACACACAATAATGAGAAGTAATAAAAACTAATAAAATATTACCCTCTGCTTTCCGTGTCTCGTGTATGAACGCTCTATTTTTATCAGTCATACCATTTGTCTGCCAGGCATCTCTCATAATCTACTTCTCCTAAACAAAAAAGCGCTCTCTGTTAGTCTCGTCCGGCAGTAGACTCTTCGAGTGGTAGATTACACGAACGCAGATAAGAAGAAGATACTTTCACACCACAAGCATCACAAAAGTATAGAATTACCATTATTCTATGAAAAGCAATCGAAAATAAAATTTGGATTAGTTCATTAGCTCCCTCTCCAACAGAGAAACAAATTGTCGTTAAAATGTCACTTCACTGCATCGGGACAACATCACACCATGGGCAACCTCTTGCGAGAAAACTGACTTGGCGCAGTATTTGTTCTTAGATTGCTCCGGATTATCCGTTGAGACGAGAACGGCGAGTCACAGCGGGCGAAAGGCGGGCGAAAGGCGGGCGAAAGGCGGGCGATTCATAAAACGACACACACACACACACAGCGCCCTTGTCACCTGACCCAGCGCTGATTGGCGAAATGGCACACCTCGGATGGATTAAACCTTGATTACAGTTTCGATGAACACGGACACGAACCACCAGTGCTTACTTTTCTGACCCACTCACAAAGGACCCGGCACCGGCCGGAAGTCATCAGGAGTCGAGAGCAGGGTTCGCCTACCATTAAAGCTATGGGAAAAAATGCGATGAGTTGCGCTCGATATTACTTTAATGGTTCCCGGCCCCACTCGTCCCGTCTCCCGGCGAAAGGTCCGAAAGCACACCAGTGAAACGTAAGGAATAAGGTATGTGCTTGATAATCCAGCACCACGCTCATACTTAATTCAGAACTCAGAAGAAGCTTGGTGCCTTGATTCTGAAAAGCATGCGGAACTAACTTTCCTACTACTGCCGTTGAGGCCAGGGCACTCACACATCGGATGGCGGTTAGGATTCGCCCAAAGAACAGGAGAAAGAACGCAATTTTTCCATCCTTCTCCTACAGTACGGAAATTGTTTAGCCGCAATACGGCGCACGAGTTCCTGTACCAGGCACCGGAGAATGGATTTCAGCATCGCATGCTACCCGCTCCGTAAGGGATCGATTTTCTTGTGCTGCTATCACCAGATTCGGATTAGTACTGGGGAAAGGATCGTTTTTGGGTGGGGTTTTTGGTGATGGGTCCTGTGGGGATGCTCTTAACTGTTGCACGATGAAGTTTACAACTCGGTTTCGCACTTTGGGCTGTAAATCCTGACGCACACATAGAATGCGATTCGTAATGAAATCTGCTTTGATAAAGCAAAGATAAATCCGATGTAGCTTGTGGTGAAATATATTGCAAGACTTAGTTCTTGCAGTCATGATTATAGTAAAAATCGTTACTCACCTGTTCCTTACCATCACCGGTTTGCGACTGTTGGGTATCGGTGTTGGGCGGTTGCTGTGTTTCCGTCATTTCCGAAGCGTCATCATCATCATCTTCAATATTAACCGCGGATTCTTCAACAGCATCCTGGCCCAATTTCCCGGCAGGTGAAGTTGAGCCCTGATGCGCCGATTCTGGTTCTGCTTGCACGGTATGCACGGTGAGATCCGGCTTTGGTTGTTCTTTCACTTCCTCCTCCTCCTCCTCCTCCTCCTCCTCCTCTTCGTCCTCTCCCATCGCGAGCAAATGGTCCAGCGAAGGACGCACCGGAAATACACTACCGCCGGTTGCGGTTTCCATTCAATTAACAAAAGCGGGGTAGCGTAGCAACAACCGAAGGAGTATGTATCTGTAGTAGCCTGTGTCGGTCGAATTTTGTGTCCTTTGATTCACAAACACACGCACTGCCTGTGCTCAACAGATGATTACATAATTGAGTAAAAACGCACACTATTTCCTAGAATATTTCCTCAATCAAACACTGTCGGAGCGTACCTCAGGATACACATACGACCCCGGAAAGCACACGCATACACGGACAAATTGAAAATGATCTTACTATTAGAACGCGCGCGAGTCCCGCAGTGGGAGCAACCGTATCCTTTACAACACTATCTCACCCACCAATACGAACGAAATCAATAGAAAACATGTCGGAGACCCAACGGAACGGCGATTGCGATCGGAAATAATATAAATTCTACCCTCACCCTTTGCCCTTTAATTGCCGCACGCCGATACAGACAAACTCACACGCACACTGCTACTTGCCAGTGTCGGCGTTGGCGTAGGTCCAACTATCCTGCTTGGCCAATCAAGCCGGATGGATGGAGAGAACAGTCGGCCGAAAACACTGCACACCGATCGGAACTTCTGGCCAGACTCCGGGTGCGCTGTTGGCGAGAATCGCGTACCCAAACCGTCTAGCTTTTCCGAGCACAGGCACTCGGAGAACTCCTACTACGGAGTGTCGCACGAGTGTCGCACGTCATTCGGGTTTTCGGTTCCGGACGCCTGTTGGTACGCTTTTGCCTTGGCTTGGCGGACGAGTATGCTGAACGCATTTGCTGGAAAATCATCACAATAAACGCAGCAAAGCCGGCAATGGTTCCTACCGTCCGGAAATACCACCAGCACCGGAGTTTTCGCACGCGCAAACTCTCACTGTCACGGATTTCACAACCGAGCGTCGCACACAAAGCCCGCACAGAACAACGGGCGGCAACGCCTGAAGCTTCCCAAAACAATTGAATATCGCACCACCACCCACCCCTCCCGCAAGGACGAACAGGTGGAGGGGCGAAACTAAACGAAATTAAACACACGCAAAAAAACCGATTCCGGTATTTTCACCACAGCGCACACCCGTCGGTGTGCCCGATGTCACGAGATAACAAAGAGCCAGTTATCCTTGCACTGTGCAGGATGCGGCGCATCTCTTTCGGTTGATTACCGGTCTGTGCTTGTGCTTGCCGTTGTCGTCGTCTGGTGTTTGTGGTGTTGTGTCCCGGACCTGCTCTGATGGCGCTCGGGTAATTTCGTTCTGCGACCATTTTTCCTCCCGGCGGTGGAGTGGGATTCATTTTCATTCATTCGCTTCCACGGGCGTGCATGTCTGGAAGCAGTGGAAAAACAGAAAAGGGCTTGTGACGTCAGTTGCTTTTGGGGAAAGACGGACGTAGACAGCGGTGGATGGGGGCAGACGACGGCAAAGACGGGTATCCTCCGTACCGTTTGCGGAATACGCAATGAGCTTCATTGCGATGCTCGGGTGTTGGCTTCGTGCGCCGAAACAGGCACCGGTAAAGGTACCATGGTTAGTTCCGAGTTCACCCATCGAAGCTCTTCGGATGAATCTTGCTTCAAGTTCATTTGGATCCTGCGTTGGCGGTTATTTGAGAACAGCATTATTTGCGAAGGATAGCAAATGAACAAAGTGTGCTTCTGGACGATACAGAGGAGCACCAATTTTAACAAACAAGCAAGTTTGTTCGGCAACAAGTGCGATCCTTTGGTAAAACCTTTGGTAAGAGGATATAAATTAGTTAGAAAGGTGATAAGGATAGCTCTTTTACTACCTCTTTTATTCTGATAACAGTATTTCCTGCACCCATTGTGATTCAGCAACCAGAATATCTAAGCAAAGTGAGCAACTGTTGCCTATTTCCAGTACACAATCTTGACAATAAAGTCCCGGACAAAGGGGGCGCGTACATCGTACAAATGGATCAACTCGTTCGTTAATCGCTTCCCCACACAACATACAATGAACCGTATCGCTCTGTCCTAGCAGCTTCCGACAGATCCAAAACCGATTCGTTTTTGCGCGGATTACATTCAACCAGTGTATCTCTCTTTGACGACACCGAGCGCTCTGCCCAGTTAGGTGACTTCTCAGGATCTTCAGCAAATTTTCTCTCTTCAACAGGATATCACTATAAAGCCAAAGCGCTCTAGCGCGTGCCCGAGCAGGATAGTATCGTCGCATTACCAGCTGCCTCACGCGCAATGCATACGGCTCTAGGAAGGCAAAACACCAACAGACAGCTAACATGGCAAGTATTTGGCCGTAGCGAGCGAAACGAGGTGCAGATGCCTCCGGAATGCACTGCGACGGATCGATCGCCGTGCCGTTAACCATCGGTTCAAATGATCGCACGATATCGCGCAACGTGTCTGCCAGTATGCCTGCTCCACTAACTCCTACGGCCAACGGTGTTACGTCAGTAGATGACTTTTCTTTTAGACGATCTGATCCTTCCTGGATGAAGTGTTTAATCAGAGCCAACAGCCAGTACAGCGCGTAATCTGCAAACAACTGGCCACCGATCTGAATGGTGGAGAATAGAAGAAACGTTAACGATTTCGCTATCCGCAACTGTTCCTTCCATGTTAGATGAAACGACGTTAGGGGCACATAACGATGGCTTTCTTTGCGTGTTAGCGGAAACACGGTTTCAGTTTGCAAGGCAATCCTTCGATCCTCGATAGCGTAAAAATCTTCGGTTAGAAAGTTGTTATCAAAATGTGGCTTCTTCAAATATCTCTTCCAGTAACGAATGGCTCTGCCAAAGAGGTGCAAAGGAAGCTTTGAAAAACATTCTTTTTTTGTCCGGTGAGATAGAAAATACATACCTTAAAATAATACAAATAAAAAATCCACTAGCAACCATTCCCAGGACATTGAACGATCTTCTTAACGGCAGGGTTCGGTCGGCAATCTCAGCCCTAATGTCAGCGCCAATTTCTATGAAAGTTTTCGATACATTGGTAGCAAAATCAAAAACATGATCGTACTCTACCTTCACGCGGAATAACTCTTCTAAGTTTTGCATCAGCTTCTGAATGCCTACAGGCAGATCGGTCAATTAGGCATCATGAAACAAAGCGTAGAAAACGTTTGCATCAACTTACCTTGTTCTATTTCCGCAACCACACTGTCACTGATAAAATCGATGAGCTCACAAAAGTAGTCCACCATTTTTGCACCGTAGCAGATAGTTTTGCCAACTTGTGTCACTTCGCACAGAAAGTCCATGGCTCCCATTTCCTCTTTGCAACCGTCTATCGTTTTGTCCAGAGCTTGAAGGCACCGCTCGGACGGAGTTCCCAGTTTATCGTTACAGACGGACACTACATCTCGTAACCAATTGTACGCTTTTTTGATCGAGTAGACTGTGCGAAAAACACGTAAAATATTATTGGAAAGCGCAGCACCGTACGTGAAACAATAGAACGCTTACTTACGTATCCGCTTCACCAACTTTAATACCTCCATGAGAGTTCGTTGAACCTTCATGAAAGATCGTTCTACCGTTTGCAGAAGATCACCAATGAACTGTTTCATGGCCAGGAAGGGGATTTTTAAAGCACTTAGCGTATCCCGGATAGCTACTTTCAGTTGTTGCTGAGTGCAACTCAGCGTTTCTCCCAACACCTCCACGTTATGCATTGTATTTACCGTGGGTCCTGTGACGGTGAGTAGGAAAATATAGCCTATCAACGCTGCACGGCCACGTTTACTAAGAAATTGGGGCACTAGAAGCATCGTCACACAGCGAGCACCTGTACTACGAGCTAGTAAACCAAAGCCGAGTGCGAAGAAAACCACAATCAGAAACCAGTACACTATCGGACGGCAGGATATATGGCTGAGTACAAGTATATTCACTATCACCGTCTGCACCGTGGCAAGACCAAAGAGTTCACAAGTGCGCCAGAACATTTGCAATTAATGAAAGAAACAATGAGCAGCGTCACTTCTACCTCACGCGGGAGACAACGGTAAAATCACGCAATCGAAAGTTTGCTGGAAGTACTCAACCCAGAGACGTAAACGGATAAATGTCATTGAGTATTGCACTTCAAACAACAGATTCCATTGCAAAACAAAATAGCTTTCTTTGATATCGGTAAAAACGACGCAAATTTGGTTTCCAATCGACAACGCAATCGATGTGTTAGTACAATACATAATTTATTCAAGAAATGCAATTGCTTTAGGAATTGAACACCTTCACGGCACCTGCTGTACAGAGCGTGAGAAGTGGAACAAACCACAAACAACAGAATGGAAGTGGATACGATACAGAAACCTGCCCTGGCCGTTGAACCGCCAGACGAAAACTTCGATCCGGATGTAACGCCGGAAACTGGCGAACAGTACCTACAGAAAGTGATGTACGAGCGTGGCAAATGTCCGGTGGTGGTTGTTGCCGCGAAACCACAATCTCTCCGCCACAATCAAAAAGCCTTGTCTGGATTAGCTGCTATTCCGACGGTAAGCGCGCTAGTCTGCACTACTCTACCCATGTAAATTGCACAACGAAAGCTCATCCAATGTATTTATCGTTCATAGGACGAGGTGAAAAACGTCGCCCACCGCGCACTGATGCCTACGCGGGAGTGGGAGTCGATGCAGAATCAAAAATTTTCCGAACTGCGCGATACCATCACGGCGTACCGTGGAAGCGCTCAGTACGAAGAAAACTTGCAACGAACGCATGTCTTCCTCAACTTCGACGACCGAAAGCATCTGCACGAGTACTGTGCCAACAATCTCCCGTACGTAAGCATCCTGCTCAGCATCCCGCAGCGGAATTTGGAAACTTTGCTCGAATATCTGCACGAGTGGCTGCAGGACTCGGATCAGACGTCGGTGGACGCTGCCGAGGCCGGTCAGCTTCAAGATGAACCGTCCGATCCGGAGCTTTGCGATGCGATCGGTTCAACAATGACTCCGTCCACCAGGCAGCAACATCATCGTGGCGATGGAGGCTATCGGCGAGACTGGATCCCGCAGTGGATTTATGCGATTCTAGCCTGTCTGATCAAACCTCTCGAACCATACATTCATAGCGTGCTGCGGGATATTGCGAAATCGTGCATTGCGCTGCGAAATGAATTAAGGCTGGAAGATGAGGAAAAGGTACTGCCGCTCAATTTGTTAATCAGCATAATTTCGAAGCACTTCGATCAATCCGATCTGAGCGACAATATCGTCTAATTATGCCCAGGTCGCGGTTGCTTCGTGATTGTTTTTTTAATAACTACAATATGCCCCATATACATTATCGAATATACAGCGAGCCTTAAATGAGGGGAGTTATTCCCACGATCGTCTCGTTAAAATCATGACCGGTGTTGATTTTGTTGACTCATTAGAATATTATCACACATAAGGGTCTGGTTGCTACGCATCAACCCACTATTCCATCAGGCTAATGCATGCTTAATACTGACTCATGAAAGCTACGTATTCCCTTTTAATATTACAACAAATTTTCGAATGCTTGTGATGCGTTTTTCATCTTTTTTTCGCACAAGCAACGAATTCGACTCTGTTGAAGCAATTTATGAGCTGCTAAAGGAGCACCAATTGTTATACAATTTTTGCTAGAAAATCATTTTTAAGAAAATTTTAATCTTGGGAATCACGGGATAGCAAAAGCATTCGTTGACATTTCTCCGTTATACTGTAGAACTAACAACGTGAAACTTTGAAGTAGGTTTTAAATTATTTTCGACAGAAATCTATTTTTAGCTTCCATGAAGTCTATTGTTCTATACGCAGGAGTTTGGTGTAAGTATGTACGTAAGTGTATGTTTACGTGTGCATGGGTGTGTGTACTTGTGTGGTTTGTTTTTTTCTGTTTATTGTCCTTACAAATTAAGTTCCTGATCCTTATAGTACAGTATCGGGGTGTCTAGGTCCGCCCGCAGGCACTTTGTAAGCGCCGCCAGCACCATCTCCTGTATCATCTCAACCTGCTCGGCCGGCGTGTAGTCGTCTTCGCTCGAACGCGACACAGTAATTACGACCGGAGGGCAGGGCAGCTTCTCCAGGAAGCGCTCTAGCTGGCCGACCATCGCCACTATCTCCTCCCGGCTCGACTCGTGGTGCGGCAGGTCGGTCACGTCGCACGTGCAGCCCGCATCGTAGATCATCGACCAGTCGATTTCCTCCTCCTTGTACTCGCGCTTCAGCGTCCGCACCAGTACCGTCACCTTCTCCAGCAGCGTCGTGTACTCGGCACTGATCTCCTGTTGGTAATCGACGAGAAAGTGCTTCAAATTGCCCACCTCCTCCAGGTACAGGAAGATCGATTCGAGAAACTCGAGTTTCTCCTCGCGCTCGCGCGCCACACGCTGCAACTTAGCGAGATCCGTCTCTGCACTCTCGTCTGCCAGTTCCGGCGAGACGAAGATGTCCTTCAGCTTCTCGTACAGCTGCACTCGATCGTAGATCTTCAGGAAGGGATTGTGTGTACTGAAGTAATCCAGATCGATGTCGAGGATGTACCCGTTAGTCAAATCCGTGTCTTCAGCAACCGGATATTCCTCGACCGAGCAAACCTCCAACTGCAGACGTTTCTTGTTCTCGAGCTTCTCCTCCGGCTGGTAGCAGCCTTCCGACACGAAATACTCCAGCGTCGAGTCGGTCCGTATCGAGCCTTCGAACTCACCGACGTGAAAAGCGAACTTCCCCTTCGGAATCTGATCAGACCACGGCGGCTTAATCCATACGATACGCTCCACATGGCCAGCGAACACGGTCGGCATTAGCCAGTTCTCGATGCTGATGCTGTCCAGCAGATCGTCCTTGTTGAACACATAGTTCGCTGGCATATGCTTGGGGATGCACATATCCGGATGGGAGTCAAAGTGCACGATCCGGTTACCGTGTAGGGGTAAATGCTTCGAACCGAGGCAGCGATAAAGGAACGTAAGCACTTCGTGATGGTCTTCCACTACAAAGATTGGTACTTTGTCAAACGTTCTGCTCGCCGGGGGTGAGCCAACAGCTTTGGAAGATGACGACGAGGCGGCTGACGATGAACCGTTCGCGGAAGACGTCGCTCCATCGTCGGTAGCGGTTTGCTGTGCTTTGGCATTATCCGACACACTTTGCTGCTCCTCCCGGTCCTCCATGGACTTCTTGGCGGTGAAATCATCCACTGGCGGGGTAGACTCCATGATCCGGTTGGGTAACGCTGTTGTTGTGGCTACTGTTGTTACTGTTGGGACACTCAATCACACACCTGCTTCAAAGTTCACACGGATTCCCTACTCTGGAATAATAACCACGGGCACGGGGCAATAACCAACAACAAAAACACACAACAACGTAACACTGTATGGCTAAGGTAAACTAGTTGACAGGGTGGGCGCTGATGCTGTGAGGAAGTCCCACCACCACTTCGTGACTGCCAATCAATTTTCACGCATTAGCCGCACAGCAACACCCCGCGCACGATAGCCCGGGGTGTCCCGCTTTCCTCGGTATTTTTATTATGGAAAACTAAACAAAAATTTCTGGGTGATATCTGCGACGCTGTTTGTTTGTATTTTTTTGTGGTTCCGGTGGTTCCTGATCACAAAAGCTGTCAAAACTGTCAATCGAAACGAGCAGATTATCTAGCCTCTACAGCCACGGAGAGTAGGGGTACCGTAAGCTTCCATTACCATTAAAATACGCATTAAATAATATTTATTAATTTTGCAGTAGTTACTTATGGAGATAAATTTATCTAATCTTCGTCATCCCCAATACTTTGGCTCAGTTTATGTTGTACCTGTTTTATTCTACATCACTGTTAGGTTTGTTTACAACCTCATCGTTTGACAGTGGTGTCGCAGTACACCGCTATATTAAACCAAAACAAACAATCGCATATCCAAACCAAAATACGTACCACTTATTTCACTACCGTGTCTGACCGTCATGGAATCTCGATCAAATCAAAGTCCGACAGATGATGAACTCGATCAGCACCAACTACGAGAAAGAATATTCCACGAGGCTAGTGCTCAGTTCGAAAAAAAGTTTGCTTTCCACTCTCTGCCACCAAAAACACCACTACCACCGCTGGACACACTTTACCAGTGTCCGCCGTACGACGTGCCCAAGCTACAGGACCAGAAACGACGACTGAACGAGGTTAAGAATCGGTTAAACGACTTCGAGATCAGTGATTGGCATCATCACACCCGAAGACGGTCGTCCCTTTTACCGATCCTGAACGAATTACGTTACCGAATCCGGGCAGAGTTCGTCACGCAAGCATTCGCAAAGCTGTACGAATGTGTGTCCGCGTATGGGCTAATTGACACGGAACTGAAAGACTTGTATAGTATCCACCTTTGCGAGGCACCGGGGGCGTTCGTGACCGGCTTGAATCACTACATCCGATTACACTGCGCACCGCGGACACGTTGGAGCTGGTTCGCGTGCACGTTGAATCCGTACTACGAGGGAAACTGTCCGGGGAACATGATACCGGATGATCGTTTCATACTGCACACACTAGACTCGTGGTGCTTCGGTTCGGACGGAACGGGCGATATAATGGTGCGCGAGAATCGAAATGCAATCATTCGCCGAAGGCAGCGTTTCCCCGCGGTACGGTGACCTCACTCAACCTTACTAAAAATAAACGCTAAACAGGGATTTTATTTTATTTCTATCCTGTAGGTGCATCTCGTGACTGCGGATGGTTCGATCGACTGCCTGAACGTTCCGGAAGAGCAGGAGGAACGAGTGGCAAAGCTGCACCTTGCCGAAACTGTGCTCGCACTCGGTCTGCTCAGTGTGGGTCAGCACTTTGTACTGAAAATGTTCACTCTATTTGAGCATTCGAGCGTCAGCTTGTTGTTCCTGCTGTACCATTGCTTCGATGAGCTGCACGTGTTTAAGCCCTGCACCTCAAAACCGGGAAATTCTGAGGTTTACATCGTAGCAAAGTACTACCGGCAACCGGACGGTATCGAGCAGTATCTGGAACAAATCTACTCCAATCTTACGAATGAAGTAAACGCCATTTTCGATCCGGCTACCGTGCCGGACACGTTTTTAGAGCAATTGCACGATTGTGCCGCGCGTTTTGTCGACTGGCAGACGGAGGTGATCGAGAGCAACATACGGTTCTATCGCACCAGCGACGTGTTCGAAGACCAGCGGTTGAGCATATTCAAGCAAACGATTTTGGAGCTATTTTTCGAACGTTATTACATCACACCGATCCGACACAGCGAGCGTATCGTATCTGGTGTTAAAGTATCTGAAGGACCGAATATCAATCAGAAAGAGTCCCGCGGAACGTTCAACGAACGCGTCCAGCTGGCGGCAGCGGTCGATGCTAATGTGAGCGAACGGTTACGATCACTCCGGGAGCGGCTAGATCATTTAACGCTTACACGCCAACAGTTTCAACCGGAAGCGACGCTAAACGACACACCACGCAAAGGAGGGTCAGAGATTGGTTATGCAGTCGCACATGAACTGGCATTTGCAATCGGTAAACCGATTGAGCGTGTGAAATCTTCAAAATTTGCGCTTATTACCTGCGTCCGCTTGCTAAACGATGTGATCGACCTATGGCGAACCGTGGCAAAGAGTGACTGTGAAGAAGAAGAAATTCCTTCCAATCCGATCACGGTGACAGGGAACGTCATTTCCATTTCTATAAGCTGCTATGCAAAGGTGACGAATGTCGCCCAGCACGAGAAGGAGCTGTTCCGCACGATCGTTCGTACGCTGTTCGAACTTATGCAGCGTAACTGCATCACATACCCACTGGATCTTCCCCTGCGGGCTAGCGACAGCAGTACAGATGGACCGCTGGAGCTAGTGCTGGAAAATTGGCTTCCGCTTACACAGGTAAGCGTCGGTTTGCTGTACGTACTCAAGCAATACGTCTTCGAGCAGGTCGAACAACTATCGCCCACGCGGATGATATTCCGAGGACTACGTAAAAGTGGGGTAACGAATCTGGTCACCATACACGATGCCGTGCTGAAGGCGTACGCAAAGGCTGCCAGTGCGCCGGGTGCAACGAAGTCGGTCCTAGCGATTGTTCCCATAAAGGCACTGCTAAGTGGAGGGTTTCCGTACGCCGTGCTGAACTACAACAGTGCACTATGCTTAATCTACTGCGCACGGCTGCTCGATGAGCTGAATACGAGCACGTTACATCTATAGCAATAGTTGGTACTGAAGAGTTATAGTTTTTCGAACAATTTATTTATTCACTACCAAATGGAAGCGATCTTACTGCAGGAATAATCATAATGTTGATAAATGATAAGCAATAATCGCTGGCTTAGTGCTTAATAAATAGAATCTTCAGGTATTTTATACAATACCTATACCTCTCCAGACCTTGTATTAACAAATACTGATTTACCATTCGGTTGCAATGCAATATTTATTAGGGTTACAATGTGCACCTTTTTCTACTTATATGCTCTGTCTACATGCCACATTTAATACATTCTGTTTTAACAAATAAAATATTATACAAAGAAGTCGTGACTTGTGATGTATTGTAAAATGAATGAGATAAGAGTACATTTAATACATTAGTATGAATTAACCAAAATTTGCTTATACAGTAGCGAGAAGCCATTCCTTCAGTTCGCATAAATCTTGCTACAATAGGTCTACGACGCAACGTTATGTTCAGGAGACACAAAAAAAAAACTCTCGAAAACATTTCATTCTTCCCCCGTTCCCGTCCTCGCCACACTCTTTTTACTTCCTGTATTTGCCAAAGGAGGAAGTAAATCACAAATCAAGAAAACTGTCCTAAAAACAAACACAGTAGGAGCCCCGGTAGCAGTAGAACTGACCACCAGCCTAGCTTCTAATGATTGGCAGCTGATGGTTCCGTACATGGTTCTCCCACTGTCGTTCGATCTTATCGTCGACAATCGACGACCTTTACTACCTCCCGGCGTTCCGTCCCTGCTTCCCTACCCTGCGACAACACCTTACACTAAAAAATGCTCAAACAACCACTTCCAATATAAATTATTTTGGCTCCCATCGAACGGTCGTCAGTCGGTTGAAGATAAGTTTTGACTACAGGTGCCTTCCATGTGCTTTACTGTGCTGTGCAAGCTGTGTTCCTGTTTCCTGTGACTCAAAGATATAAATCGTCATTATGCGTACGCTGCAACTGGCAACACTGTTCGAAGCAGTGATGGTAGTGCTGTTACTGTTCTCCGAGATGGCGTTCTGTAATCCTCTCACGCAAGGTATGTATAGAACAATTGTCTACAGAAAGTAAACCATTTTGTCAACGTATTCTTCCCTCTTAACGGAAACAGATGCGCTGGAAGTACAATCTAGGCTACAACCATCCTTCGGAATGCCTGATGTGGACGGTGTACATTCGCGTAGCGCCATGGTTCAGACGCTAACCTGCACGAATCCAAACTGTTTGGCTCAGTGCCGCGGACGTGGCTACCGTCGGGGATCGTGCAACATCGGTCGGTGCTTCTGTTCTTACGTGTAGAGCGATCTGCCTGTCGAACCGGAGCCAGACGAGTGATGGTACGCTCAATAAAACAACATTCAGTTGATGAGATCTGTATACTAAGATTAGATAAAATGCGGTTCTACTGACATCAGCCGACTTCGGCGGAAGTTCGCCCGACGATATCAATGGACTGTGCACAGCCACGGTCCCACTGTGTTTGTGCGTGGTGGAGGTTGAAATTACAACACAATTACGTTTTATTTTTCTCTGATAACAGCGGGACACCTCTAGAGACGCAATGCACAGTCTTATTGTGTTACGAATAAATAATATTATCCATAAAATTGGTGTCCATGGTTTTAAATACCATCAACTACCTACGAAAGATTGTCCATTAGACCTTCAGTTCGGAAGTGGACCAAATTTCGCTTTCTGATCAGAGTTGAGTGAACGACGGCAATAATGTTCAATGTCATCTTATCCAGCATCAACCAATGTAAATACAACGTGCATAGTTTAATGTTTGAATTGGGGGTTTTATTTTAAAATATTTATCAATCCTTTGCGGCTTGCGTGAGTGTGTTACGTCTCACCATTGTCAAAGGCTGGCGTACCATCAACTGACGATCGACGATGCAGCCTACCATATTCCTTATACATATACCTTGCGAACCACTCCGCTCCCTATCGTAAACTATAAATAATGCTCAACACTATATGTACATCGTCTACCGCGAAATCGCTTTTTTGTTGTTAGGTTTTGTTTTTGTTTGTTCGTTTTGTCTCTCGTGTGCTAAAAACTCATACCGAACACTGAGTACATCTGAGTACATCTGGGAACTCTCCTTCCCGAGTTAAACAAGAGGCCCAGATCCGGGCTTGTAAACGATGCTGCTAAAACGTATGACTAAGCGCAGGTACAGATAATACAGTTTAAGCCTAACTTACTTACGCGTACGCACGCACACACTCACTCAAGCTCATTCGCCATTTTCATCCATTTCAAGAGTGCTCGCCTTCTAGGGCAACAACTCATTCGCACAGTCCACTTTCATTCATTCGGTGAGGTAGTGATTTCGTTCCGAGCTGCCTTACAATGCTAATGTGTACACGCTACGACATATAGGCTAGTATATACAATCTTTCAAATTCGCTGCATGGTTGGTGTCGCGGATTGGTGCAAATTAATGTACAGAGTAGAAAGACGGACAATCGGTGTCGAATAAATATAAGAGCTTCACATGTTCTTTCTGCAGGCGATTTGAACTAGAACTCGAATCTGAGTATTCCTCTTCCGCTCCTATTACTCCATCGCACGCTACGAATACTGGGAGGGTTGTTTATGGTTTTTGTTTACCGTACGAAAAAAAAAACGTTTAAATTTCTATTAGAACATATTTCAACGATTTCTGTCACTGTTTCGCTCTTTCTTTGCTCGGGAGTATTCACAGGTGTGCGTGTGTGTGTGTGAACCACGTGTTCAGTATCGCTATGGACGTTTCGTAATATCAGTAGTTCGGTTACTACCACATACAACACGGGTAAATAAATAGTTCGCGCACGTCCTGGCGCAGGGAAGACAACTTAATGTAGTAAATACACGATACTCGTCCACGATTCGAGTCCCACTTCAGTCAAGTTGAAGGTGAAAATAAGGAAAGCAACAACGACGATGCACCCAGCCGGAAGTAATCGCTATCGGGTTGAGCAGATTGCATACAGGGTTTTGCTTTGTTTTTTTTTTGGCACAAATTTGCTTAACTAGCCCGAAAGTTTGCACGACGCTTGATGCTTGATTTGTCTTTTAGTTTCTTCAACCGGCTGGGCGGGCAACATTGCTTCACGAACGGTCGAGAACGCTAGGAACGCTTCACGAAAACGCTTCGTTTGTTTACCGTCGTCGCGTCAGGTCGCTCGGTAGGCACTTAGTAGGCGCTGACAGATAGTCACCTCGGAGGGAACGGAAACACGGGAGAGGGCACTTAACGCTTAAGTACGATCTTTTGGCTTGTTTGCTTGGAATGATGGGAAGCCGACACGGCAGTGCGTGAGCTGTGCCGGCACGGTGAGTTACGGTGAGGGTGCGCGGTGGGCCGCTGCTACTACGTCACCTGCTGCGTTAGCAGGTTGACTAGCTCCGCGTGGTCCATGTTGTTGAGCGTCTGCATGTCGACACCGAGCGCGGTCGCGACCGCGTCCATATCGAGCCCGAACGAGGCCAGCAGCTCGAGGAACTTCATCTCCTCGCCGGTGAGCGGATTGGTGAGCGTCGGACAGGAGTGATTGCACTGCGGCCAGCTGCACCGTTCCAGCAACCGCAGCGAGCACTTCTTTGGTTCGGCAATGTTCAGCGCCTGAGGTGCCCGGTTACGACCACCACCACCACCACCACCACCACCACCACCACCACCACCGCCGCCGCCACCACCATTTCGTGCCTTTCGGTTGCGGTTCCGGTGCGCGTTCAAACGCTTCTTGTTCTGGTTGCGCAGCTTGTGCGGGGTCGGTTCGTTGGCGAGCGCTACCAGCACCGGCGGCTGATGGCGGTGGCTGTTGTTGCGCTTCGGTTGATTGATGGTGTTCGGTTGCGGACGCGCGCTGCTGGTAGTACTATTTTTTGGCGAACGTTCTAGTGTAGGAACTTTAGTGGGACCGAGCTGCGTCTGCGCGTTCGGTGCGTTCTGCGACTTGCCCGCGCCCTGCTGTTTCCGCTGGTTCTGGCGCTTGCGTCGCTCCTGCCGCCGCCGCTCGCGCTCTTCTTTGGTAAGCTTCGGACGGACGGGCGGTGGCCGTTCCGACGATAACTCCTGGTTCACTGGGCCAATCTGCTGTTGCTGCTGCTGTTGTTGCTGTTGTTGCTGTTGCTTGTTCTTCCTGCGGCCACCATTATGTTTGCGGTGCAGTTTCTGCGGGCTGCGATTGATCGAACGCCACTGGGACTGGCGTTCGTCCGCGTTCGACTGCTCCCAGCACCGTAACGCATCCGACAGCGAGATGTCGTCTATCTTGATCTTCATCCAGTCGCGTTTCGTCAGCACCGAGTGCCCGATGCAGGACGGTGCAAACACCGCCGACACGTTGTTCAACGATTCACGCAACGCACCTCCCATATCGTGGATGTAGTCCCACTGCTGGGGAGTGACCGGTGCGCCAACGCTATCCGCTCGCATCTGCGCCTCATCAAACAACCACTGGAACACGAACAGGGGAGCTAGTAAAAGCAAAAGGGAGGAGAGAAAAAATAAATTAACAAACCAATCCGGTTTTAGGGCGAAACAAACCCACCACGCGCAAGCTTATTGCATCAATAAATATTGTAAAAATAACTTACATTTGAGCGTGTTATAAAGACGATGACCGAAATAGCAGCGCCACGGTTCTTTCGCGTGCTCTGCCACGCACGCCTGTGGTAGCGCACCGTCCCACATTCTCCAGCCCTGTCGGACCGCTTCCGAGGCCGCAACGGCACCGGGCGTGTATGGTTCCCTATCGAGAAACCATCCCGAATCGCTCACACCCCGTACGCTTACTTTCAGACCTGTTGTGGAATAAAGGGAAACAAACGGTTGAGCTAAACCACTGTGCGTGACGCGCGTGTTGCATACATTTAGGCGCGTTGCCAATGCCTACCTCGTTCGTTCTGTAAAAACGTGCGCACTTTGTCGAGATTCAGCATCACGCCCAGCCCACCGGCGGACGAGCCGGCCATCAGCAGATCGGCACCCTGCGAGTGGCCAAGCCCGAGCGGCACCAGATCGGCCATCACCTGACGCACGATGAGCGAACCCATGAAGCGCAGCCCGTCGCGCGTATCGGGACGCACTTTCGTACCGCTCCACGAGTCGCTACTGCAGTACGGCACAAACACGTGGTTCGCGTTGTACCAGTACGGATTTTCGGACGGTAGGGCTGAGAGGAGGCCTCCAACTGTACGTAAAATGAAACAATCACACAATTATTAGTACACAATCTACCACAACACTTCTATCGCGCCACAAACTTACCGTCACGCGTTTCGGGCCACTGTACGGAGGTCATGAGGTGGCGCTGCTTCAACCATCGCGTACGGCACGACTTGTGATCGTAGCAGTGCCAGCCACCCTCGAAGAATACCACCCACCTCCGGGAGCCGGGTGACTTGCGCAGGTAGAAACCCGCCTGCGAACCATCGTTGCAGGTGACGGTTCGGTTGGACAGAAAGACACGCTTCAGCAGGGGTGGCTGGGTGTGCATGCCATTGCCGTAACCACCCGGTGCCACCTGCCGACCGGTACCGGTCGCGTCGAGCCGCTGGATGGAGTTGCTTTCGATCGATATGTTGGACCGGTGGTGCCGGCTGTGCGGGTGGTTTGGGGAAGAGTTTACGTTGACCGACCGGCACCGGACGGTGGGTAGAGTGTATGTGGCCAGTAACGCTAGTGTCGTCACCTGAAGAAGGAGCAGAGCAATGGAATTTCGTAAATAAACGAATAAAAATCGAAGGACATCATCGCGCGGGAAAGCGACGAACCTAAAATTTTGTGTTAATAAAAATATTAGTACTTGAGGAGATTTTTAATATTTTATAATGCATAAACCGAATTTAAATGGCAAAACAATGCAGTTATTGTTTTAAATACGTAAAAAATAAATAAAACTATCTTTTGTATTGTATTTTATCGTTGTCGACATAATACTAGCAGCCCAAGGTAGTTTATTGAACAGAAATAGACAAAAACATCCCTAACGCATCCTGGTTCGGTTCGTATCAAAGCTGTCGGTCTCTATAGCGGTTATTTTAACACATAATAGTTTACATCTTACACCCTATTTTCCGGTCAATATTTCAACACCTTCGCCAACACACGCCGATCGCTGCGTGCATTTTCCGGATTTTGCTTAATTTGAATTGAAAATCCCATCAGCGGTTCACCACCGCGGCGCGATCGGCTCAGAACAAACGAACGAGCGCACCACGGCCACTACCATCAATTCGTGCCGGCATGTCTGCTGGAAACGCCAGTCCGCGCACAGTCGGAATGCAGTCGAGGTACGCACTTCTCAAGCAGACAGGCAGACGGGTGGTCAAAAGAAGAAAAAAAAAAACAATCAACAAACACCGACAAAAAACCGCAGGACAGCTCAGCCGTCTGCTACCGGCGCTGCTAACATTCTTCCGAATCCGATTCTGCTGGTTTCGGCAGGATCGGCGGGCGGGATACGAACGAGATGAGAAATTAATCCGGCTACCGCAAGCGGGCAAGTGTGTCTGTGTGCTTTTTCGGTAGCAGACGCCATTGGACAATAAATCAATCTTCGCTCCGCGGGCGCACCGACGCAGCGAAGGCCGCCGTCGCAAACCAACCACCCCTGCACCCACGGGGAAGGGCGGCCCGGGCGACCGGACATAAACAAACGATTAATTTACCTCTGTTCAGCGGGTTTCGGGCTTATCTTTGCCACTCCAATTTATCTACTCTCCCGCTGATCGCGACGCCGGTCGGTCTTTTGGGCCGGTTTGCGCGCGGTGATCAAAGTGCCGCTGGTCTGCGAGGAGGCTGCCGGGTGGGTTCGGGGGCGGTACGGGTGAAGCTATCGGAATATCATCCAATTCAATCGAACGCGTAGCGGTGATCGAACCGCGGGACGAACACGACCACGATTGGAAGGGCTTCGGGCGCGCTGAACTGAAGGGCAGGGCGCAGAGGATCGCCGGTGGTGAAAGAAATCAAAATAAACACATGCGTTGTTTTTGCGCGTCGGCCAAAGCCGGCCAAAGCCGTCGCTCGCCAAGAGCGGGAGTAGTGTTTATAAATCGCTATCGCCGCTCACAGACAGGTAATTAATAATCCAACCGACAATGCACACGCGGCCATGCGCCACCGGTGTTTGTCGGTCCGTGCGTCCAACCGATCGGCTTTGTGCGGAACGAACACGACAAGATCACGGCGAGCGCGTGAGACGAACCGTGGACAAATGGGGAAGGAAGCGAAAACAAACATCGGCGCTATCGCCGGTTTCTGTTTACCGGCGCGTCTGGCCCATGCGCCACGTGTTTCATGGCTTTGTCGCTTTTCATTCCGAAGCTGCATAATTGAGGATATTTCGAGGGAAGTTCGAAGATCAAGTTCAGGCTCGGCAGGATAGGCTGTGTAATGCCAGTTTAGTTTAAGTTCTAATGTTTGATTTTTTATTTAATTTACGTTAAATTGCCAACTGACTGTTCGATAGGGGGCAAACAGAAAACATAGTAAAATATTAAAAAAGTAGATTAATATGAGATTTCGTGTTAGAAATTATACAAATGTGTACAGAATCTAACAATATATATTATATTGTATTCTTGTAGAAGCTTTTTGTCCCGATGTGCCCTATCCTAGTAGGCTATCAACGACGTAATAATACGTAATTTTTTTCACGATTCGGCGCCAACTTCACGAGCTGATCACCCCTCTCAAACGTCCAGTTGCATTCGATCGTCCAGTTGCACCGGAACCAAAATGCTGTTGCAGCAGCCAGCGGCACCGGCAAATTGTACAGCCTTCGAGCGGCCCCCCCCTCCCCCCCCGAATGAGAGTCGCGCTTTGCGTCTGCGGAAGGAAAAACCGAACCCACTCTCGCACGCGGTAACCGATTCCAAACCGACATCTGAGACGCTCTGGTGAGGGAGAGCGGAAGAGAAAAAATGATCGAAACCCCGTCCTGATCATCCCCGTTCACGCGTTTCCCCCGCACCGACGAAACCATGCCATGCTGCCAGAGAGGGCAGCGGGAAAAAAATAGGAACAAGGTGAATGCCGGCTGGGGAGCACCGAAACCGAAACATAACAAACCGAAGATCAAAGAAAAATCACCGACAAAATAACACTCGCGGCTCGCACTCGGCACCGGGTGAGCCTGCTCCGGACAAAACCGGCCACAAGACGGCATTGGATGGGGAATGAGGGAGAAGGAAGGGCAGCAGGAGCGGTAACCCGGGGCAATAATGGGCAGAGGAGTGAAACTGTGCGCTTCCTTCTCTCAACCGTGCGCTCAGCACAGGTTAATCTGGTCTTGTTTTTTTGTTTTGTTTTTTTATTAAGCTTTTTTTTCTCTTAACGCACTCCTCTGAAGCCATTCGGTGGCTGAAGAGTCTATAAACGGTATGCTGTTTGGATGGACCCACTTCCCACAACGTCACAGGAGCCGTTTCGGGCGACACTTCACGGTGTGCTTTGTGGGCGCCCTCCAGAAAAACTGCACCAGGCACCCACCCCAGTGGGGTAGATCAAACCAGCAAACGGAAGCGTGCACCATGAAATGCAAACTCACGTGGTGCGTGATAAACACATCCCGCGCTTCCCGGCGAGGCGAACGTTTCGTTTCTATCATTTTCGGTTTATTTTTACCGCGGCGAGCAGAGGGAGCGCGTAATGCAGTCGGGCGTTAAATAGTTCAGCAATCGATCGTTTTCGGTTTTCTTTTCGCTGCTCGTTGGTTCGAACCGGAATGATCGACCGATCGGATTTAATCAAAATGGTGCTAGATGGAGCAGGGAGGGATCGGTTTGGTGAAGCGTCATTTATAGATCTTTAACGTTTTGCTTACCATGCGATGTGGGATGTATCTTTTTCAACGTTTCACTTGAATAGACACAGACGATCAAATTCGACAACGTTTGAACAAACTTCGCACACTTTTCACTACTAATTTGATAAATTATAAGCTGGCATGTAAATAATTGAGGCATGTTTGTTTGATTGAGTGTTGAATTTTAGAAGAAGAACTCATTTTTCTTCTTCAGGTCTTTAAACTGTTGTATACAGAAAGTCAATTTAATATAAGAAAATAAAAGAAAATTTTGACTCTAGCAAAAGTCAATTTTTCTATTAGTAATATATAAAAAATCATCAGTAAATAAATACACGAAAATATTGTTAAAGACCAATCAGAAACTGAAAAAGAATCGGGGTAATAATTTTCAAGCTCACTCAATCCAATCGATCAGCCTGCGCTTTGCATTAATGCGCTTCAGAATAAAGGGAAAAAGTACAAAAGCTCCGCCAAATGCCAACCGAATCCGCACAAACACACACACGCCGGTCGCCACTAAAAGGATCACCCGTCATGCACTTACATTCATTTCGGTGGCAAAATCTCACCTCCGAAACACTTCCCGTCGCTGCTGCAAAACAAAGCAAAAAAAAAAGACGCGCGCGAGATTAGCATCCGGCAGCGCGGTACGGCAGGAAGAGGCACTGCCGACACGTCGGCCACCGGCCACTGGCCGCTTTTATTGTAAAGCAAAAATTGCACGTAAATTACATACATTTTCCACGACCCTGACCGTCTATTAGCGGGGCGAGATGCAGCTTTGATGCCGGGGAACACTGTTCGCGCGTCGACCCGAAACCCGAAACGCCAACGGAGCCGCTCCTTGCAGCAAATCCTGACCGCCACCGTGCCGTGAAGCGCGGATGCCCGCCGGTAGCACCGTTTCTGTTTATGAAATTGCCGACACCGCCATCGCCGGTGCACCATTTGCATTCGCGATGCACCCGGGAAACGGGACGGGCGCGCGCTCAACGTCCGACTACATCTCCCCACGCTCCAAAACCGAAGCGGAAGCCACAGGAGCCGCAGGCGGCAAAGTTCAAGGCACAAACGAGCCGCAAAGGGCGCAGCAGCAGCAGCAGCAGCAGCAGCAACAACAACAGGTGCAGCTGACTCGGCGTTGGGCGGCGTTTTTGGTTTTCCTCTTCGTTCTTCCACTTTCGATCGGCCTCCGCGTTTCTCCTCTACGCCCCACCCCACGGCCTCCAGGATCTTCCTTACCAGCTCGAGCCGATGGGGTTTTTGCGATTTTTGTTTTTGTTCCCCAAGGTGTTGTTCTCGTTCTGCGCTCTTCCCCTTCCGGCGTTTCTTTCGTCGCTCGCGAACGCGAACCATTATGCTCGCAGCAGGCGCTGGCCTGCTGCTTTCAAAGCATGTGCAGCACGAGAAGCATGTGCACGCGAATGCGCAGTGGCAAAAAAGGGTTACGCGGGGTATGCTTTGACTTTAAACTCGGCGAACCGAGGGAGCGGAATGTGTATTGGAGCGTTTTTCAGATGTGCGCTTCCGAAAGTATTTTTTTTAAAAACGAAAACCAAAAGAAAGAGTTGTATATAAAATCAAAGCTATAGAACAGAATTCCATGGGTCATTTATTGTGCCCATGGAACAGACGCTGCCGTATTTAGTTTGTGTCAATTTTCATTATCTTAATTTTAATTCATTTTCCTTACATTTGAACCATTTTTTCAACAAAAACAAAATGGGTCATGAAATAGATTAGAAAAGATCTTTCTCAAACTATTAAAACTTCTACAAACCCCTAAACATTTTGTTTAACTCGATATTCTGTGGTTTAAAAATTCGAATTTTCTTATAATTATGGCCGCCCCTTTTGTGTGGTAAATTATCCATAAAAACGTAGGCCTTGTCTCGCGAAAAATAAAACAAATTAGCATCCCAAGCGCCACCAGCTTCGGCAAAAGTCAACTAAACGAACAAACCATTCCGCTAGCGCGTGAAACAATCCAGTGCATCTGGTGCAGCTAATGCAACTCCACGCTTCGAGCGAACCACACCGCACTAACACAGCACACAGCACAGAAACGCGTGCGCAAACGTGCGATTAATCGTCTTATAATTGAGCGCCGCGAGGCCACGTCGGAAGCTGGCAGGTAATTATATTGTAATTTAAATAATTTTCCATTTAATTTATAGCTGTCCCGGGAGCGAACAGCCGCAAAACGTGGCTAGCTCACGATCGCTTTGCCGCTCGCGGCTTAGCTTTGCAAATACAAGACGATTTTCGGACCGATTGGTGCCGTCCGAAACGCCGGCTTGCCGTTTGGAAGCTTCACCATCCAAAGGTTTTTCGCTTTGATTTTCACTTTGAAGCAGCGTGGAGATGCTTTCGCGACGATCAAACGGTCCGATTGCACACTGCACACATCTGCAGCACCAGGAATTCGAACTCGATCGACCGTTGGCTTCGGCTTTATGGTGTTGCGCGCCCAGGGTGCAGTGTTTTTATTCGCCGTTGCGCATTATTTACACGAAATCGCGTCCAATTGATCACGGGAGCGAGCGAGCGAGCGGGCGAGCGTGTGCTCGCATTTCAAACGCCGTTTGATCCTCGGGGCGCACGTGCATTTCGCCCGCTTGGGCAAACATTACACGGGGCTGGAAAACATCAAAGCCGTGCTCAAAAAAAGGGCAAAGGATCATGTAGTTGGGTTCCGGTGGAAGAACGGTGCGAGCAGAACGCTGGGCACAGGTTGGATGTTGGAATGCTGTACGTTTGGTCAGCTACGTCAAAGTACGTTTGGTCAGCTGTTCCAGGGGGCGGAGAGTTTGGTAGGAACTGTGCGCGGAAAATAGGGAAATTTTAATGAGGCTGTAATGACGAATAATACCAAGCGAGCATCATCAAACGCTTCGGAAATCCTCGAAGAGCCTTCGGATGAAACGGAGTTAAATAAAAACTTCCAAACTAAAAGCAACTAACAACTAAAGTATTTTAAATTTAGTCTTGAATATTTGTATTGGGTCTATTCGAACTATAAAAACCGAAAAAGAACATAATGAATTAGCACAAAAGTGATTGGTATTGCAGAATAATTAAAATCGTGAAGTAGAACATCTTGTAGCAATAACATCATCCGTCGCTATAGTCTACACAAGAGTGAAAGTTATTTTTCACCGGATTCTTCTGGGTTCTTTTGGAGAAATTTATTCAAAATAGAACGCGAGCTGAATGGAAAGAAAAACACATGACGAAACAAGATTAAATCGCCAGTTTTCGTTGCTTTGCTTACCAACTTTATCTGACTTGTTTAAGTTACGAATTGATAATCAAATAGTTTACGCACTTAATCCAAGATCAGTTAAAATTTGGAGCATTTTGATTTCTTCTCCTTTGCCAGTCGCACTTTGTAAATATAAACGTTCTACGGATTGTGCAGCGATAGAAAGTTCTGCCACGACCTTGTCCCATCTCGGCACCGGCCATCTGCCAGCAGACCGACGATAAACGTGCCGGCCTTCGGACTCACCGGTCGGACAGCAAAGCATCCACGCCACAGCGCATAAGTAGATATCGTTGTAACCGTCACAGGGCGAGCTGGTGGCGACGGCAGCGGCATCGGCCGCACACGCTTGTCAGCCCGGCACGATCTTGTAATCAAAAGCGGACCCGATGCCGACAAAAGAAAGCCACCCGTTACCCGCCGCCGGTGACGAAAAATGTTGTGTTTTTTTCTGTTTTGTGTTTTTTTTTCTCGCTGGCTTGCACATCAAGCCTTTCCGACCGGCCCTTCCCTGCGCCACGGTATCGGTTCCATAAGGTTTCCGGTTTCCTAACGAAACGAAGATCACTTGGCCGAAAAGGGCACACCGCGTCAGGGCTCGATTTCTTCTGTGCTTTCGTTTCGTGAGTGTGTGAGTGAGTGATTTTTTTTTCTATTCCATATCCAACTTAGTATAAAAATATCGCTCGGCGAATGGTGTGGCGCCAACGAACTACCCCATCCGGTTCGATCGATTGGGATTGGGAAACGGTTGTCAACTAGCGCTAATGATCACACAGACACAGACACACACACACGCTGCCGCCGTCCAATTTTAATTGAAACATCCTGCCTGCGTGGTCTCCCTCGCTCTTTCCCGCTATCGTTAATCACAATCTGTCTTCTGGAGGCGGGAAGGTGCGTGAATGTGCGAAGACCTTGGGAGGAAGGGTGGCTAGATTATCGGGGCAGCATCGAGATCAGATGGTATAATGGCGCGAGACGTACGACGAACGCCGCGACGAACGTCAACGATATGATCGCGATCGTGCCTTCCTTTTCATCCGATCGGTCTCGGTCTCCCTCTCGCTCGCACTAACCCGCTCGCCGCCGGTCTGGCGGTCCCTTTTTGATCTGCGATGCCTCCGGACTTTCCACCCTGTGTACCTGTGTGCCCGTGTGCGTGTGGGTGTGTCTGAGCGCCGGCCAAAGATCAAAGGGTTCGTTTCGTTTTATTTTTCCCTGCGAGTGAGATGCTAGTGTGTGATGGGGTTTTTTTTTCGCAACGGCAGCTCGTTGCGGTGGCGTGGCTCGCACGTGCCCTACCACATCCCAAACACCCTGTGCCGGTTGGGTGTGCGTGTGTGTGTGTGGCTCGTTGTTCTCGTCTCTCGATTTTCCTTCGGTTTCTCTCGCTGGAGCACACTTTTCCAATCGATCAATTTCATGTATTCGCCCGGACGCGCCGAATGAATTCTTCCACCAACTCCAGCATCCAGCGTTACGCTCGGACGCAACAAGATAAATCAAACGGGTTGGGTGAGGAGTGGGGTGGTGGCAGGAGAAGTGGAGAGGAAAACCGAAAAGGGAAAGAAAAAAACACACACACTCACGCACACAACCGGCCACGTTCCGCCAAAGAGGGAAAAGGTGAAAAGCGACGGCAGCACTCGCACACAGACAAATCGGATAATTATTTCAGCGGAATCGAATCCGCGACCGATTTCGCGGCCGCTGCGTGACGGCCGCACCGGTGCGCCCAGCTGAAGAAGAAGCAAAGCGATGCACAAAAAAAAACACGCGCGCTCGGGAAGCATCATTAATGATATAATAATGATAGTAAACTGTGCTTGGAAATTATACATAATTTAGTCCAATAAGAGGACCGTCCGAGGGCTCTCCGCCACCCTACGGGGCCTGTGGGTTTGCAGCTTAGCGGTTGTCGGAGAAAAGGGTTCCCCGTGCACCGGGAACTTCAGCTCGCGATTGGTTCTGCGCCCATCGGGTTGAGTTAGGCGATGTTAAAGAGATATTAGCACCCAATCTAGGTGGTTGGAGAACATTTTATGAAATAACTAGTTGAGCTCGCTGCCTTCAGAATGTTTAAAAGTAACGTAGCTATTAAACAGACGAGTTACTATTCAACATATTTACATCGTATCAGAGGATATTCTTTAAATTGATACATTAAATTTTCATAGCAAATAAAGTAGCTTTCATTCAATTAAATGTTATACGTAACTTATTTGCCTTTTATTAAATATTTTTCTACGATTTAAAACAGCACGATTTGAAAAAAATATTTGTAAATCTCATTTTAAATTCTAAGCGGCATGAAATTTTAACTTTCATCTAGAATTTATCTCTGATTTGACTATTATTTCACTTGATAAGAATAGCTAAAACCATCACAAGAAATCGAGTAAGGTTTTACTAACTAAGATTGGTGCTTTCTATGAAAAATAAACCCACAGAAAATAGCACTTCCAATAAAAAGATCCAGTTATTATCACGCTCGAAGTCAACAAGAATTCGACGAAAGTGATAAGCAAGCGTGCACACTTTTCCTCCCTACTCCAGCCACCCACCGCGGGTGCTGTTTGATCTTTCACCATCTTATCGATCTCGGTAGGTCAGCCGCAACCTCGGACAAGGTGTGTGCAGTTCGTGAACGATCAGAAGAAATAATCAGGGAAACGACAAAACAAAACTATTTTTGCCACGTGGGTGTGAATTGTTGTAAAAGGAAGCCACCTGTTTTTTTTTTTTGCTGCTGTTTGCACCGAGTGGAGTCATAGCAAAAACCAAACAAAATAACAGCAAGACGGGCAAGGGATTCCCCCGACGCTCTGAGTCGACTTACCGTCAGTACCGTCCAGCGGCAGCTCCGCCGCCAGTAAAACGCCATCCTTTGCAGTACCGGGTCGTGTATACGTCCGATAGCGAATGTTTGCTGTTTTGGCTTTGCTATAGCGGTCTATAACAAGATTCTACGTGTATCGTATTTGCACCACTTTATCTTCCGATATGTATCTTTCGCATCCCACAACTTTTACTTTTCGCTCACCACACGTTGGCACACAAAATTCACTGCATCTGATCGGCACACGCATGCACGCATTTTTCACTGGCACATAAAAACGCGCTCATCACTCGGGCTAAAGATCACGCACAGCACCGCACCGCACGATCGCTTCGGGAGCGTTTTGCTTAGTGAGCCCTGCCGCTTGCCGGATTCGATTTTTCACACACTTGCACACGCGACACTGCTGCCCGCATGTTGTTGTTTACCCCACGTCCACGGGATTTCTCACTTCTTTTCGGAGGTAGCAGGGTGGCCACGAACGGTCTAGCGCGCACCACCAAACTTCGTTCGGACGAACCTTCTCCCGACGGATGGTCGGTCACCTGGACGATCCAGGGGACGATCAAAGACACGGACCCTTTTCGGCGCACTCATCACCGTCCTGCCTTTGATTGCTGCTGAAACCGGGGAATCGCTAGTTGTTTGCGCCAGATTTGTTATGCATTTCCCGCGCGTATCTTTCTATACACTTCGACACAAAAGTAAAACAACTAACGGCCAACGACTACTCGATCGCTTGGCAGCATACGTGAAATTAAAACTCACTGCCCAAAACACACGCGCTCGGGTTTCGCCGCACTATGAGACGCACACTGCTCGTTCACTTGTCCACGAATGCAGCCAATTCGGATTACGACGGTGGTAAGTAGCTGAGGACCGTCTCTGCGCACACGCCAACTTCACATCTCACCCGGACGACGGATGGTTCGAAAGTGCGAGAGCATCTCGTACGGTCGGGTGCGCTCGGTTCGGTTTTTATGTTTTCGATGCTGCTCGAGCCCGAACGCTTGAGATGAGAACCGTCGTCCGCCACTCTCTCGCGCTCTCGCCAGCCGTCCGATACCGGGCCAGCTGGAGCATGGCGGGAGAAGTTATGCTCGGCAAACTGAACCACATTGGAAATGCTGGATTTATGTTCGTACGGTGCGTAGGAATTCGTCGCATTGTTTATCGATGTTATTTTTCATTTTTAATGAAATTTTCATTTTTTCAATTTCAATTTTCAATTTTCAGCATCTTAAAATTAAAAGCATGTCTGCTAGCCTCGTTTGCTTATGTGGACATAAGAATTTAAGAACCAAGACTAGGTAGCTGATCTGCGCCCAAGGAAGCAGGCAGTTGCTAGAATAATTAGGAAGGTAGTGAAAAACACGGAAAACCCCGCGTAACTTCCAGTCCTCCAAAAATCCACAGCTTGACAGTTTTTTTTTGGTGGTGGGCGTATCAGAGTCACGTAGTGAATCGGTTTTGCTTTTTGTAGGTTGTTGAAGGTGACAAAGAAAACCAAACACAGTTTAGGATTTGGTTAAACGATCTCGGAAGATCACGTTTGAATAGTTATAGTTCTCGCCAAATAATAAACCTTACTTTCTTGCAGAATTAAGATTTTTCTAATTTTTTATCCTCTAATTTATAAAAGTTCCAACAATGGAATTTAAATTTCAAACATACGAGTTTTTGAAAACGAATAGTTCAAAATGAATTGTTTCTTTTGAAGAAAACGATTTTATAATCTACATTTAAACTCCACGTTGCTGTTAAATACGATTTATATGTTAAAACACAGTATCGGAATGACTTTTTGGAATGATTTAAATAATGTATAGCTTTCATGATTTTTTACAATAACTCAAAGTGTTTCCATTAGATGTAACAAATATACAATATATTTAATAAAAAAGTACTTGAAGTGATCGTAGTTCAATTACTACCAACAATTTGTTTGTTTTTGTTCATGGCCGACCGTACTACGTGTTCCAACAACGACATTAACCATCAACATGTCACCTGGGTCGTTGGAGACAGTTCCCTTGCTTCAGGAACCTCACCACCACCACACTACCATTTTGCGAAACGTAAAACCCATCACAGCATCACGTCCTCAGAGCAAACAGCGCTATAAATTTCACCTTCCGATCGTACGGATAGCAATAATTACCAGAATGCAGGGTGGTAATCATCGGTGTCATCGTCCAATGGGAGGGTGGAGTTTATTGTACAAGCGCTAGCTCCCACACGGTGCCCACATTGTAACCTTCAAAATGGATGATTCGGTCTGGGAGATAAACTATTTTCCAAAACGGGCTTATGGGCACCTGACAGCCTTCCCGTGTGCCTCGCGTTGCCAACGAAGGCCTAATGCAACGGGGCCCGCATGTACTTTACAACCGCGCGGCCAATGCATCAAACGTGCATTATTCTTGGTCCCCGCAACGGAGCCCGAGCTCCGGACCCAGGCGGCATGATAAAAAAGGTAACTTTATGTCTATTTTATATATATTAATTAATGGTGATGATCATCGTTAAAAATTTAAACCCCCGTCGAAGGCGGGCTCGGATTCGTTTGAGGTGTACCGCAACCGGTGAACCGGGCCTGGAACAGGATTCTTGCCGTTATGGAATCCGGGAAGCAGGCAACGCCGGGCGGTAGAGCTGCAAGGAAAAATTGTTTCCCGCGCATCGTTGCATCGAGTTTGAAGGATCGCGAAACCCGTGTGCTAATGAGCACCGAGCGCTAAGACTAACACCACACTCGGGGTAATCGTTTTTTCCTCACTTCGCTCCGCTGTTCGAGATAGGGAGAAAAATGTGATCACAAACCCGGCACGGGACTTTCACGACACCTGTGATCGCACGCTTTCGAAGTAGAGCACGCGGTTTGGGTGGAGACGAAGCGTTGGATGGTGCGGGCGAAATATATGGGCTATTTTATTCCAATTTTTAATTCCTGGTCCCCCATCCATTCGGCTATAATCCCGGCGTGTAATGCGTTTTTAATGTGGACTTCATTTAAATCCTACCCATCAATGGGTGAAAGATTCTTGGGCGAACGAATTTTGACTACTGAAGATTATAACCTCAACACTTCGCGGCTCGCCTCTCCAACCATCGAACGCTGCTACCAACTCTACGATCCTCATCGGGGACGCAGCGCTAATGACGACTAATAATCTACGCCCCACGAAACATACGGCTCTGTGGCTTCTTAGCTGGCCGCAGATGGTGAGGGTTTTTTTTCTTTCCGTCTCGACTCTCGGCTTCCACTCCGGGAGGCTTACTGTGCGGAGGCTTGGCAGATAGCACCTCCACAGCGCTGACGATCGTCGGCTTATCGAGAGGGAGTCGTATAAAATAGCTTGATGAATATACAATGCCAACTACTAGTTTTACGATTTAATTTATGCTCTTCGGTGGATTCCATCATTTGGTGAATGTGTGTGTGTGTGTGTGTGTGTGTGTGGCCTTCGTTGCGGTAGCACGTGGGTCTTTTGTGCAGTCAGCAGCAGCAAGACGTTGTTCTAATCGTTACTTTGTCACATGAACAAGATGCAATATCATCTGCAGTCTTACCCATTTTAGTTGAAAACGTCACATAAAACGTCGGTTGTAGCGATTTTGCGCGATTAGATAAACCATCAATAGCTATTTAATGGTTTTCAACCTTCCCTAGCAACCTATTAGTTGCGGATGAAATGATATTTATTGTATATATTTCTACAATAAAAATAAATTGAAAATACAATAAAACATGATTTATGATTTTTAAATGAATTTTCAATCTTGTTATCTATTTTTGATAAAGTTAAATATTCCGTACACTAGAATTTGGACCTTAAATTTCAATGCTTCTGTTTAATGTAATCATTTTTTAATCCAATATTTCTATTTAAATTTCAAAACGTGATTGTAAATTTCATTATATTTTATCATAGACTGTTGAAATAGAGGTGATCTTTTCCATTTTCATCTGATCTAGTATTAAATCTTCCACTAACAGTTCATGTTAAAGTAATTTCAACACACTAAATCATTGCACTAAATCCACACGTTTTAAATTTACGTGCTCAAAAAACGCAGGCTAGACTGCACTTCCCGCAACTGACTTGATGCATTATGTTTTTTGTTTGCTTCCTCTTCTGCTCACGCTGAAATGTGTCTCGATGGGTTGAGTCACACTTTTTATTAAATTTAAACGCCATCGAAACAGCTTTACCCCCGGTGCATTCCCTTCCTGCCGTTGTCGCTTCCAGCCAGCTTAACAACGTTAAGCTCATCGTTATTTTGGTTAATATTTTGCCGCATTTCTAACACTTCATCTTCTCGTTTGACATGCTATTTTAGAAGCCCGTCCAGCATCCACCACCTAAGCCTTGCAGGCGATGGTGGTATGGTTGGTAGTGGCGGTTTCGGTATATCCGACCGGTTCCCGCACCGCAAGCGGCAACGCGTACAGATAACAAAACCCAATCAAAAGAGGAAAAAATAAAAAAAATGAGAAAAAATACTACACACCATCAGACCAAAACGAGAGCATCGATCGATAGGAGACGGGCGTCGGGCGCGGGTAGCGCGGGAAAGCAGCGCCCGAAATACAAAACAGGTCGTTAAAATGAAATAGTAATATTGTATAAATGAGACGAAAAATGAGTCCGTCCTTCCAGGTCCAGTCCTTCCCTGCGCCAGACACCACCACCATCCGCCCCCTCCCTTACCCTCCCTGGAGCCAGGAACGTGCGTGCGTGTCGGCTGCCTTTTTTTCCTTGTACCGGGGCGGCAAAGTTCAAACGGCTCCGTTGTTTACATAATAGTGGTCTTTTGATACGGAAACAATAGACTGACAGGATGAAAGAAAAACCGCCGCCAACAACAGCTGTACTAAATCGCTCACCTTTTTTTTTGTTGTTTTATATTTTTTTATTTTGTATCGCCAACTCGTTCTCTCACTTCTCATTTTGCTGTTTTGCTCTCTGCTGTGTTTCTTCTGATTTCTGGTTTCGCTCTTCCAACGTTTTTGTCGTTGTGTACGTGTGTGTGTATGCAAGTGTATTTTTTATTCTTTTTATCTCATCTTCGTGCCTTAATTCCCTGCTCTCGCTCTAGCTTCTACTTAGGGTTCGTTTCGGTTTAAGTTCGCTTCACTTTCCTTCTTTCTATCAAACACCTACAATTTAACACTTTTCGCTGCTTTTTAATAATTTGCCTTATAGACACTTTTTTTATCTTACTTAATTTTTTATTTTATTTCCTTGTTCGAGGTTACGTTGATATCTTTCTTGTATTTAGCGTGACAACTTTCGCATCGTATTTATCAGCTTATTTCATTGGTGATATTCATTTGTTCAAGACAATGAAGAGGAGTTTTACAAATTTATTTTTGTGCATAATTTATTTTACCATTTCTTGTCATTTCTTTTCCTACCTTGTTTGTTTTCTATTTACCAGAACGTTTAATCACCACTTCCGCATTCTTACCCATCGCACCACATTCATTTCACAACGATATGCAATAATTCCATAAACAAAAACGGACACAAACCGCGCGCACGTTAATAACATTGATTGAGATACCGGCAGCAAAGCATCGATCGATCGTGGCGACGCCCGGTGGTACTAAGAAGATGCGTAATTACAATTTCCGATCGAACCGCGTGCCTTACCTGATCGTTCCATTAGACCCTGAGGTTGTTCTTACCGTCTCGTTAGCGTTCCGTGGTTCCCGACCGCCGAAAGAGGATATTACAAATTAGGCGGCACATCGTACCAGAAGAAACTGGCCGCGTGATGTATCCTCCGTAGCAGTCCGCAAGGGCCCGATAATTGGTCGGACTCACGAGCACCGGGTGCGGCCAATTTGCGGCCCCCAAAACCAACCTCCAAACTACAAACTCGTTCGATTGATCAATCTTCAATTACGTGCCCCTTCACCTTGCCGCGGCGGTGGCGCTTAGGGCCACGGTGTTGTGTCGGAACCGACGCTTAGCACATTCCACGCATGCCAACGCGAATAGTTTTCCACCCCGCAACGGTATGCGCTCTTCATCTCCCTTTGCCGGAGTGTCGAAAGGAATGTCGGATGTTTTCCGGACCGGGAGAAATTCCCAAATCAAAATTTTCGTTTTCCTCCCCGGGACCGATTTCCGGTGATAATTGAAGTCGTTCACATACGGTACGTCGGAATGCGGGGCGGAAAGGGGCCCCAATTATGTAGGGGCAGCAATTATCGTACTGTAGTTGTAGTTACTTGTTGTTATTGTGGCGCGAGCGTTTATCGTGCGGCGGAAACGGACACGATGGCGTCATGCATTATTGATCGGTGACGCAAACGTCGTCAACTGGGCGTGGGAAATAATCGTGGGAAAATTCTCTCTGATAAATTTCTTCTCTTTCAGAACTTTGTACTAAAAACAGTATAGCAAGGAAATTAAATTTTATAGAATTTCCCACTTTTCTTAATTTTTTCTGGTATCCGAAACTTCCGATCTCGTTGGGTAAGCAGGCTCTGATCTGATCCAAAGCTCACTCTCCTTATAAATAAACTTCTCACCTTCAAAGCAAATCTTTCGATCATCATCGCCAGCCAAACCGACTCCAACCGTACCCCGAACGGATGTTCCCGTGCTCCCAGCTGACTCTGACACCAAATACGTCCATTTACAAGCTGCCGGACTCCCTAATGGCAGAGCCCTGATGCACACCCTGTCCCTGGTGGCCACCACCAGCTTCCTTCCCAGCTGCCCAGTGGTTCCGTTTCGGTTTCGTTCCGTTCCACTTCCACCGCTCTCGGCCAGGGTTTCGGTGTTCTTCTGAAGAAAGAGAGAGTGGATAAAAGCGACAAAGAGAGATATAGAGAAAAAAAGCAGAGAGGGCGAGAGCACGAGCGTACGCGAGAGAGAATTTTTGCCCCCGTCGGCTAGTTTTCCTTTGATCTTGAAAATGGCGTGTGCCCCGTTGAATTTATACCTTATTTATTCGTTCCGATACCGGCCGAACGGGGCCGCGCTTGGGTCGCATGCAGCCACCGAGCGTCACCAGATACACCGGTGGATTGAACAGGTCGGAGAATTAATCATCATTTCTTATTTTTTATTTATTTATTTTAATTATTTTTATTCATATGTTGTTTGTTATTTTTTCATTTTTATTTCTTGTTTCTTATTTCTTATTTCTTATTTCTTATTTCTTATTTCTTATTGCTTATTTCTTATTTCTTATTTCTTATTTCTTATTTCTTATTTCTTATTTCTTATTTCTTA
>KI915041.1:14808739-14826517 GCA_000473445.2 Anopheles farauti
CTTATTTCTTATTTCTTATTTCTTATTTCTTATTTCTTATTTCTTATTTCTTATTTCTTATTTCTTATTATTCTTCTTACATCCCAGCAACTATTCAATGCGCAGTGCATCGCTCAAGGGCCTAAGGGAAGCCTCATCGTCGCTATTGGTGTGGCGCTGCGGGCAGCACGGGTTCGACCAGGTAGCGTCATCAACAACGGCCCCAACGACACCCAGCACCATCCACCAGCCCGGTGAAAACTGTAACTGTACGACCTCCAACGGCAACCGATGGAAAAAGGAAGCAAACGCCGAAGAAGACGCCGCCAAACCGAGCCGCCGCTTTCGTCGCATTCAAGCAGCAGCATTCAACAACAGAAGCCCTGGTGTCGGTCTTAGCATCATTTCGAATGCTGCGCTGGTTTGCTCCATCTCTCTCTCTCTCTGTTTGGCTCTCGCTCTTTCTCCCTCTCGGCTCCAGCCGAAGAGTGACGATCGGTTGATGCGGTTTTAATGCCCTGTACAGCCCAGCGATGATGATGCCCGGGCAACCCCGTTGCCGATTGGTGGCAAGGTGTGCGGAGTCGAAATGATTGTGCATAACTTTATCATTGTGACCGTTTGCGGCGGCACGGTGGCCTTTGATGTTGGAGCCTCCCGTTCCGGTCTCGTGCCTCGCACTGCGTCGCGCGCACGCTCCACCCTCCACCCGTTCACCGTTCCGCCGGAGCTCGGAAGCATAATATGCCTCCCGGGGCTCTGTCCATCGACCTGGCGGTGAGGCCCTCCGGGGCCGCCAGAGAAATTGACCGGTTTAATGTTGTTTTATTTCTCGCGGTTCGCCCGATTGCCGCGCCACCTTGCAACGGCAATTGTGACGGCCGCGTGCGGTTACGCGCCGACCGCGGCCTGTTGATTTTATTAATATTGCCCTTTTTTTTACAGCCACCCGTTTCGTGGTTCGTGGCTTGCAGTTATGATGCTGCGATGATGATGATGATGCGGCGCGAAGCGATGCGCTAAGGGACGCGCGAAGGCTCTCACTTTCGCCCTTTCGGTGTAGCCGGATCTTTTCCCTCTTTCTCTCACTTTAGGTGTGTTACTAAGAACACATCTTCCTTGCCCCATCGCTTACGGGGCTGACAAAACCCATTTGATCGTTCTGATTTAATGTTTCTGAGATATTCCGGTGATCCTCGATACGAGTTTCAGCCGAACATCGATGTTACTCCCAGCTGCCAGAGGTAATACTCACACGAGACAGTGAGCACTACACTGACGCCTGCAAGATCCTCCAACAGCACTGGATTTAAGCTTCCCGTCTCCACCGAATTCTCACCGACAGCTCAGACACCGATCAAAGCTCCAGATCTTCCCTCGTCCCTATCTAGCTCACTCCGGAGCACGCTGGAACGCTGTCAAATCTCTCATTGATCATCTCTCCTCTGCACCACCACCACCCGGCGTCTGCGGTGTCCCACATTAATGCTCATGCTGTCCTGTCCACATATTTTTTTTTGCTGCGTCCACTTTACCACTCCCTGCAGCATCACAAATGCAGCCGCCGAGCTAATGCCCGCACCGAACGCCCGAGACGCCCGGGTTGCGCGTAGTACGGTAGCTCTAGTGACTAAATTGCTTCTGACATTAAGATTATATGTGTATACATATTACCTCGTTTGGCTCAACCGGCTTCCACCGGCGGCCGACGGCGGTACAGTGGTGTGTAGAAAGTTGTTTCCTTCGGGTCCCGCCGTGCCCGTACCGCTCACGGACCCTTTTTTTTCTCGTCCGCGCGCTGTTGCTCTTGTCTGGGTCTTTCTCGTCTTCTTGCGTTAACGTGATTTGGTACCGCGTGTCTCACGCGCTCGCACGCTCGAGCTTCGAGTAAAACCGGTGGCAAAGGCGATACCCGACGATTCGATACGAGCCACCGCCAAATGGGTTTGCGCTCGTCGCTTTTGCCTGCCGCTTAGGTGTGGAGGACGAGCGGATGAGAGTTTTTTTTTTCTGGTGCTGTAGAATCAAAAATCCTTAAGACACTCTAGGGGTGGTACTCCTTGAGAAGTGCTTAATCATTTCTAATCGTGAATGTACGAGAAAGAAAAAAAATCCTACGAAAATTTCTTCGAAAAATGTCTCAGTTTCATTTTACTAACATAATATTAATGCTATAATTACAGTGCGTAACAAACCTTTAGCAAAGCTGTTGGAAAATTCAAGAAATAAGATATTTATTTATATTAATAATGGTAACAATTAGTTGAATCATGGAAACAAAAAAGCAAAGTGTGGAAAATGTTTTGCTCCTTTAATATTTCAATAATAGTATTAAATACTTTAGTCCCTTCAACATGTCTGTTAAAGACACTGTTAATTTTTTGTTTTTCATTCGAATTGTTTATGCATTTTTTTTGTTAATATTTTTTACTCACACCAAACAGAAGTCGACACTTGCCGACACTGGAGTGCCAAAGAGCAGCAACAACGAGAAAGAAAAGAACGCAAAGAAACTTGGTCCGTTCCGAAGGCAAAGACTCCCGTAAGCCCATCGATTGCGGCTTGCTTCCAGCCTTACGCATCGGCGACCGTGGCTGTGACCAACTGTGACTGGAACGAATAGGAAAAACGGGGACCCCGCCGAAAAGCAGACCAGCGGGGTTGCGGGTCATTTAGATCCCCTGCCGACGAGGGAGAAGTGAAACGACTGCAAAAAAAACACACACACACACACACTAAGAGGACGCCCAAGCAAAGGACGGTGCCGCTGGAGATCGGATTCGATACACTTCATTGATCGATTGGTCGCATACGGTGACGGTGATCAACGCACGGCACGGGGTGAGACAGAAGGGATCAAGTCACGGGTCGATTAACGGACCGAAACCCGCTCAGGTGGTTCACGGTGAGCAAAGTGTACGCGACGGGATCGAACAGGGGCAGGAGCGAGAGGGCGAAGAGTTCCTTTTCCCTGCCATCGGCGGGTGAAACTAATTATGTAATGCATACTTGATGAGCAAGAAGTTCCCCGTAAGGATGTTTTTTTTTCGGAAGGTGGCGACGGTAAGGTGGCCACAAAAGCGAGCAGCAACAGCAAGTTCGCCTCCGTCCGGAAAAGGTACGCGGTACACGATATCTCTGTCCTGACATCCGATACGGATAGTTTGACAAGGATCGTTTATGAATTTGAGTCCAGCGTCGTGGGTGGTATGCATGTGACGAATGCTGCCGACGCTCGGTGCCGTCGAAATTTTCGGCCGGCTTTAAGGTGGATTCGTACTCGGGAAACCGTTCGTTGCAGCACGAACGGTGCGATGCAGTTTGTCAACGGTAATAAAAGTGATGATATTGTTGCTTTCAGGGCAGCTGATAGTTTCACGCTTCATTGAAAGCAACAGTGAATTCTGGAAATGTTAGCCTATGATGCTTTTTTTCGGTGTTGAAGAAAATGCCAGAATTTAGTTGTGCTTATAAGAAAATTATCGGAAAAAATTTACATTTTTCTCTGTTTTTTTGGAAATATTCCACATTCCGTTTTTAGTTTTCCGTTTAATTTTTGGCGATTTTTGCTTATTTATTTCTTCTTTCTTGTTTTGATAATACTTGTGCGTTATTTTTTTGTTATTATGCTGTATCCATACTTATTCTAAACAATTTTCTAATTTTGTTGCTCATAATAATAAATTTTCCACAAAAAATTCTCTCTGTACATTATAAAAACCTGAACAAAAAACCTATAGTTTTTCTCAATTTCCGTTCAATTCGATCAGTTTTCGAGGTTCTTTTCCATTGTCGCTGGTCGTGCTCTACGGTAAAATAGTTCCAGATAGCTTCCACATAATCTTTCACTTATTTATAATGTCCAGTAAGCTTCCTTCAATCTGGTGGAATATTCTCCCGCCCCAGGGGACGCAGCCTCGTCCATCGCTCAGTTGCATATATTTTGCAACGCTGCAATTGTTACCGCCATCGCCACGGGCATGCTCGTGGTTGGGACAAAAGCGGGCACTGCTTTCTTCGCGACGCGCAAACTAAAAATGCCATCAAAGGAGCTGTGGCTGAGGCTTGCGAACGAGTCGCCCTACGAGTCGTGGTGAGGTGTGTAGCTGACAACAGGGTCACCGTGGTGACCGGCTGGTGGCAGACGGCTGGCCTGCCCCGCATGCACCCCATAACGGGCCGAGCATAACAGCGTATTACACATAAAAATACTACACGTACACACGCTAAATAATAATGAATATACACCGACAAAGTAATAAACCAATTACGAAAAGATCAAAGCACACCGCCGGCTCCTCACCGAAAGGGAGCCGAGAGAAGTTTCCACTTTCCCGCCGAGCACCTTGCCACCGTGCTCGCCCTGCTCTTTCTCCTGCTGGCAATCTCACTGTCTCTCTCGTCTCGTCAGCTCGCTCTCTCTCTCTCTCTCTCTCTCTCTTGTTCACTCTCCGTACTGGAGCTTTTCTCTATCATCCTATGCCCTTTTTCCTTTGGACCGATCTCGCAGCGAGCGCGCGCTTCGCATTGCAGTCTCTCACATGCTCCGTTTAGTGGACCCCTTCTGGCATCGATCGTTCTTTCGGGCCACAAACGACGAACCACCGTCGAAACGACGCACATATGTGCGTGCCTGATACGCGTGCATGTGGTAATAACAATATTGCGTGTGCTCTGTACGTCTTCCTGCACCTCCATCCGCCACCCAGCCCGCTCCGCCCGTGGACGACGTTTATGGCCGTGCAATAATGCGACTACAAAGCGAATGATAATGCACCCGTGGCTCCCGGAGGGGCTGATTTAGGGGTTTTTGGTTACCGTTCCCTTCCCTTCCCCAACATTTTTTTAGGGGACTTCCGCTCTCCAGGCAGGCGCTCTGCCAGTGATCGCGGTTTGCAAACACGTGAAGATAAGATTTTGTTTTCCACGTAACTCACTTTACAATCGACGGGATCGAGATGAAAGCCTTACTAAGCTCAGATAAGTGCTTCTCTTTATGAGAACGTTGTTTGCTACCGTCTGTTTGCAATAGTACGGCACGTTTGACTCTTTGAGCAACGGTAATGATAAGCGTATACGCTTTTCTACGATATAAATGCCTAAGTCCCAGAGAAAATAACACTGTTACCAACTCGATTTTTTAGTTCAACGATAGCATCTCCCAACAAAAAAATCTCTTCTTTAGATGGTTGGCTATCACGTTCGGTTTGTGAAATTTCATCGAAAGAATAATTTTCTAACAAAAAAATTCACTAACAAACATAATTTAAAAACCCTTTCACAAACGAAGTTTAAATTTCAAAAATAGAATAAAAATGGAATGGTAATATGATTAAAAATATGGTTTAAACGTATTTAACGGGTTAGCAAAATTTGTAGAAATGATAATTTCACCCTCTATGCTCTTGCTGTGTTTAATATTGAATAACATATGTTTAATGACAATTTATCACATACAAACAGAGATTAATTATTTTAAATTTCAGGTCATTTATCCATAATAAATCCAACTTTATTTCAGCTGTGCCATTTCGTACCCAACACACTTTTGACCACCCATCTCTTTCTCTTTCTTTCGACCCTTTCTAATGCGCTTTCCGATGCAATGCATCACAATGCGATGACACTTTCACAGTGCCAGTGGTGAGAGGTGAAAATTTCGTCGCATTTAGCGACCCAATCCGTCGCATCAGAAACCACCGCCGCCCTGAAGATAATCGCCGCCCGTAAAGCCGTCACGAATCCTTCCGTTAAGCCGCTGCCGTTGGTCCCGGGAAAGCCCGCCCGACGTCGTATCCTTTGACCTTCTCCGGCTGTTGTCCGGCTTCACGGGAGGGCAGGGCACCAACCGGTGGCACGGACAGGCCTCTTCGGAAGAGGGAGAGCATGTGAGAGAGAGAGAGAGAGAGAGAGAGTGTATATGTGTGTGTGTGGTAGAGATTTAAATTTTCCAACATCAAAGGCACCCAAGCCGCCCGACACACTGGGACATTAGCAAAGTCAGCACGGTGCCGTGGAGTCGGCCGGCATTCGGCTTCGAACACCTTACTCCGTGGGATGGCCGGATGGAGGAGGAGAAAAGCAGGCCACACGAAATTAGCCTCCAGACCCTCGGCGGGTGGTTATCTAACGTAGGCACTAGAGGCTACGCCCCCGGGTCACCACTCAACGTGGTAATTGTCTGCGCGATCGCCGATGCGCCCTTGTCACGACCACCCAGGGCGCAGGGCATTTCGACTACTTCGCCCGGTGCAGATCTTCCGGTCGAGGCATCGTTCCACCGGGACGTCCTTCGGGCCTCCAGCTTCAGGCCACTTAATCGAACGCTTCCACCCGAAACCTCGGGCCCGTACGCTAGAACAATTATCCCATTTGCCGCACCGGATCAGGGAGACAGAGAACAGATTAAACAAACGAACGACGCACCACCACCATCGGGAAGAGGCTCCGGTTCCGGTCCCGGTGCCGCGTGCGTGCCGTGTGTTTGCGGAACTGAGGCGGAAGTAAAAGTCGGAACTATCATTAGCGATTGAAGTGGGAAGCTGCGGCTACCCACACAGACACTCACACGCACCGATGAAAAACACAAGCAAAAGACCCGATCCTACCGCGTGTCTCAGAACGAACGCGAAGCGAACGAGCGAAGAATGAGCTGAGGTTCTCCTGCATGCGGGCGGCAGCACAAATAACAACACTTCTCTTCTCCCGGCAGGGGCGGAGGTATTTATCTTCGTAACCACCGACCCCCGCTCGCACCCACCGTCCCACCCGCTGCTCCCTTTGCACGCCACATCCATCCTTCTCATCATCCGCCACCGACCACCACCGTCCGACTAGGGCACCGCCGTCAAGCGAACCGGAACACAAAAGAAACCGGATTGATCAAGGGAAAAGGCCGCTGAAGTGCGCCCGGATTTATTTACAATCGAGATCAAAGGAAAGTGCCGCCGCGTCGCCGGCAACCGATGACAACGGGGCGGGATATTCCGGCCACTCCGGGGATGCTCCGGTTCGCTGAGAGCTGAGCTGGAGCACAAGCGCGCCGAAACGGCCGGCGGCGCTCGCTCGCACGCTCTCCCTCTCTCTTATTCTCTCTCTCTCTCACACACACACACACACATGAGACTGAGAGAGTGTTTTTACGGTGGTGCGTTCGGAGTTTCCCGCGGAATGTTTGAATGTTCGCTCCCGCTCGGTTGGTTGGCGGTTTTTCCGCCGAGCTTCGTCGAGCGGGAAAACGGCAATATTTGCGTAAGGGTGTGCGGAATTTAAAAACGTGTGCTATGTGTTTTTTCGGTGCTGTGTCGGAATTTTGGTGCTGTATCGTTTTTTTATCGAAAACGAATTTGGTATTCGTTCGGATTGCAACGTTTTAAAAGTAAAACGTCATGGATTTTAGACACTAATTAGGTTAATTCTACTATAAAGACAATATAAGTTGAATTTATACAAAATATAAAATATAAATTCCTATTATTAACCTGCTTGAAAATGTCCTCTTTTTAACTTTCTACTTCTTGCTCTATGTTTTCAAAAGAGACATAGAATTAATTTTAAAATTGATTTGTTTTTGAAAGATGGAGCTCTTTTACATAAGAGCTATTTCCAAATATTGCTTACTTGAAAGAAAAGTAAACTTTTAAGTGAGTAAACGACTTAAATGAGTTAACGAAAAAACGATAAAATACGATAAAAGATATAAATGTAACAAACAGAATGGGAAAAATAAATATTTTATTCCACCTTCATCGACAGACGCCACCTACCGATGAGTAGCGAAAGTTTGCTGCTAATCTTAAAAACATGTTTATTTTTTAATGATTAAAATGGCAGCGTTCAATGCCATTATTAAAAAGAGTAGATTAGGTATCTGAAAAAGTTTTTTTAGATTGCAATATATTTCATTTACACAAGCCGTCGATTTTTTTCGTTTTTTCTCCTTTCTCTACCACATACACAAACACAATAGAAGAAAATCCTGAAGAAATTGCTCCATTGCCCATTTCCAACCAATTTCAGGTGCTACATCATAATCCCCTGCGATCGATCCGTTCGCAATTGTGGTGTGCCGCGGTAGTTACGAGCGCGATTCAGCACCGTCGACACGGAAAGCCGACACCGGTAAGGCTCACGCTCGGTCACCTCCGTGTCCGGTCCCGCCCGATACAAGCGATGAATGATGCAAGTAATTGGTTATTTGAACAGTTTCTAAAATCGTACCGAAACCCGACCGAACCAAAGGGGAAAAGAATTGTCCCGAACCGACCGCACGATCAACCCAGCCAGCGGGGTACCGAGAGTCAGCGGCAGCAAGATGATGATCAGCAGCAGCCTGTTTTTTTTTGTTATATATATATATTTTTCAAACCATGGCCCACGGCACACACCGCACACAACATCACAGAAAGATACCGACGGCCCGATTACGGCCAAAGATGCCTTACAAAAAGGGAGAAGATAACAAGCATAAATAGATTATGTTCTTTCCGCTTGCCCCTTTCCCCAACCAGTTCCCCCTTGGCGGTCGCACTTAGCGGCGACGTCACAAAGCCTCCCGATCGACGGCGGAACGTGCGAGGCCCGCGCTTCGTAGAGGCCCTTTTGCGTATGCTCCACTTCGGTTCTTATTCCCTTTCTCTTACTCTCTCCCTCTCTCTCTCCCTTCCACGTTAACCTCACTTACGTTTGTAAAGGGTTTAAGCCACCGAGGGGGAGGGAGCCTCAAGAGCCTGAATCTCGAACGCGAAGGTTCGGTTTTGTGTGGCCCCTAGTCGGGTCCTCGAACGAACTTAGAAAAGAAGCGACCCGCTGCGCTGCGTTTTAGAAGTTCAGCGCTTAGACGCAATCGTGGCCACAGATTTGGCGGTTGATGTGGTTGTTGTTGTATTGTTTTTAGCATCGGCGAAAGAAGCCGTGGTTCCCGTGGTTCCTCTCAGACAGATGCTCAATATTACCGATTATGAAAACATCGAATCCTTCTGCCCGGGAAGGTGAAGGTGGTCGGCGAACGATCAAAGGAGTGACTCCTTTTTTTCTTGTGGGAATTTATTAATGTGTGCGTGCGGTTTTAATCCGGTGATCAGCAAACTATTTCAATCGGTTTGGAAATCAAACAAGCATTTTATTTCAATTTTAAATAACTAATCAAATTTTAGTGTTTTCATTACAGTGCTTGTTAATATGTATAATACTAATTACTATTTCTTCATTTCTGAACATTTAACTCTCTTGCTGCAAATTGTACCATTCGATTTCACACCGAATGTTGAACCAAACATAATTTCTCATATAAAATTAAATTAATTATGTGCATTTAAAAAAATTAAATATAGAATAAGATAAGGAAAAGGTAGAAACTATGTTTATAGCTTGCAAGTTTATATTTTTGAACGATTTTTCGATTCAACGTCAGCACAAAGAGCTTGGAAGAGAAACAATCTAAAGCAATATCAAATCTAGAATAGCTTATATTTGATCTGTATAGAACTTGTGGAAAAAGGTATGAAATTTTATCATCAAATTCAATTTACAATTCAATTTAAAATTCAATACCCCGACATGAATAAAAAAATCGCATTTATTGGATTACACTACACGTTCGCTACATTTTGGCACTGCTTCACTGCTGAGAGCTGCTCTTAGTCATTGCTTAGTCAGCATCCTTTCCACTGTTCCCAGGATCAGAAATCCGCCCGGAAATAGCTTGTTAGCCGGAGCTACTTTGTTTATTCACCGTGCGAGCTATTTTTCATTGGGGGAATAATAAAAAGCAAGCGATACTCTACCCGCTCCACGGGGCCAATTGAAAGCGAAATGAGCAAACAAAATCAATAATCCTTGCCGGACGCACCCGACGCATGGAATCATGAGCCCGACCCGGCAATTCAAACATTCCGACCCATTCCGATGCCGGTGGGAGTGTGTGGCAAACAGTGGAAGGTGCTCAATCACCCCGAAATCACCTGCAGGGCGCACACCGATTCTCGGTACCCTTGCGCCCGGAGCGGGAGCCCACCGAAACAAACGTTCCACGAATTGCTTCGCATTTGCGAACGGATCGCGGAACGCTTATCGGGCGGCATCGCATGAACGGATGGTTGATCGCACTCGTCCGCCACCGAACAGGGCAGGTGTCTGCGGTGCAGTACCGCCTCGCTCGGACTCGGATGCTTTCCCGAAAGGTAAGCAGCATAAAACGAAAAGCAACGATCAGCTCGGATTCGGTTCTCTCGCACGGCGGGATGCCAGCGTGGGACGGCGGGATAATCGGTACGCTTGAAGTCCGAAGCCCGAAAACAAACAGAGCACCGGAATCGGAGACGACACCGCCGATCGGCTTCTTGTGCGGTGATGATTCCTAAGACCGTTCTAAGGCACGACACCGTTCGACCGACCGACCGGACGTCCCGCTGGCTTTCGCAGGAAACACGGAACACACGCAAGCCTGCCAGCAAGCAAACAACCAATCAAGGGCGAAGCTTCCAAGCGTCGAGCCGTGGAGAAGGGGGGGAGGGGGTTGACCCAGCCAAAGGGTGATTTATCTTGATGTCAAAATATTTAACGAACCATGTTCATTTGCCTCATAACAACAGACACCTTCTGCTTAACGATCGTTTGCGATCGATGCCGGTGGTACTGGAGGTTTTTTTTTTTACTGTGTGTTATTGCATTATTTATTTCTTTTCCCAAAGTCTGCGCGATACAAAAGGACTCGCCGCCTCCGTTGAGACACCCAGCTGGTCCGTTGGGCCGCTGGCATCCTGTATCGAACGTCTTAATACGAATGTCGCCGGCGGACGCACTGCTGCGAACGATATGTCACCTCGTTCGGATGGGTTTGTTTTGTTGATTGGTTTCCTGGTGCCGTTCCGGGAAAATGTCATCCTTTGTAAGCGACGACCGGCAGAGTGTCCAAGTGCCATTCCTGTCCAAACATTCGCTTGAAAGTGGGAAATTGATAGATTTTTAGCGGTCCCTTTTCATGAGCGGGGGAAATATGTTGCGTAGCTAGAATTTGGAGGTGTTTTTTTATTGATATTTGTTGTGACATTTGAGTTGTCCTTCAATACTTTTTCGTGGAAAAATTGTACACACAAACGCTATTCGACATCCTGCTGAATCCATCGCAATGCAACAATATTGCACAAATTAATTATTGCCACATAACCCAACGACTATTAACACTCATAACATTCGACAGTTTTCTTGGTAATATGCTCCAAAAAATAACGTAAAACGCCTTTTTTCTCTCCCCAAATCTTTATTTACATTGAACAAAAGAAGGTTTTATACCATCTAGATTCTTTATTTATAACCAGCATGTTAGCCAATGTTGATCACAAACTCAAAGCCCATCGTTGATTTATTGTTCATCGTAAAATTGTCCAGCACGAATCCAAAACCCAAAAATTTGGTGGCCTTTGCAACATTGTTGCCTGCTACGAGCTTTCACGTCCAGCAAACTGCTCTGCTCAAGGCTAAGTTGATCCTCGGCTGCCTGGTATCGAATAACCCTTTAGGGAACAATGAAAACAATGCCAATAAAAATATATTTCAGCACCCAGTGACGACCACAACGAACCGTATTTGAACAATCTTCTGCGCCCGAACATGAGAGTATAATTTATTTCACTCATTTATTTACTCCCGATTAAGGTGTAGTTAATTTCGCGTGATCACGGGGGTGTGTTTTGCGTCCAGCAAGCGGACCGGTTCGAAGGGGTGTCGTGCAAAAGCGCGCCAAACGGCTTGACAGTAACATATTTCTTTACCCCTGCCGAAACATACAATGTTGCGGAAGCTTCTAAAGCGACCTGGTCCGGGCTAAGTGAAACCGGATCAAACCACCCGGTCGGAAAGCCTTTGATGATTCGGGGTGGGTTAATCTGCTTGTTTCGGTTGCCGGGGGTCGACCCATATCCTTGCGTGTTTAAAAATGTCCTTACTGCGCTATCCTTTTTGGCTGCAAGGGGCCGACCATCAGTCGGGTGATGTTATTTTATTATGCACGATAAGCCGAGGCGACAGAACACGTAAACAACGTTTTGTTTTTCTGTTTCTGCCCGTTTTTACCTTTGCCATCATGTTCGAACATATAGGGATAGGTAGCAGGTTCTCTCGCTAGGGCTCGCTACTTTTTCGTGCAACTCATTCCAGTGAACAGAGCTCGAATTGTATGGTACCAAATTTTGCTGCTGCGCCACTTTTCTCTTTTCCCTGGTGGTGGTGTGGTGAGTGCGGAGGTTTCTCTGCTGGCGTGACGCGACCGGTATCCGTCCCCGGCACGAACGGTGAGCGTCCCGGGGAACGGGCGAAAGCGAAGCCGAGCCGAATAATGAATCATATCATCGGCTGTGATGAGGCGTAGCGAAAGAGGGTAAAATGTGTCTCTCCACGCAACATTTTCCCGCCTTTGATCTGGTGCCGCCTGTGACAGATTGCGTATTTTAGATTTTCCTTCCCACCCGGCCCCGACCCAACGGTACCTTCGGTCCGCAAGCATCCTTTTTCCGCCCGACCGCGTCGTCATGTTTCGGTTCCACGCAAGTTTGGCTTTGAACCACGACGGCAGCGCGCGCGCGGCACCACGAGAACGCAGTACGAGGGAAAATGGTAAAGTGCGTGCGGTTAAAGGCACGTTACCTTCTCGTCGTCTACGTTGTTTTGTTCGCAGCCCTCTTGAGTGAGGCCCTTGCGCGTTCTCTTGTTATGTGTGTGAGTGTGTTTTTGTAAGCCAGCTTCGACACTGTTAGGATCGCATTCGCCTTTGAGTGATCATTTGCCTTCCGCGACGCGGGGTTCGTCGCTTGGTTGAAGTTTTTTGTGTAAGTGAGTACAATCGAGAGAGTTTTAGAAATGATTTTCTATTCTAACTGAAGTTTCAAATGCTATTCAATTGTCTGTACTGCTGTTCAAATTATTCTAAAAATAAAAACAAACAAACTTGAAATAAACGTATTTTTTTAAATTTTTTTTATTTCTTATCTCACAATTGGATAATTAATTTTACAATGCTAAAAACATATTTTATTTCTTTACTTATTTTGATTCTTTTCATTATTCGTTAAGCAAATTGACATAAATCTAACAGAAACTAATAATTCATGAAACTTTATTTTTTTAATTTGCAATAAAAATTAGTCCTGAAAGGATGTAAATTATGTGATCGTTCCGCAATCCATTCCATTTTTCATAGTTTGTGTTTAGTAGTCAAAATAATCATTATTCGAGAATCCAAATGCCGATGGAAACGAATGCGTACTACCAAACGTTTTGCTAACCTTCATTCAATTGCGGCGCATAAAAATGCTCGTAACGTTGCGGCGTTCGTCCTTCCCGGGAATACGAGCGTTTGCGATTCTCGACGCAGCAGCAGTAAGGCGCGCGCAAGCGGTCCGCACCAGCCTGAACAACTGTATCAAATTTCAATTGTTTTATTGCCAATAAGCCGAAAACGAAAGAAATTACGAGATTCGTATGAGATTTCGGCCCACTCCGACCGGGGTCCAAGCATTCCACCCAGCGGTATCCACCAACGATGCGAAAATGCCGCCAAATGCCCACGAAACACCGCACGCACCGGGCGCAAAAGGCCAGATTTATGGCCCTAATCAAGACACCTATGGTGCGCGCTGTTTGATGGGGACCTCTCGCATTCTTTTAACGTTTTTATTCGGCGCTTTTTGCGACGGTGTGTATCGTATCCCTCTGGCCTGGGTTGGGGTTCTGTTTTTTTTTTAGCCGCGAGCTAGCGGCGGAATCCAGTTTGATCGGTTAAAAAGCTGCGCTTTCATGTGTGCGCGCGCGCGTGTGTGTGTATATGCTCTCTAATTTATTTTATTTAGCTTTTTTTGTCATTCCAAGCGATTTGTGTTTTGGGAAAATCGAGATGCCGATACGAGATATGATGGATAGATATCAGCGCCGGCCAACGCATCGACCACGCCAAACAGTCCCACGAATGTAGGGCTCGTCCCGTATGTGCGTATCGTCGCGCCCGCGAATCCACACAAAACATCGTTTCTCACGCGTTCAATCGCGGCATCGGTATTTCGTGCCGAAACCAAACGCACCGTTCTGTACCGTCATAAATTTCGTTGCTTTAATATCTGGTCCAATGTTATCAGCGGCGCGTAATCTTCGGCCGTTGATCGTACGTTTTACATATTATTTGAGCGTAGTGATGAGACGCGACCGGCCTGTAAGATGAGACGTTTGTGTCGGCCTAACAAGCCGCCCGTATTCGTAACTAATCGTGTTCGCAGCAATACGCACAACGCTTCGGGATAATTAGATTTAACGATTTACTCATCGGCGATGCCGGGTTTTCGTTTGGCAGTTCTAGGTAGTTTGAACGACCATTTTGAAGAAAAAATATCGTGAAGACAGCAATGAGCTTATATGAGGACATCTTTTGGTACGATTAGCGTGCAGATAAATTCAAATTCTTGAATCAGTTATGTTATTTTTTTAAATTATTCAGTAATTTTAAAGAATGAATCAATACGTACAACATAAATTGAATTAGAATGCATGTGAACATTTATGCAGCAATTTTTCATTTGAGAATAACATGATAGCGTAAAACCTTTTCTAAGACTATTAACGGTTTCTTTGTTGGCGCCTTCGGTAGTGTAGTTACACTATCGTCCAACAGGTGGCGCTCACAACGTCAGGCAAACTTCTATACCACTTCGGACTTCGGAAGCGATTGCAACTGGGCGAGAGAAGCTACATGGGAGCGAGCTGTCAAAATGACGATTGCGTTGTTTACTTTTTCCCGACCCGTGTTTTGGTTCTCCTTTTCCGTTTCGTTCTTTATGTTACTAAAAGTAATTGTGTAAATAGTTATGTTTTAAGTATAAAACGGTTCCAAACCGATACGTGATATAGTGTAGCTACAATGTATCGGTTGTTGGACTGTGTAGTACGCGCAGCAGCCCCGAAGGATAGCTTCAAGCGATGGGTGCTACCGGCGCAAAAGTTCCTTTCCCCGACAAGGCCGTGCTTATCAGCTGTACCAGTCGGTTACCGGTCGCAATCATCAGAAACCACTCCGTCATCGATGGGAACGTCTAGTAGGACAGTTGATAGTGCTGATAAGGTGAGCTAACAGATCGGGGCCACTACGATGAGACGTAGTTGGGCGGTATTTGCGAAGCATCTTCTACCATTCCAGCACGACCAGAGTGCACAATGTTTACAGGAAGTGTTGGAATTTTGATTTTCAGATCATAATATCTCGTTTTTGTGTTTTTTTATTTAGCTTGCGTTATATAAAGTTTTAAGTATCCGTAAGAAAAAGCAGTTGCTCTGTTATATGTTGAAAAAGCACATAACTTTAACATTGGTCAGGGGTGTCAAACCTTGTATGTAGCAGAGTAGCAAAGTCTTCGTATAACGAAGGATGATGCGTGCAGTATAATGTTACATGAATTTAATTTCATGTAATAATTGTTACATTACAATTGCTCCATCACACAGCACACAACAAACAAACACTGGTGCATGAGTAAATACAAATTATTACAAACACCTATCTAGCTAAATTCCCTCTACCTGAGTACAAAGCTTGAATATGTTAATTATTGCACCGTCAAACGTATGCGACTCACGAGCGTTATCACTAACTGCAACTGGCAAATGGTTGTCGCAAACGCATGCCAAACCGCCATCGTCGTCGTCAAGCCCTAGGGGAGCTGCTGAGGGAATGCTAAGTTAACGAACCACGGCGATGAGTAAATTGTGGACTCCCTCAATTAGACGTTATTAGCGACGCTATGCTAAGCAAAAGTTTATCAATTTGGGCGTTGACCAATCACATCAATATTTACCCGCTCTGCAATGGGGTCGTTACAGCTAAGCTAATAAAAACAGACTTGTTAAAATGATACGATAAAAATAGAATAAACTTGCTTTCCCACTTTGCGCTCAATTTTTTTATCCATCAATCCAAAATCACTGGCTCAAACGCTCAAACGCAAGTTTACAACAACATAAATTGGATGTAAAAGCAATGTAACACCTGCGAACATTTAACCCTGACCCTCTTTGAAGGGAGATGTTCAAAACAAACCCCTCCTCGCCTCTTCACAAACGCTTAGAAATACGGTCACAACCGAGCGAAGCAGGCGATGCGATGGGAAACGCAAAAATGCCGAACTGTGGGTGCTGCATGCAGCATCGTGCGTGTGTTTGTGTGAAGAACATGCGCGTCGCTTCTCGTCTGTGGCCTGCCGATGGTCACGTCTTCACTTTTCGTTCGCACGCACATTCGATGCTGCGTCGGTAGCATAACCGCGAGCATAAACAACAACAGCATAGCGCAAGTGAGAGAGAAAGAAGATGGTGGTGCAGACCGAACCTGCATGTGTTCGTGCCGGGCACCGTTCGTGTGTCCGGGGTTGGTGTGCGTACGTGCGAACCGGCCCGTGTTGTATGTGGCGTCGTTGTTTACAAATATAACGTAGACTTCCGTCGCACCAAACCCACCGTACCCGCCCCCTCCGTCACAGTCTTTTAACGCCCTCGGGGCCGGTTTGCTGTCTTTCGCTTCGGCGTCCGTTTTTCAGAACGAATCGAAAAGTCAACGCGATCGGAAGCAATCCTCCTCCCCGCTGACGGACAGCTTCGGACGGTTTCACAGCTATCTACGCATATCGCTCACGGAACGGTGCAACCTACGCTGCACGTACTGCATGCCCGCCGAAGGTGTGCAGCTCAGCCCGAAAGATCATCTCCTCACGAGCGCCGAGGTCGTACGGCTAGCGAGTCTCTTCGTCGCGGAAGGCGTCCGCAAGATACGGTTGACCGGCGGTGAGCCAACGGTGCGCAAGGACCTGACCGAGATCGTTGGCCAGCTGAAGGCCACCAACCCGCTGCTGGAAAGTGTCGGTATCACCACGAACGGTCTGATGTTAACGCGGCAGCTCGTCGGCCTGCAGCGTGCCGGGCTCGACGCGATCAACGTCAGCCTCGATACGCTCCGGGCGTCCCGGTACGAGCAGATAACGCGCCGCAAGGGATGGGACCGCGTAATGGCCGGCATTGATCTCGCGATACAGTTGGGCTACCGGCCGAAAGTGAACTGCGTGCTCATGAAGGGTAAGTAACCGCCGGTGGTGGGTTTCGAGGAGTCGATGAGGTTAACAACTACGAACTGTTGGTTGGGTTGGCGCCCATGAAGCAATGCGCAACCGAACAAAGCTAAGAGACTGGAATTTGTGTGAAACGACAGGTGGATTTGTGTGTCAGTTGAGAAGCACGTTAAACATGTGATCATTCCCAAACACCGATCCGACCGTTTGCCACTAGTGCGCCTAATCGAAGTGATAAGAGCTCGAATCGGCGATAAGCCCCTCTAGTGCAATTAATCGAGGGCGCAAGAATGTTTAGTAAGAGGAGCTATTTGGACGGATTTGTCCTCCTTCGTCTCTGGTCGAGTGAAGCAAACAACACACCAATTGTGACTGTTAGTGGTCCTGCGTGTATGTGTGAGTGCGTGTGATTGATTGGGTGGTGCATGTGTGAGTGTGCGCACGTATCGTATGCATTTGATTAGTGTGTCAGTAGAAATGGCCTTTTAAAAAAACGGTTCACCCCGTGGTCATGTTGGATTTGAATTGGAGGTTACCGCACGGGGGGGGGGGGGGGGGGGGGGGGGAAATAGGTATCCATAAGCACAGAGAGAGAGAGAGAGAGAAAAAACCGGACCTCACCGATCTGGTCGCGCCCGAGCTGCGAACCGGTAAGTGCAAGGAAAAGGAGGGCTTGCTGCAGGAGGAGAGGGCGGGGGGGGGG
>KI915041.1:14826617-14872250 GCA_000473445.2 Anopheles farauti
GGGGGGGGGGGGGGGGGGGGTTGAGAAGGTTTTACTGGTTTTCCTACCCCTGAGCCTACTACTACTCCATTACCGTGAGCCTTCGCTACCACAGCTTGCTAGGATCGCTTTTTCGAAAGCGTTCCATCAATTCCAGTCTTTGTTTTGCGCTGTATTTGCATTCCTTTTCCAAAACAGCCGCAGTTTGTGTTTGTGTACCTCCCAGCCTCATTTACTGACCCCATCATAATGATACCGTGCCATTTAAACACACATGTACACATGCACACACCTTCCCTCACCTTGCACGTTCCGCAGGATTCAACGATGACGAGATTTGTGACTTTGTCGAGCTGACGCGGGACCGGGACGTGGACGTGCGGTTCATCGAGTACATGCCCTTTACCGGCAACCGGTGGGACACGGAGAAGATGGTGTCGTACCGCGCGATGCTGGACACGATCCGGGCGCGCTACCCCGCATTCGAGCCGCTCCCGAACGGGCCGAACGATACGTCCAAAGCGTACCGGGTGCCGGGCTACCGGGGGCAGATGGGTTTCATCACCTCGATGACGGAACACTTCTGCGGCAGTTGCAACCGGTTGCGCATCACGGCGGACGGCAATCTGAAGGTGTGCCTGTTCGGCAACACGGAGGTGTCGTTGCGCGACGCCCTCCGCAGCCCCGGCTGCTCGGAGGACGACCTGCGGTGTCTGATTTCGGCCGCGGTCAAGCGCAAAAAGAAGCAACACGCAGGTTAGTGCCGGCGAGCCGGAAACCGGGAGTTCCGTGTGCTTTCCTTTTACCGCGACGCCGCTCGCTCAACCTGGTTTTCCTTCGCAGGGATGCTCAACCTGTCGCAGATGGCAAACCGGCCGATGATTCTGATCGGCGGGTAGGTGGGTGGGTAGCAGCAGGAGCGAAGCGGACACCCTTAGTTTTAGCGTTAGGCAAGGTAGACAAAGCGGCAGCAGAAGCAGCACCAGCAGCGGGGTAAGCAAGCAGCTCGTTGTAAGTGACCATTTTTTTAGTGTCTCAACCTCAATCGCCTTATTGGTGGGCCCGCGCAAATGGAGTCTCTCGCCGCGACGCGAGGTGAACCACGGTGTAGGGATGCATTAGAGCGACCGAGTTCTATGACCTTCCCTTTCGTGATGGAGTGTGTGGAGCGAACGCAGTTTGACGACCATCACTCGAGCGTGGCGTGAGTATTCGTAAGCCCAACACACCGTCCGCCAACTGCGATCGGTGTGCGTGCGTGCGAGCACGACAGAATAATGGAGTGGAAACCACCCCGCCAAACCGCGTAAACAAACCGCGACAACACACGGGACGTTGCGCCACCTGGAACGGGGGGTGTGTAAGATTCTCCCGCCGGAAGATGGCGGCACCGGTGCCGTTATTTTCGGTCATTCCCGCTTCCCTTCCTTATGCGCGTTCGCGACCAGTTCCGACCGGCGAACGGGTTTGCTTTGCGATCGTCAATGAATTAATTTGTGCGCACACGATCGGAGAGCTTTTGCAGAGGATGCGAGTGTGTGCAAGGTTACCGTGCTGCGCAAAACAATCGTCGATCGTTTGTGGTTGTAAGGGTTGATTGAATTTCAACCACTTCGATAGACCGCTTATTGGCGGGCCGGTTTGATGGACACAGTGCAGGCTGTGTTGTTAAGTGTGTATTGGATTTTATTAAACAAGCAAATTTATCCTTGCTCTTAGAGAATGCAGAAGAATCGTTTTTTGTTGAATACTTTGAATCGTCCTATAATTTACAATAAGAAGAATTCACCTACGGTGGCATAAAAAACTGTAGAAAGTAGGAAATTTACTTGCATCACTGCTCTGATCGTTACGTCTAAGAAAATATGAAATGTTTGAAGCCATCAATTTTAATGTGGGTCACAGAAGGTAAACTGGAAAACTGGTAAAACGTTACCCCGAAAATAACGTCGCAGTGTAGCTATTGGGACCTTTAAAACTCAATAAATTTTTAGAACGTTTTTTTTCGGCACTATTTCAGGGTAGTTGAGAACTCAGTATGATAAGCGAACATTATGTGTGATAAATTTACTAACACACTCAAACATTGCCACACCACTGTATGATTAGTATGGATTGATTTACGATTATTATTTCTGTTAGAAGTTCAACTGTTGGTGCAACCGCAACTTGAGCCTTCAATTAATATTTATTACTTTTTTTGTCCCCTTCGTATCGCACACAGGAGCACGATCCGCATCACTTTCGACCTCATTTGTACAGACCTCATCACACCGCATCACCGCACTGCCACTCCACCAGTGCCGTCCGTACTCATCCCTCAGTCACGTGGACGAACATACTGGCCGCGCGACGATGGTCGACGTGGACGACAAGGTGTCGACGAAGCGGGTGGCCAAAGCGCAGGCCACCGTGTACGTTGGTCCAACGATCGCCGCCCTGATCGAGAACAACGAGCTGAAGAAGGGTGACGTACTGTCGATCTCACAGATGGCCGCCATCGTGGCGGCGAAGAAAACTTCCGACCTGATCCCGCTCTGCCACAACATCCCGCTGTCCTCGATCAAGGTCGAAACGAGCCTGAACAGTTCCACCAACGAGGTGCATATTCTGGCGAAGGTGAAGTGCGACGGTAAGACGGGCGTCGAGATGGAAGCGCTGACGGCGGTATCGATCGCGGCCCTGACCGTGTACGACATGTGCAAGGCGGTGTCGCACGAGATCCTGATCAAGAACATCATGCTGGTGGAGAAAACGGGTGGCAAGAGTGAGTTCTACCGGAAGCAATTCACGCACGAACCGCCGACGGTTGAAACGCGCACGATGGAATCACGCGAACCGGACGCGATGCCAATTAAAATGCGTGGCTACCGGACGGATCCGATCGTTACGAACGAACCGTTCGTGCCGATGTACATTTGAACCTACCACCTGTTTACGTCGTCTACGCTGCTGTACGGAGGAGTGCCGCCTGCCTTTGTCTCAGAATCGCTCGTCCACGCCCGTCTGACCCCAGTCGAGTGCCATCCGGGTGGAGCCGCGCGTGATGGCCTGCAGTCGTACCACCAGCTCACCGTAGGTCTCGCACGCGAGACCCTTGTGTTTCGAGCCGTCGGTCAGTATCTTTGGGTCGCGCATTTCCGGATTGACGCCACTGAGCCAGCTCATCGCAGCCGAACACATGTTGGAGTACTTCGGTATGAAGAGAGGCGCCCGAATGGTGCGTTCTGATGACGCAACACTTTCACCACCACCACCACCACCACTAAGCGGACAGTGTACCCGTGCGTACCCTCTGTTCGTTTCCACGTTCCACATGTTCGCACCGTACAGACTAAACACGATCTGCGGCCAACCGTACGGGTTGGTTGATTTCATCGTAAACTCGATCGGCATGTTAAATACGACCGTCCGGTAGTCGGATTCGGTGCGGGCGCTCTGCGTAACGGCGGACCGCAACCCGGACACCAGCTCCCAGTCCGGTCCGGCGACGATATCATAGCGACAGAACAGTCCACTTCCATCCGGACCCATCGGGAAGTAGCCCGATTCGAGCTGCCCGGTAACGGTGAGATGAAAGAAGTTTTCACTTTCGCCGGAGGTTAACTGCAGCTCCAACATGATGATGACGAGAACTTTCGAAACCACAAACAACTATAAACAACACAAATTATCCCTCAATGGCCGCAACAAGGATGCGATGCCCGCTGACTGCGCTGTGTGTGTGTGTACGAGTGTCTGTTATGGTACGCAAGTACCTCAAAATTTCCATGGCAACGGCACAACACGATTGTAGGTAGACGTAAGCATGAACACACATATGGGTTTTATTGGGTAGTGCTGTAAGTGAGTCACATTTTGTAATGACATGAAAGTATCGTGAATAGCATTTAAAGCAACAAGAAAAGAACACGAAAGCGACTGTTCAACTACGTTTAGTATGTTCATATTTTATCAGAATAAATTTTCTGTAGAACGTTACTCGCTACATTTCTTTCAATATTGTTATATCACCATAGCAACTATCAGAGGCAAAGAGAGAACAAACAAAAACAATCCCATCTTTAAGTGTTATTGCAGCTTATTCTTTTTCTTCCTTTCGTATTTTGTTCAATGGTTTTCATTCGCTCGTCGTGTCGACATTAAATTAACGATCATCCGTACAAACGCCAGACGATTGGCCGGATTTGTATGCATTCGTGTGTTCGCTCCAAAGAAGCTGAGTGCAGATGAACGATGTTGCTTCAAGAAATAGTGGGAGATGCAGTGAGGATTACTTGCCCTCACCGATAACACTGACATGCTTCAACAGAAGGGCGACGGGACGCGGGAAAGTGTAAAGCCGATTTTGTGCCGATCTTCCCCACTTATAGGTCGCCAACCAGAACGTTCCAGTTACCGGATTTTTCTTCGCTTACGTTCTCCTTCTCTTCACTGGTTGCTGTTTGGGCTGGTTCCTGGCCGCGCACATTGATATTGTTCTCATCCTTAAACTTGTTGATCTCCATACCCTTCTTCGTGATTTGGTCTTTGCCCTCTTCAACCAGCTTCTCCAACTGAGTCTTGTTTTGTTCGAGCTGCGGTAGCACAACCTCGACCGTTTGCTCCACCAGTACGCCCCCGATGAGCCGGAAACATTTTCGACTCGATTCGACCGTTTTCAGTGTGTCGATGACGGTTCTGGAAGGTGGAATCCGGGCAACCCGGGTTAGAGAGGTTAGTGAAGAGGAATGAGTAAGCGTAGGCGGGCGGGTTTCCACATCTAAATTCCCGATATGGTAATAATATGATCACCTCGGGGGGTTATTTTTCTCCCAACTCACTTGTGCTCTTTAAGGTCCATCTCGATCGTGTTCAGATTATTGACCAAATTTCGCTGCTGATTCCGCAGCTGCTGGAATTCTGCATATATTTCCTCCTGGCTCTTCTTCTCCTTCGGTTTGTCGCTTGCGCTACCGGCAGCACCGGGGGCCGCTGCAGTTTGTGTTGCCATCTTTTACTTTGTTGGGTTATTAAAGGAAGTTGCAGGGAGCTCGTCGGCACGGGCCACGCAGAAGGATACACGATACGGACGATTATTTCTTTATTTGGAAGAAGAATAAATATTTTTTCGCACCGCTTATGAATGTTTTGCTTCAGCCAAAAAACGTGAAATATCGCACACTCGTACAAACACTGCCCAAGCGCAGTCAAAGGAATTGTCAAGAGAAATGACCGTCACTCTAGCTAGCCATGGGTGTTCGTTATTCCGCAGCTAATCAGATTTCATACAGTCACTTCCATTGCTTCCATTCCATTCCATTTCATCCGTAATAATTGGCAAATTATGCAAAATATTCTGCACATTACGCTCCTTTGATCGATTTGAATTGGTAAATTGTGAATGCAATATCGATTTTCATTTTTAAAAATTAGAAAGATTAGAAAATTCACTATTATTCAAAAGCTTTTCGCTGTATATTTTTATTGTACAAAATAACACTATGGAATAATACACGATAATTGAAATGTATTTCGCAATATTCAAGATTAATTTATATTATAATTTTATGCTGTTACATATTTCATGTCCGGTGAAGTTTCATGTGCAGAGCCTTACAACAGTTTGCATCAATGTCAAATCGTGACACATTTTGTTTGCGGACAACCAAAACATTCCCAAATCCTCCCAGTGGCAAAAAATAATAAACTTTAGAAACATAAAACCGTAGGCCGGCGAGATTATCACCCACCGGAGCATTACTAATTGCAGCATTAGCATGATTCAATTACTGGACAGAGTATTAAGTTTCATTAACTACTGGTGGTTTCGATATTTGATGATCACGGAGCTGTACATGGTGGAAAGCTGGGAACGAGTCACAATTCGTGAGTATGACTGAAGTATGATCAATTAGGCAACCGTAATTAAACATACGCCCTTCTCTGTCTATACCCATGTAGATTTATTGCTCTTCGTAATATTCCTTGCACAATGGTATTTCAACTGCAAGGTAGTGTTACCGTTCACCGGCAGTCTGCTGGGTATTCAACCTGTGGGTCAGCCGATAGTATCATCGTTACCACGCACGTAAAACCGGATGGAAGTGCATATTACTCGAAGGGGATGGCACTTTCCTCACCGGCAAGAACATGAACGGGGTGTCTTATTGTGAAGTATTGAAAACCGTTTTTTTAGCGAAATGCGACCAACATAAACCAGCTAAATCTCATCGACTTTATCCTACCGTACAAGGATCTGATGTATTGTATAGATTATTTTGTTTCGCCCAAGTGAAGTTAATCTTTGTGTTTTTACAATAGTGTTTACGATTGTATCACGTGCATGTGAGGGAATGGAAATATAAAAGAAAGTCAACAATAATGCAAGTGTTATTTCTATTACTTTATTCTGTAAATTGTGCCGCAACACATCGTATTGCTGATCAATAGCCTTTCAACAAGCATACGTTTCGTTATCTCGGAATGAGAAATTCGATTACGATTAACTGCCGGCCTTTTCCAGATGGTGGGAATTTTTCGATAAAAGATAACGAGCCAGTTTTCGTTACCGTAAATTGTCAAACACGTACGTTTCCGTCCAGCCGGGAATCACGTTCTCTTATCGGAGATGCTTCATCGGGTACTCGAAGGGGATTACTCAAAACACCCGTAAGATAAGAAATACGGTTCAATAAGGTTGTCCTATTAATCATGCATTGTGATTGATGGTTTTGTCTCCAGCCAGGTTTAAATCAGAACTTACGTTTTATTGTTCAATCAGATTAATTTATCTTTTTTATCGCATCATTAGTAGCATAACAATTAATAGGTTTATTTTTGATCGCTTTTGCTGTAAGCTGTGGTAATATTGTGTCGTAAAGTACTTACACGTAAAGATGATGTTACGTTACCTACTGAACGTCACGTATTGGAAAACGAGGTCAGACTAAAATTACTTGACACGAATTGTTTGTTTTTAGTTTTTATGGTAATAATTTCATTTAACCCATGAAACAAGATAAGGTAGTTTGTCCTTACTCTTTCCAGTATTACATTGTTTAAAAACAGTTTCAAATTTAAACTTTTTTAATTTTTTGGCAATTTTTATAACCGACTTTATTTTGTTATACTAGTAAGTCCAAGAACAGTAATCTTTCTTTGTCTAAGGTGCTTAGATTAATCAAATCGGTTGTAATATTTGTACAATATCATATGTTTGTATATTTCATTAATTTGATTTCGTTTCTTTATTCCTCTTAATTAGATATTCTTGACATCTTTTTTATTTTAAAACAACTTCTAAACATATTTTATTACATTCTGGAATGTGATAGATTAAATATTACAAAATAGAAATTATTCTGTTTTCATGTTGCTATCCGTATACTACACTGTAAAGTAAAACACTACAAATGTTTTAAAGGCTTGCTTTCGTTAAACGAAACCTTACAACAGTTACGATTAGTCAGATCAGATATATTTGACAGCAAGCCTGTTTTGTTTTCAATTTGCCAAAAATGTTCCTGGTAAATAATTATTAACAAAGCCAACACCACAGGGACGATTGCTTGTGAGAATAATCAGAAAATTTTACAACCGAGGGTGGGAATAGGGATAATTTCTCAAAAAGTATAGTACGTGTGTGTGCGTCTCGTCTCGATCAAATAACCATTCTCTGTGGATGCGATGGCCACGATGGCGGATGGACGTGCCCGTGCATCATCATCGAAGAGCAAAGGCTTGAAATTTTTAGATTTACCCGACTGCATGATAGAGCAAGTGCTAGAGTACTTATCGTATGATGAAATCGCTAAAAAGCGCATTGTAAGTCACCATCGCAAGAAAGAAAACATCCGAAACACCGTGCTGAAGCCAACGCGGCACCAGCGCCAAGGACAGATCTAAGACATTCACTCACCTTTCTATGTGTGCTCTTTTTTCGTTCCGTTTTGTGTAGGTTTGCCGAAAAATCGATCGTATCTGCCAGTCGCTGCTCAACCGTGGTTTCATCAAAATGATGCGACGGCACAACATGCACCTGAAGGCGATCAAATCGCAGCTGCCACGACGCGAATCGGAACGACGTAACCACCCGCTGGCGAAGCACTCCGACATCCTGACCTGCATCGAGACGCGCATCTCCATGCTCTCCATGACGTACACGAAGTTCATCGAGAGGGAGCTGTGCTGCTTCATCCCGGGCAAGGTGATCGACGAGGTGCTGACCATCCTCGGGCTGATCGAGAACACGTCCCGGCCGCTGCGAGCGCACGAAGTACTGCAGGAGCTGCGTGACATTTCATCCATGGCCATTGAACACTTCGACGAGAATATCGCGCACCGTCTGAAGAAAATTATCGGCGTTCATCATCATCCAACAACGGGAGCGCATCACCATCTGACGTTTCCGGCGGTCGGGTTCACGCAGAACGAGGTGATTCCGCCGTGCGATGTGAGCGAAAATTGCATGATGCCCAGGCTGGCGCCCATCTCGTCGAAACCGCCGAAACCGTCGCTAGGACCACCAGCCACCCAATGCGGCGGCCCCATCAGTGGACTGTACTGTCACACTTCGTGCACTTCGAGCCGCGTGAACAGTTCAGCGATCGTACGGATCAACCGCAAATCGCGCAAGATGCGCTGCGACATCAACCGGATCGATCACACAATTTCCTCGTTCAAGCTCGAGATGCGTAGCATGCGTTTGCTGCTCATGCGCCAAAGCCTCGAGATGAAGGAGCTGCGCCGCCGGCTGGAGGAGTCCGAAATGAAGAATCTCGATCTGTTGGCCAACATTAATCAGCTCGGGTTCGGTGCACCGTCGGTGGGATCCGGCACGGCTGGAGGGGGTGCTGCAGCGGCGGCTACAATCAACCAGTGTAATATTAAACCCCGTGCGTCCGCTCCCGGTATACTGAAGCGGTTCTACCCGGGCGCGGAATCTCATACCAGCGTGGCGGCCGTTCCTACTAGCAGTTTCGTTACACATACCGTGCCATCATTCTTGGAAACGGCCCCCGCCAGTTCGGAGGAGAATTACGCCGCGCAGAATATGGGACGATCTGTGGTGAATGCTGGTGCAAGCACGTCCAAGAAAGTTAGATTTAGTGATTAGACATCCAAACTGACCATTCTTACCCATTTGCTCCCCGTGCAAGCCCGGGGAAAGCCCATGAATCAAAGTCGCGCATATTCATTCTCTTACTTTTCCTTCAAAAGTATACTGTGTGGTAGTAGTTAGCGGATCGAGGATCGAGCGTTCGCGGCAGCATATATGTATACTAACACTAATCTTAAGGCACCGATTTGAAATAACTGCATACCTCGTACGAGAGCGTGAGCGTGAAGAAAAAGGGCAGCACGCAATTAACGTGCTCGCTGGGGCGACATTTACACCACGATACCACGGATTAGAATTAATATTTAACGTTTTTTTTTGTTTTTTATTGCTGCGATCGTAGCGTTTAGAATGAATTCTATTCTCTCATCCGGCGTGTGGCACACGAATTTATGTCAAAACACGGATCCCCGGACGTATCGCTTTCGGTGTAGATAGAAAAGCCACGGATCGCACGGAAACGCCAACGTCGCGGAATTAATAAAAGTGGAATTTTTCGTCGAACTAATCTTTCGCGTTTGTTTTACTGGTGTGGACGATTTCATTGCAATACTAAGCACTGTTTCGCTGCCACTTTGGTCGAGAAGCGCAATCTAGCGACGGGTGACGTGGTTAGCTATACTTTTTTCAAGCTTTTTCCGGGCTTTATTCCGTTTTCATATTTACTAACATTTAAACATACCAGGCGCCTCCACAAGTGACTTTTTTATGGGTATTTGTTTTACAATCTTTTATCAATCGTGGTGTTAGGCGTTAGTGACCACTGCCACTGCCACCCCGTCGTGTGCCTTCTTTCGGGATCTACCCATTCGAGTTTGAAACGAACTGACACGAGCAACGAACACCATAGTCCGCGAGTCAAATGCGCTAATTTCAGATCAATGGTCTTACAAAATCACCACATTGCCACAAAAAAACGAATTTAATGTTTACATTGTCGATCTAATACTTGTTTTATGTAATGAGAACTAACCTACACTGGGCACAGCGCAAAGCATCTCAACCGACGTAACCAGACGCGACATTTAAAATGTTTGTGAACGTGTGCTGACGATGTTATCACCGGGATCCTTAAACAAATGTGTATTTAAAGAGAAGAGTGTGTCGCTAATTTGCTTTTCTGCTGCTCTACTGGACGTACCAAGAATGGAGCTAATGATAAAGCGAGTGTTGGTTTTCTGTTGGACATAAAACAAATTTGAAATGGCTTAGAATCTTTCATATAAAATAGGCGCTACCTCACCGATTTGGAGGACAGTCCGCGAAACACTCGAACAAGTTCAACGTGAAAACCAACATGTCTTTCCAAGCACTGGCAGTGATTGTTGTGTCCATTAGTGTGATTAATGTTGAAGCATTTCACCCCAATTCGTTCGATGGTAAGTGTAAGGTAAGCCTTTGTACGGACAGCGGCGAATTATACTTACCTGCACTGCTCCCCTATTTCGTCTCCAGTGATCAGAGGCTGCAAGCAGTACAACAGTGTCGTTGGCTATGATGATCCGCTCGTTTACTTCCCGACGGCCGATTTTCTTCACGTGGGACGCACACCAACCTCGAGGTATTTCAGAATAGCCGTCGTAGCGTCGAATGATGGTATTTTACGTTTCGGTGAAACGTTCTTCCCGTACGACCGGAACGTGATAGAAATTGGTAGGTAGGATATGCGGTTTTTAGCACCTTTTTATTGCTTCATTATTCCATTTTTCCCCAGTGCTTGGAGGATGGGCAAACATGCAGAGCGCTGGAAGGCGCCAGTTCCGGACGGCATCGAACAGAAACTCCAACACCCAACTCACCTTGGCGAAAACGCCCTACCTTTTGTCACCGTTTCGGCCGGTCATGTTCGTGCTGGAAGTATTCAACGACGGTGCGATTGAGGTGCGGATAGACGGACAGGGTGGTCCCTTCCTATCGTTCAGAGACGCTAACAGAATTCCTGTCAATTACATTGGCTTTACGAAATGGAACGTAGATACGATTTTCTTCTACGATTGTCCCCTTCCAAACGGGAGAGCGGAGTATAATGCCGTTTCATTGAATTGTACACTCGGATAGGGGGAAACCCGGTGATCGTACGCGTGGTTAATAAGATTTGATCTATCTATGTTATTAGAAGTCATCTATTTAATATCCAGAGTATGAAATAATATCCAGAAATCATATCCTGAAAACTAGCTACGATTCGCTTATGTAGCTTTCTACCTCCCGAAGTACTATGGGAATTTGAGGAACTTGACCTGACAAACCGATGAATAGTTTTCTTGAGTTATACAATAAATCATTCATATGTAATGTTTGAAGGAGAGATTCCGCTTTTCGGATCATTAAAAGAACTCGATCCCAGTGAATATAGATAATCAGTTTAATTGAGGACTATTTATTGCATTATCCCAACTGATTGTCTAGACGTTCACATGCTGCTCACTCTCGCACACTCTCATAAACACACACACACCTTTTATTTGTTGTATATGAGTTCTCAAATATTGGACATACTAAGCAACACACGGAGCAGGCCATGATTACAGTACCTAGCAAGCATGCAAACGAGAAGAATCAGGAAATCGCTGGCAGCGCTGGCAGTGTTCGTTGTGTTCGTGAATTCGCTTCATGTCGGAGCATTCTACACGAATTCTTTCGATGGTGAGTCTCCCGTGCATTGGGGCACCTTTGCGAGTTGAACCGTATCTTCTGCTTTAAAGTTATAAGCGGCTGCAAACAGCACAACGCGGATTACGAGGATCGGCTTACATACGTTCCGACGGCTGACTTTTTACTTGATGGACGGCACACCGAATCCAAATTCTTTAAGGTTGCAATATCAGGTACGGGTGATGGACACATTCGGTTCGGTAGATCTTTATTTCCGTACGATACGGATGTGATTGAATTAGGTAAGCGAAGCGAGTTGCGTGTCCTGAAGTCAGTTTTCAAACAAAGCGTCTGCTATTTTCTCAGTGATCGGTGGATGGGCTAATACGAAAAGCGCTGGACGACGTCAGCATCGGTCGGCATCGAATCATGTCTCCAACATTCTGCTTACCGAGGCTCAAACCCCCAATATTTTATCTCCATACAAACCGGAAGTCTTTGTGGTGGAGGTGTTCAACAACGGAACGGTGCAGGTCCTCATCGATGGTCAGACACATCCGTTCCTATCGTTCTACGACGAGGCGCGGATACCTCCCAACTATGTGGCGTTTACGAAGACGGCAAACCATTTGATGTATTTTTACGACTGCCCGCTGAATCAGGAACCAACGGCGACGATTGGTGGTGAAGATTCGGTGCTTTTGCGATGCAGCCTTGCTTGAAGATGCGAACGGTAGATTATTTAAAATAAATTCATCTCCGTACCGTCATCTACGTGTCTTATTTCCGTGATTCCACTACACTGCCTCCCGGGGGATACACTTCTGTTTGGGATTTCCAAAAACAGTAGCATCAAGACGGTTGATTGTGTAGGTGCCGGGTATCGGCTCCTCCGAGGGTGAATCGTTGTATACTACCGGTAAACCAAATTGTTCTGTAATTGTGTTTGTTTCTACATGAATACGTTACAGGCATAACCTAATCCATAATTACCCAGTTTCTATTCATTTACTACATTTCATTCAAGTCAGAAGGTGATCACTCTGTTGGTCTTGTAACAAGTGTGTGTGAATGTGTTTCCTTCGCAGCATATTTAAATAATATATTTTAACATATATGATCAAATCAAAATCATTTTAACATGTATGATTACAGAGAAGATAAATTACCTAGGAAAAAATGTCTTTTGCTGTTAATAAAAGCTATGACCAACACGTGAAAGTTATTAAAACAAACTCTTTTCTTATTACTTTAATCGCTTTAGTAGTTTTTCAACACAATAAACTTAACACGTTTCTCATGATTACAATATCACCATTGCCCTTATCAAAGCAATATTAATTCTCATGGCGGTGGTTCACAAATTTGCTACCTATAAAGCAACACACGGAGCGTGCCATGATTACAGTAACTTGCAAGCACCCAAACGAGAAGAAACATGAAATCGCTGGCGGCGGTGATAGTGATCGTTGTGATCGTAAATTCGCTTCATGTCGGAGCACTCCACAGCAACTCATTCGACGGTAAGTGGCCCTTACATGGGTACTCCGATGCGAGTGATTCATTTGCCTCTTTCGTTTTAAAGTTATAAGAGGCTGCAAACAGTACAACGCCGTGTTGGGGTACGACGGTCCGGTTACATACTTCCCGACGAGCGAGTTTTTGCACGTTGGGCTACAAGCCGAATCCAAATTCTTTAAAATCGCTATACAAGGCCCAAGCGATGGACACATTCGGTTCGGTGAATCATTATTTCCGTATGATAAGGATGTGATTGAGTTAGGTAAGCGATGCGCACGATGTGTTTAGGCTCCGGTAATCTTACAAAAAAGCTTCATCTCAACTACATCCTCAGTGCTCGGTGGATGGGTTAATACGAAGAGCGTTGCACGTCGTCAGCGTCGGTTGGCGTCGAATCATAACAGCAACATTCAGCTTACCGAGGCGCAAACCCCGAATCTTTTATCGTCATTTCAACCAACAGTCTTTGTGGTGGAGGTGTTCAATAATGGGACGGTGCAGGTAAGCATCGATGGTCAGGTGCATCCGTTCCTATCGTTCAACGACGAGGCTCGCATTCCCGTCAATTACATGGCGTTTGCCAAGTGGGACAGGGATTTGGTGTATTTCTACGATTGTCCGTTGGATAATGCTCATACGAATTACGATTCTCTGTTGTTAAACTGTACCATAAACCAATAAAGAACGCTAAATAAAAAAACGTGCAACTAATGATGGCCCCATATTGAAATACATTCACGATAGACACACTGATAAGTGCAACAAATTGTTCACTCAATGTCGATGACAGTCAAACGTTAAACAAAAATTCCAAAAATGCAATACTTTTCATCAAAATCGAAAAATAAGAAACATCTCGCCGCAGCATCCATACACGATCGTTATATGGACAATATAAGTTTGTCGGTGTGCTTACACCTCAGATTCTTTGAAGCGCTCTCAAGCAGATGCGGGATTTAGATGCGAAGCAGATGTAGAGATGATCGCATCCGTCTGTTTCGTAGTGTTAATCGTAGCAACCGGCGTTCGAGCGCACAGCAACTCCTTCGATGGCGAGTAAAACCTTTTTTTCACAATCACTCTGTTCTAGTCTAACCACCACGCTGCTCTGAATCCATTGTCTAACGTCTTTGTTTTGATGATTTTGCAGCCATCAAAGGATGCATCCAGTTCGACGATGCGCTAGGATACAACGAAACACCACGGTACCTGGCGACCAACACGTTCCGAAACGTTGGCCGCACGAGCAATTCACGCTACTTTCGCATCGGAGTGGTGGGTAAAAACGATGGCCACATCCGGTACGGTCGTTCCGCTTACCCATTCAACGAGAACGTCATCGAGCTTGTGCTGAGCGGCTGGAGCAACACGCAAACCGTGGCCAGAAGACAGTTCCGGAACCGGAATCAAACGCACAACAACGTGCTGCTGAAGGAGCTTGCCACACCGGGGCTGCTTCACCGGGCTCGTCCGATGGTATTCCGGCTCGAGGTGTTCGACAACGGTCTCGTGCAGCTGACGAAGGACGGCGAACCGAAACCTTTCTTTCAGTTCAGCGATACGCTGCACGCCATCCCAGCGGACTACATAGCGTTCGTCAAGTTTGACGTCGACATGATCTACTTCTACGACTGCCCGCTGAATGTGGAACCATCGGCGACGATCGGTGGTGAAGATTCGGTGCTTTTGCGATGCAGCATCGCTTAAGGTTGTTTACATGTTCATCCCAACGGCGAATGGTTCCACCGCTGGCGTAAGGATGGTAGATTATTTAATAAACTTTGCCCCGTAATACGTCAAGTACGTGTCACCTTATCGCGCCACACTGCCTCCTAGGGGTATACACGTCTGCTTGGGAATCCCGAAAGCAAACATCGTAAAGACAGTTGATAGTGTGTAGGTGCCGGGAAATAAATAAACGCGAACCGGTTCCTCCGGCTTGAGCTGTCGGTAATTACCTGCAAAACGTGTGTGATTGTATTTGCACGTGACTTGTCCGAGTTACAAACACATCAACAAACGGTGGATCATGTTGAAGGAACCGATCGTTCTCCTCACTAACACTCTTCAACTCGGACGGATTGGGATTTTTGACTTCCACTGATAGCTCTCTTGATCGTTTGCGTGTTCTTTAATGCGCTTGTTTGGGAGCGTATCATCGTCGGTGGAAGAAGTGTTAGTCGACCAACCGATTCCGTCATGGCTGGTCTTCGGTGCGTTGTGTGCTTGGTGCTGGTTGTATCCACGCTCGTTTGGTTGCGAGTGTCCGCACAGCAATGTGGCCAGGTGCAGGTGTTGAAGCAGGGCCTCATCTTTGGCGGCACAGCTTCAACGCCGGGCATGTGGCCGTGGCATGTGGCACTGTTCCATCTCGAATCGCGCACACGAACCGCGTACAAGTGTGGTGGAACGATCATCAACCGTGATACGGTGCTGACGGGTATGTCAAAAGTGTGTGGGACCAGTTGCAAGTGCTCGACTTGATTGTTCGTAATCTGTTCTCCATCTAGCTTATCATTGTGTGGTGGAAGGAACGCGTTCGATCGCGCCCGCTCGGCTAGTGGTCCGTGCCGGTGTGCACGATCTGGATGTCATTTCCAGCTACATGCAGCAGATCAGGGTGTTTGACATTGGCGTACCGTCCGGTGCGAGCGCTAGCACCTTCAACGACGATATTGCGATTCTGAAGCTGAACGCGCAGTTCACGTACGACGACTACGTCCAGCCCGTGTGCATTCGTTCGGTGCCGCAGGACATTGGGCAGCTGGTGGGTGCGTTCGGGACGGTTGTTGGATGGGGTTGGACCGAGCAGAACTCCACGTCGTCTACGCTGCGTCAGGCCAACATACCGGTGGCGAGCGCCGAAGACTGTCTCAAGAGCGACCGCGCGCTGTTCAGCCAGGTGCTAACAACGAAAGTGTACTGTGCCGGCAGCCGTAATGGCACGTCTAGCTGCAACGGTGACAGCGGCGGCGGCATGTTCTTCCGGATGGGTGGCTACTGGTTCCTGCGCGGCATTACTTCGTTCTCGTCGCTGGATGAAAATCTCAGCGGAATCTGCAACTCACGGGGGTACGTGGGTTACACGGACGTCGCGAAGTACTTGGATTGGCTGCGGGAGCAACGCATACCGTTTTTGGATCCGATAACTAAGCACAGCAAACCTGTTACGAGCGTCGATGGTACGACGCTACTGCGGCTTACGGTCGATCCGAAGACGAAGATGTTCCTGCAACAGCATAAGAGCAACGCCATCGTGCTGAGGGTGAAGCTGAACGGCAGAAAGGCGGAAAGTTTGTTTCAGTAAATCGTAGCGGGTGCGTACGGGGAGTAGCAAAAAGCAAAACCGTAACCTTCCTCCTTGTAGTTGTGTCATCGCGATGCTCCGAACGAACAGTTTCCGACGAAGATCGGAACTGGTTTTACAGGTTTCGTATCTTTGTTTGTTTAGCTCACCCCAGTTTGTAATGTATAAGATCAGTTCTGGTTGGTTCTTTACCTTCCCGCCAGCCATCCGAAGAAGGTAGTCTCTCCCAGAGTTCGGCGCAGGTGAGCAGCAAAATGGAATCTTCTTACGGACTGCTCATAATCTTCCTCTTATCGGCATCCACCTACGCTCAATTTCGTAATCCATTTGAAGGTAGGCACAAGGGCAAGCGCATGGTTACCGCAGATGACAGTACATTTTTTTTCCTTTTTACTCAGCTGTTCAAGGATGCCTTCAGTACGACAACGTTCCCGGATACAACGACACGCTGGAATACTTTGCGACCGATAGCTTCCGACACGTTGGTCGCACACACAATTCTAAGTACATTCGTGTGGGCATGGTTGGACCAACGGATGGTATCATTCGGTTCGGAAAATCACGTTTTCCCTACGGCGAAAGTGTGAGCGAAATTTGTATGTTTAATGTTTAGTGCGTTGTAGGATTTTTTTTTCTTAACTATAACATACCTGTTTCGTTTGCAGGTCTCTCGGGATTGTCAAACCAGAAGACGGAGGTGAATCGTCACACGCGCACTAGCAACAGTGATTATACAAATACCCCACTCAAGATCCAGCTGACGCCGAACGTTCTGTCCAAAACGCGACCCATGATGTTTCGGTTAGAGGTGTTCGACAACGGGGATGTGCAGCTGACGCAAGATGACGAGAAGCGACCGTTCCTGGAGTTTAATGACAACCACAGCAGATTGGATTTGGATTACATTGCATTCACTAAGTGGAACCATGAACTGTTTTACTTCTATGACTGCCCGTTGAATACGGGCTCGAACAGTTTGGATGATACGATACTGCTTAAGTGCAATTTAGCTTAATTGAACAATTGCAGCCGATTAGTGTAGTTAAGTGTTTAGGAAAGTTAAAAAAAAGATTTCAGGGCCCTTTGCCAAAACCGAAAATTCACGGTCTTCCCGTAGTGACGTAGCACAGGAACGTGAAAAGAGTGAAGTATGCGAACGGTAGTATGACCGGTTGACTACATTTCTACATTAAAAAAGTACTAGAATTATTATTTTAGCTTTGCTTGATTTTATTTCACATTTGAAAAAATCTCATGACGTCTTTTTCGTTTTTTTGTTCTTCACTCCACTCTGTTACACGTGCACACAAAACGGGTACAGTGCACCGAATTGGTAAAATGATCGACACCAACGGCCACCGACCGGATCCGTATTAGTGAAACCTTTAATTGTCTTTTAATCGGTTTTCTTCCACTGCACGCCGAAGGCAACACGTTGCCGCTACCACTTTTTCCACTTTCCGTACCGTACCATAGCAAATCACATCACGGGGGAGGTCAGGGCCGGAGGCGGTACTGTCCAAGAAAAACGAGAACAATTGCGACAAAAATCGGACACTTGTGAGGTTTCCCAGCCGTGTGTTCAGGTTCGGTTCAGTATGGAGGGGAAAAAAATCGTTGGTCCGGCTTTGACGCAAACCTTCCGCTTGTGGGTGAGCATCAATTCGTTCCCAATGGGTGGCGGGAAGAACCCGAAAACGTCACAAGAGACCGGTGGCACAACCTTAGAACCTGCTGGTTTTTGCTTTCGGTGCTTCCGACCGAGCAAGGAGCGAGGTGAAGCGAATGGATCTCATTTGGACGACACACCTGGAAAAACAAAACATGGCGGTGAGGCGTCGGGTTCTCGATGCGGCAGAGTAGCATATTTATGCTTTGGTGTGTGCGCACACACACGCCTGCGGTCATTGCTGCCGGCGGTGATTTGCTTGGACGCCTCCTCAGTCGGTCGCTGGTAGAATGCGATGACGGAGTGGTCGTTGGAACTGTGCTCGAAGCAGTCAGAACATCGCCCTTGTTGGGATAGTCGTGGCTTCGTCGAAGCGTTTCGGTATCTGGAAGACCATAAATGGGAGCTTCCAGGCGCAGTGTTGTGTAGAACCAATTAAATCACCATCAAACGTGCGAAAATTGTGTGCGATCACACGATGGCCGGCTTGATCGATCATTTTCTGATCCTTCTGCATACCTGTCACCTCTATTGTAGTACCGCAATCGATTGGTTGACCGGGCACTGCCGGAACTGCCTCGAACGGATCGAGGAAGTTTGGCAACACGTTCTCCAGCGGGTAAGTACCACCGAAGTTTCTACGAACCGTTCTACCGCTCACCGATGCGGCTGGTTGTTACGCGAGAGCCAACCGTGGGGTTTCCGTTCGTTGAGCTTGGATCGATGGATCGATGCATGGAAATGGAAAGTTTTTCGCCTGCTACCATTAGAAAGTGAATTTCTGAAAAATCCAATTGTAAAATAAGCAACGGTGATGGCCGGAACGTCTCGTGCGGGATGGCCGCCGGAGGGGTGAGGCATACCAGCAGTCCATTTTCCTCGCCAATAAGATGTGCGTGCGTGCGTGCGAGCCAAAACACACCTATGCATCTGTGTGCGAGATTAGCGGGGTAGTAAAAGTGGTGATGATTATTAATATGCCGATAGAGTCTCCCTCTCCCCTTCCCCTCCCTTTCTTTATTCCACCCCGCCGGTGGAACACCACCGTGGAGGCAGAAAAATAATGAATTAATAAGCCAATTGATTAACGCATTAATAAGTCGAGAAGAAGCAATTTGAATGGGAAATCACATGGGGTGATTTAAAACTTTCTTCCCAATCTGCATTCAAGAGCGGACCCAACACGAATAGAACTGTTACGCGACGAGCTGTTTTTTTATTTTGATGCAAACAAACAAACAAAAAAAGCGTCATTACATGCGTCTATCGTATGAAGTAAACACACGAAATGAGTGTTCGGTGGGTAATTCCAGGGTTTGCATAAACAAAAAATCGTCCTAAGTGAACGTCCGCCTGGAAGGGACCTGTGCCACGTCTCGAAGGGTGCTGGTGTTATGCATTTCCTTTTGGCCTACATCGTGGGTCGCTGGAAAATTGCCATCTTTTGCGGTGCAGAGAGCAGCATACAGTAATTAGTGTTCGATTTCAACCGTGGTTGCAAAAAAAAAACAGAAAAAAATGTTTCCTCCAGTCCAATTTATGGTGAAGCTACCGTGCTTTTGGTGGTGGGTATCGTAACATGCTTAGTGCTCGAGCCCGCAGTTTGAGGCCTAGATTTCTCTCCGGTCAAAGCAGTTGGGCGAAAGTGTTGGCTGATTTCCAGCCGCTCAGCGATCGATCTTCTCGTCGATCGTCGCACAGAACGATCGTATTTCTGTACTCCACCGCCAAACTGCCGGCGTAAATCGTCAGTGCAACGAACTTTATAATCAAATCTCCGTTCCGTGATTAGCATACTTGGCCGATTTGCCAGACCATCCCACAATAGCTGTCCTTCACCGTGACCGCCCGTGGGGTCGCACGGCGGTGAAGTTTAGCACGATCGCGCGAAATGGTTTCCGGCAGCGCGGATTTGTCTTTCATGTTTTTTGTTCGGAAGAGATTTCGCATCGCGAATCATATTGAGAAGGGAGCTGAGAACTTTCTTATTTAACTGGCATGCAGAACGTTTTAAAATGTTTTGCCAAATTAAACGGCAAGCAACACTTAGACAGTGCATCGTTAATAGAATTTTATCGAAAGAGAAGTTTAACGAAGAACACTTATCGTACAATGTGATGAAAAATTTATAAAAAAAAATCACCGAACAGTATGAAAAGAATTCTAGCAACGGGTATGATGTGATCGTTTGTTGATACTTTTCCTCACCCAAACGTTACCCTCCACACCGATCGGGATCGCTTTCCATGCCTCCCTATCATGCTAGGGTCAGCGCCGATTATTCTCTCCCCACCGAAACCGTCCATCCGGTGGTTTTGCTCTGGTCCACTCGGAGCAACATTGTTCGCACACGCTGCGATCGATTCCGGCGGTGCGGCGATTTGGCCCTGCGCATCCAACCGTCGATCAAAACAAAAACTCCCGAGAGAGGAAAACCTTCCTCCCCCAGCCCCTTACGCCCCACTCGCCCGGGCGCTTTAATACGGTTTTGCGTGGGGCCGACGTTTTGTTCGGCGGCCGTCGCAGTTCGTCTGTTTGTGAAAAACCATCGGACCAGGTCGGACAGAAAGAAAACACAAAAAATGGGTGGCGCCGACCCTCCTGCTCCCCCTCCCCGTGTCGGATGTTTCACCGAGCGGGTGTGCGCGCCTGCTCGCTCGCACAATGCGGCTACGGTCAGGCATTTTCAGTTAGCGGTTTGATGTACGCCACGGATGACGACGAACAGATGGGTGTAAGCGCGCGCGCGTGTGGTACGGCTTCGCGTAAGGTGACGGTGTGCATGCGAAAGCAAAATCAAACGTCTTCCCGGCACCGGTAAGGATCGATCGGTGGTCGGGTCGATCGCGAAAGGAAGTCGGGTGAACAAAAGCACAAACAAAAACGAACGCCATCCGGTGTTAGAACGAATCGAACGACGAGGTTACACCGGCTGTGATCAAACGCACACACACCATGTCATGACACCATTTTCGGGTGACAAATCTCTTGTGTGTGTGCGTGTGTGTTTGGTGCTGCTTCCGTTCGAGAACGTTGTTGGGTATTGTTTAATCTTTCCAAGCGTCTAACTAGTGTGCTGTGTGTTGCAAGTGCGGGCGGGCTAAAGAATTCGCGTTTCGCTTCGTGCGGGTGTGGACTTCTCCGTGCTTAGGGTCTTCGAATTCCGAAAATTCTCCCTCCAAGCGAAGCGGGGGTGCGGGTGCGTGTGCGCGCTGAAGCGTGCAAGGCTTCGTTTGGTTGCGCGGATCCTGTGGGCGAAAAATCAATTAGTCGTACGCTTTGTGCACGAAGAGGTGGAGTACCGTGACCGTGCCGCGAGGTGTCGGATGAGTTTTCACGGTTCGCGAAGTTACCTGTGCCATGATGTTATGCCGTAGCAATGGCCGGCCTGATGTGCTGCACTTGCGGGATTTTACTAATCCAAGCAACCGTCGCCGTAGCTAATCGTGCACCGAGCACATGCAGAATACTACTTGGATGGTGGTAGTAAGTCACCATACTGATCAGTGCGTTACCGAGCTCACTCTTGAATCGACTTCGTCCCGGTGTAACGACAAACTTGACGCGCTCCCTAGTGTAAGTGAAACTCTCTAAACCTGTTGAATAAAGCCACAAGAAGCGGTGACGGTGGTCCTCTCGTGGACGGATGGGTACCAAAATTAATCCATCAATCTGGTAATTATGATTGCTCGCCGCAGTGAAAATATAGGTTATGATAAGTGTGTGGCTCCGCCGAAGCCCGTGAGATGGCCCGTGGGGAGGCAGCGATGCGCACACATTAAGCCAAACTATCGTTTGGAAATTCAACAAGCAAAGCGTATATAACGAAAAAAAAAGAATATCGAAGTGTCAGTGAATGCGTATGCATGATGTGCCCGAATAAGCCGTGGTGCGGTTGTGTGTGAAGTGAGCAGTGAGCAGTGAAAAGAAATTAGCGCGAAAAGTTGATTGAAAAGATGGCGGCGCTGCCGGTGTCGGTCGGAAAGGAAAGAAAAGCAACACGCGCCTGCGAGTAATTGCGGCTTCTGTTTACTCAGTGTGTGTGTGTGCACGGTTTGGGTGCGTTATTGGGCAAATTATTGGTGAAAGAGAAACGAAGTGAATTTCGGTAGCAGCCGTGCCCGGTGCGAAGTGATAGTGTTGAAAGAGTGAGATTAGCGCAATCCGATAGGCGTTTTGAGGGTTTGTTTGCTAAGTACACGAAAGGGCCGATCGTGTGTCGAGGAAAGCGGAGGGGGAGGAGGGGTCTTCAGGTCAAGGAAGGAGGCCACGGGATGTGGCTGTAGTGAAAAGTGCGAAGGAAAGAAGAAACCAGCAGGGAATCTTCCCAAAAATGGCGTACGTAGTATGGCGTGTGCTAGTGAAGCAGTACTCCAAGGTTCGGTTGGGAGTTCAGAAGAGCCCGTCGATGGAGGATGAAGTGAGTTTTCAGCCCCATGGTTTACTAATTACTAACCTGTTCTGATGTTGTTCAAAATGTCAACTTTTCTGTGAGAACATCACCTGCCTGCAATACCTATTAATTGTAAGAAAATCGTGAAGAGAGATGTTTTTTATTCCAAGTAGAGCTGAGGTTTCGTATGTGTCTTCGTATTTTAATAGAAAAGGTATTGACAAACCATGCATGAACATGCACGCACCATCATCCAAGCGATTAGCTTCCCTCTAACAGCCCTGCTCTACATCCCATGCCCGTTTCTCCGCTTAATTGGTCAGTTGGTCCCAGTTTCTAATGCCAACTACAAACGAAGCGGTCCTCCTCGGCTCATTGGTCGCGGTGCGTCTCGGTAAGTCCTAAATAGTCGAGACGCAGGCGACAATTATGGCATACATATGGCCACTTCCTCGAGCGCCGGGAATGGCGGGTTGGTTGGAAAGCTGGGTTGGTTGGTGGCAGTGCAATTAATATGACGGCAGCAGTTCGCTTCCGAAAACTCCCCATAACCTAATATCCAATTTCACGGCCGTGGACACCACGCAGCGCGCAGTGCAACGCATGAGAGGATTCCCCGTCGCGGTTCCAATGGTCCAATCTATGGTCCAACGAAAAGTCGCCCATTGCGTTCATTTCCGCACTCGCTTGCGGTGCTTTGCGGTGGTGTGTCCCAGTGACCAGGGAGAGAAAGAGAGAGAGTGTGCACGTCAAAGAAAGGGTGGCAGGATCGCAAATGAGCGGAAAAGCCAACACGGCGGTCTTGGGCACGAGCTGCGTCAGCGTGAACATTACCGTCTGTGGATGATTCCAGTTTTGGGAGGGTGGCGCAATGGGGGGAAAAAAGGTAAACCACAGAAATTCCAACTCCCTCTTTCGGGAGTGTTGCCGGCACGCAAATGCGCACTTTCCCGCCCCGATCGGGCAACACGTGCAAAGAGCCAAACCTCCCGGGCTCCTCCCGGGGACTCTCAAGCGAACGCTTGACCAGAGCGAGGTCTGTTTGCGATTTGTTGGCTGTCCCCAAAAATGGGACCGACATCATCTTCACTGTTCAATTTAAGGCCATTTAATGGGCCCACGATCACTCGCGATCTCTAATGGTTGCCTCCGAATACGGGAGATGCGCGCGGGTTTATGATTTCGGTTTTTACGTGGGGCACTTTTGTCGTTTTGTCATTTGGTGAAGCTGATGGCTAGAAAGTGCGGATGTTGTGGAACGATGCTAAGATGTGCCACCCAGGCAGCCAGCCCGCCAGCGGAAGCTCAACATTGAAACAATGAGCAAAATGAAACGCGACTTACGATGATGATCCCTAAGCATTAGGGTTTGAAGGAAGTGGTGTCTGTACATGAAGCTTTTCTACCGATATTATGATACATGATTGTTTTTAATTTATATTTTATAGTAAGACATTGATTTTTTATTTAAAAAAAGACTGTTGCTCATCAATAATGAAACGCGTTAAATTCGATTAATGTTTTTCTTTGAAGTTTTAATTTTGTATAATATTACGACCTATCTGCTTAATACTTTTTATGACTTATACTTTTTTCTAAAAGCTTTTTCCGAAATCGTTTCAAAATTTGTAAAGAATTTTTTAACAAATGTTTTAAAAGTTGAGCATATTGTGGGCTTTGCAAACTAAATGTTTAAATTCCTCACGATTTTATGCTCGATTAAACTGAAAATGTTTGTTTCTCCTACTATCCTCCTTGTAACATTTCCAAAAAAATGAGTTAAAGTTGATGTGTACAAACGGGCATCAAATTTCCTGTCGCCGAATGTACTCTTCAGTAATAAACCTTCAACACTTTTAGAACACCCAAAACACATGGAAAGGTGGTTTTACCTCAGTATTTAAAAAAGGTGCGGTATAGCTCACACGTACGCTTTGTTTATCATGAAATTAGAATATTATTGCTTTTTTCCATTACTCCGCTGAAACTGTACGAACGACCAGGAGATAACGAATCAAGCAGGGAAATTTCAAGAGCACACGGTACAAAAAAAAAACCACATCCACACGCTATGCCATTGAAGTACTCTCGGGTAGGGTCATTGTTATGCAATACCGTTTGAGTGCAACGGCAAACGTTGACGTATGGAAATGTTCCCTTCGGGGGGTGGGGGAAAAACGTTCGCGTTTGGCTGGTCGTGAGTGCGAGGGGATAAATTTCCGGGACGGCTTGCAATGGGGTCTCGGGTTGAATCGGGTTCCCGTGCCGTTTCGTCACCGCGTTTGGCCTTGGGGACGGGACTTCAATGCTGCGCGCGATCAATAATATGCTGATGATTATCGTTCGCGTGTTAGCAGCACAAAATGCTGCGAAAACTATTTTTCTGGCAGCTCCGTTTGGCTCCCGTTTCCCCGTCTCACCGGACACTGACGCGCGCGCTAATGATTACTTGCCGCGCACTGATGGACGGGCCAAATAGAACGGAAAGTGCTCCACACCCTGAACGACGCCCCCCGAAACCTGCCCACCACGGATCGTCTTCAGCTTCACTGAACCGTGCTGGGGTGGCGGGCAGGCAGGCAGGCAGGCAGGCAGAAGACCCACAGGGGTTCGTCGTATGGTTTGCTGCTGGTTAGTTTCAGTTTATTATGTGCAGCTATCGGCGCTGTCCGGCTACAAAAAGCGGGTGGCGATGGTTGGGTGGTGGCGTTGGGCCACTCCCGAGAAAAAAAAAAAACCCGCTGCCTGCCCCAGTCGGTTGCAGTTGGTATCTTTGCAAAAAGAAAAAGAAAATAAAGGCTCTCCCTAATTGGACTGCGGCTACCCAAACGGCAATCCTTTCCGAGGATGTCTTGCACGGTGTCGATTTCACGTGCGCACTTTTCTGCAACCGCCGTCGCCGGATAGCAAATTTGTACAATTTTTTTTATTTTACCTTTCCACACAACGACGCACTGTGTGTTTGTGTGGTAATGGTGTTGTACTACGAGCATTTGATGTGGGTTAAGAATTTTGAACATTATGCGGGAGGTGCTACCTAGCTTCGGTTTGTTGTAAAATAATGCCCTTTTGTGCAGACAACCGTGCATTTTATGACGCGTATTGCTGCTATTTTGTTCAAGAAGTTCTTATATGAGATAATTATTATTCTTTTACAAAACGCTTTGTTTATTGCAGAGTCATAAAAAGAGGAGTGACCAATTGGATTGGATGACGCCCCTCTATTTTGTGATGATGAATCGTTTCGAAGTTATTATTACCTTGTTCGACGATATTTTTATCACCTCCACTCAACTTCACCGTCTCACTCATATGCTTTTTTTTAGTATGAAACATTTAGAAGCATACGTGACTATTTTCAGACGTACACAACGCCTTTCCGGAAGGGTGTGCAACGTTTCCTTCGCACGATACTGTCCCACCTGCTTATGGGCGGTAGTGAGAAGCCTTTTAAATGTGTGTCCATAATTTTCCAGTTGGCTTAGCTTTATCGATCGGTCTCGTAAAAAGGGTTATTTTACAATTGAATGAAAGGGTTTTTGTTTTATTTTGTAATGTTTATAAATTTTTAGGCCTTGGTATATGCGGATACTTTAGAATCATCTAGCAGATTTTTACGGAATGGGTAGTAGCCAAAGCGAAGAAGGTATGATTAAATTATTATAGGAGTTTTCAATGTTCCCGTGCTGTTTTCTATACAGTAAAACAACAGAGCGCACACCGTACCGTAAAAAAAGGAAAGTTCCGCCGATATTTTGATAAACGAGAGAAATCACGCTCCAAACGAGCAGCGATCTCATCACGATTTATGATAATGAAGCTATCGATCGATTTTCGCACATCAACCCGTTTTGTCCGGTCTGGGTGGGAAGCGAGGGAGGCCGTACGGATCGTGGTGTTTTAACAACTGCTTGTTGCAAACGATCGCGATTGAAAGATGCGCGAAAACGAACCGTTTGCTCTTCGCCGTTGGACGTTTGCTCTTAAGTGTTGGTGAGAGCGATGCGCTCGGTGCCAATAGCGTCATCTTAATGGAACAAGATCATTCCATTTGTTTGAACATATGAGCAGATACCTTCCCCTCGATTTAGACATGAACACTTTGTGGTGCGTCCGGACCACTTTTTAGACACAATGTGCGTTTCCAGCGGAACTGATTCGGTAACCAAGCGGCGTAATGGTACCGAGAAGTTTTGGTTCTAAGAACGGTTCCTTGGGTACATATATTTATGAACCATTTTTCTTCAGCCCACCAATAATCGATCGCGAGCGTTAGTTACGGGCTTTGTTCAGCTCCCCAGTCGACCAACTCCCAAAACGTCTTTCGGTATTTGTGTGCCTGTGTCGTCCGCCGTCGGTAAGCAATTCCATTCGATTGCCGTGCGTTTATGGTCACTGGACACGTAAAATAAATGCAAAGTTTAAGGGGGAAAAAACGCTACCCATAAATCAATCGCGAACATATTCATTAAGATAATGAACATAAATGGTCTAGTTAGGGAGGTTGGCCCTATGGATTGGCCCCACGGTGCAAGCGTGTTTACCGAATGATCGAACGAAGCTTTTAGGCGGAGTAGTAAACGGTTCGCTTTCCTGCTTCCCTGCGATATCCCGTTGCGAAACATGGAAAACCGCAACACCTGCCGCAACCCCAAAAACCATGAGAGGCGCCCGAATGTATCTTCGCGTCGCGTCGAATGAGCTACATTTTACAAGCATTTTTATGGCAAAATTGCCCTTCAAAATGTTGCGAACGAAATTTTTCTGCCTCCTCCGGAACCTCCCCCCCCGCCACCCCTCCGCGCCCGCCGACGTTTGGTGGCGGGCGGTGATATAAATATTGCTATCCTGTCTGCCCTTAATTGCCGGGGGCCACCGGCGCTCACTAGAGGCCTCAATTTAGGGGCAATTTTATCACTGAACCTCTTGTGCGGCAGGGTGGCGCAATATCCAATCCGGGGATTGGTGTTAATTGTGAATTAATATTCCTCCACCGCAAGTCGATCGAATGCGCCGATTGTGGTTGAGAGTGTATGTGCGGCGGGACGGTGGTGAAAGTGTTGTGAAATGGTAACCTAAAATTCAAAATCAATCATTTTCACTTAGGCCAGGTACTTGCTAAATGCGCAGTACGCAAAGGTCGGGCGAAAAGTGAGCCAGCAATAGATAAAAACATTACGCGCGTATATTGAGCATTGAGGATGAATAAATTTTCAACATTTAAATGCCGAAGATGCTTTGACGCCGTTAAAGTAATAAATCCAGCCAGGGTAAAACGTTTCATCAACCGTATAAATGCAACCATCACGTCGATTGCAGCCGTCTTGCCGCCGTCATTGAAGGGTTTTACGGATAATCGTAACAACGCAGCAATTGTATCATCATGGCGAGAAATATGCGGCTCATTGCAGGGTCGGCAACATATTTTGCGATTGCGCGAACGTTCAAGTACCCACCGGTGGTGAAGTTACGCGTTGATTAACACCTTTGCATTTTTAAATCACTATGGTACAATTTTGTTTGGAAGCATCGCTTCATGGAGTGGGCGGGAGATAACGTTTCGACAGTTGTTTACTTTATGATCGTTTTAATGCTGTATAATTGTCAATTGTTGCCGAGTTCATTTGTGTCTCCGCCGCTGGGTGGAGTTTGGTGGGAATAAATGTGGTGTTTTTTTTTGGTGTGAGGCAATTATTTGATATTCTGTTTGTTTTGCTTCCGAGGTGGAAAAGTGCGTGTATAAAGGGATTTATTATTTATGACCATTTTTATGGCTGCTGCTGACCTTGTCCGTTAGTACAGCCAGATATTTCGTCCAGTTTTAGACATTACAGGATTTCTGCAGATGATCAAATTAAAAGTATAGCATTATTTGTGTATTTTTACAGCGTATCACGAAGAAGAAAACCTATTTCCTAGCTAGCCTTTTTAAAGATGCAAATCAATATACCCTGTTTATATATTTCTTTGTAATTGTAAATCTAAAAAATGTTAGCAAACGCTAATGATAATTTATAAACTGCTCATTTCAAATTCGACTGTTGATTTATAGCATGGAATTTCTTTCGGGAGGTGCCTGTTAGGCTTTTATTTCGACAACCTCAAAGGGGAGTGCCTGTTAAGATACGGCTGATGAAGTAACTCGAAGGCCTCCATTATGCATGTAGCATTTTACAAATGTCTTGCCGAGTCAAGAACTCGCGGCACTTAGAACGCACCTAGAAGGCAGCTACTGTCTGTTAGGCAATATCGTGCAATTAGTTTTCATCTCGGCCGCGTTTTGCACTGTTCGCTGTAGCCAAATATGAAGCGAATATGATGATTTTGGTGGGAACACGACAGTCGAAAGGGAATGTTCCTTCTGCCGCATTCAAGCGCAGCCAACGGATAACCTTATTGCTGTTGGTGTACGGAAAGGGATAAAGCACATATTCCCAGACTAGAAGCAGGGCGACGTGAGTCATGCTCGCGCGCTGCTGGTTGATGCTGATCATCGGGCACGATATACGTCTCTCGCCGGCCAGGCCTCGACAAACTGGAGCGCCTGGCCTGGATCGGCTTACGAAACGGTTCGCAAGGGCAATAGGGCACAACTCACTCAGGTAATCGGTGACAGGGCAATGAACATTAGAGTCGCTCCTACCAGCTCGCACACCACCCAGCCATAATGTGCTAACATGTGGCACGCTGTGTTCTTGAACCTAATTAAGCGTTGTTCCGATCAGTCATCAGTCCACGGTGGCTCGCTCGGAGACGCGTTTCGGTTCACCTTAGTTCCGACGAACCAATAGAAGAGTGCAGAAAACATAAACATAACCACACTCTTAGTGCACTATTTTTCGCCTTCTTCGGGTTCGGAACAAAAAAGAAAAAAAATCGTCGAAAGGGAAAGGTGTGTGGAGCCGTTACGCTGATTTACTGCAGCGGCTATTGTTAATTACGGTGCCCTAGCACAACACCGCCAGTGGGGTTGCGTGCGGGGAACGCTACATCCGTTCGGGATTGCAAATTCATTGAGCAACACGCCAGTGGGGGAGGACCCTTCGTGCGCGTAAATCACGTACTAAGTGCAAACAAATCGGTGATGAGCTTCTTAACGATGCAACCAAAATCGATGTGCTCTGGGCGAAAGCAACTTCGGGCACCGATCGCGCGTGTCTATGTGTTTGCTGAAAGTAAGAGCTTTCGACGGAGTTTTTGCTTTCGCTAGTAAAGTGAGTTATTTTATTGGTGATTAAACTGCACTTTTACTAAACTGAGGTTCTTATCATAAATATTATGACATACTGTAGTTTCTTAACCTTTATCTATATTTATATCAATATTTATTTATATGGGTCATGTTCAGACTACTCATGCTACTTACATTAACATATGAAAACAATGCTTCATTGTTGCTGCTATTTTTAGTGGATTCCATAGTAAATGTTTAGTGATTGTACTAAACATGATTGATTTGCATCCGACCAACCGACGACGCTTCGAAATAGCTTTAACTTCGAACGCTTCTTCATGTTTCGCAATCTCACCAAAAGATGGCACTAGCTTTCTACTTTCTCGTGCAGAGGACGCTACCGTCACTGTCAGCAGTTTCTTTTATGTGTTCACTTTTAAATATTTACATTTACGTTTTGGGCATTATTATTTCCAATTTTTAGTTATTTTATCTCTTCAAATAAAATCGATTAGTTTTGTGAAATATACCCCAAATTATCTTATGCGTGCTTTTATCAGACAATGTTTAACCGATGTTATGTTGGTTTGTTTAGCGAGGTGGTTTGATATACATTTTTACTTCTTTTCCAATGTTTGGTTGTTTCAAAACATTGAATGTTTGGAAAAGAATCATTCTTGTATGGGTATGCAATGAAAATAATTATCTTGCCATATTCTACAAGGCCTTATCGTAGGGAAATATTCTGCCAACGGAAATACTAATATTTTCCCTGGATCAAATACGCTTCCAAACGGGAAAATTCGCACAATTGCTTGGGTTACGAACCGAGCCGCCTTTACCGCATAGGCGGTTATTATTCAACAATTATCTTCCCGTCGTCGTCACCCTGCATTTGAATGCAACATTGTTAGCCGAAAAGGGCATTTCGGTCGAGCGCGGCTCCGCCGCCGCGTGCCTCCTATAATTGGCATCGTTAGGAGAGGTCCCCACGTCGCTAGGTTGGGAATCAATTTGATCTTCCTGAGGGAAGGGGGGACGCGCTGTGGACGCGTTAGTCATCCGGCGCCCGGGCCGGGGGCAGCCGAAGCCAATAAATTATGCCATTTCGAATCCGAAAAAACTGTCCGCGCATATGGCAACCGAGCTGAAATGGATCGCGGAATGTTTCACAATTTTTCCAAACGCAAAACGATGGCCGCTGCAACTGCAGTAGGCCACCGCGGCGGCCAGCGATCGATCACGATCACGACGACAACGCCGGCGAACGACGACGACGACGACGAAAAATAAGGAGCGAAGCTCGGGAAACTGCTTTTGATTTTGATTTTCGTCACCGAAGGCACCGGCGGAGGAGCGCACAATTCGGCGTTTCCTGGTTTTCTCCACGCCAGTGGGCGCCCTTTTGTCGCTTGATGGGTGGTTTTTCGCGTCGCCATGCAGTTATGAGCCTTACACTTCGCTACGCGCACAAACGGAGTCCGCTTTTGCACGCTGGTTTTTGGCTCCTTTCTCAGGAGTTTCCCATTCCAAACGTTTCGTTGGAGCCCTCCCGCGAGCGTACGATCAAGATGACGTTGATACCTACCGTTTTTTTTTTTCGCACAGACCCTTGTGCCGGATCCATTGTGAGTGTATGTCTGTGTCTGTGTGTGTGTGTTTGTGTGCGAAAAGAATGCAACAGTAGTACAGCAGCTCTCAGCAGTAACTGTGTCAATCGCTGGAGTCAACGAGCGAGCTGCGGCGAGTCAATGCAAACATCATATTTACCTGTGGTCGCGCGTCGTCGTCGTCGTCCCCGTGACGTGTTTGGCACATCTTCGACGTACGAACGTGCGGCATTTACACATGCTAACGAGCTTCGACAGGCGGACATGAGATGTCAAGCTGCTCCTGCTGCTACGCAGCATCATCGGATGTACATTTGTCAGCGAAGGTGCGCTGACGGACCGAAGGGCTCAAGCGCCCGGGAGCGTTCTTGTCCCCGTGTGCGTGTATCTTCGTTTGTCAATATGACAGATCTTAACGAATTGCCGGTGCTAGGTGCAGTGGAGTTTTCATTGTTGAAAGGTGCGCTGGAAGAAGATTGTGCGATCCTCGCCCACGGGCAGGATCGCGCTAGAAAATGCAAATTTTTTATGCAAAAAAAAAAAGAAAAACGGAGCAAACGGAAGCGAAATGTGGTCCGTCGCATGGGACAATCCACAGCACGTACGCGGACAATAGGTTGCGATTGTGGGTGAAAAGTGAAAGCAGATGGTGAAGATGGGCTACACAGAATGGTCACCATGATTAGGTGCGTAATTGGTAGTGGTTGAAATGTGTGTCATTGTATATGCACATGCTTTATGTTTGCTTTGTTTGCACGCCGAAGACATCCGGCACTAACAATGTGAGTGCGTGTTTTTCCTTCTATCGTTTCCAATGTTTTTACCATATCGCGGATGATAAAGATAATTTTGTTGACTTAAAGATTTTAACCGTAAATCAATCGAAATCTCGTAATCATTTATGGATAGACAGATCCTTAATTCTTTAAATGTTTGATGTGTTTTTTGGCTTTAGCTTTATACTAAAACGCTCTGACTAGATTAAAAATTAAAGTATCACAGTTGTACATGTTCTAGGAACCGAACCTTAATTTATATGACTATCTGTTTGAAATATTATATGACTTTTTTTTTTAATATTATTTGCAAAAGTAAAATTTTAATCGAAAAATTTCAATCTTCATATGCTAATCCCGCCATTGAAAGCACAGTGAGAAATAATCTTCGCGCATGGCAGAAATATTTCATAAACCGCAATGTTGTAGCCGAGAAAACTTCGCACACACCGAAACAGGAGAAAGGAAATCCGGTATTTTATTCGAATCGCATTTCATGCCGGATCTGGTTTTATGTGTTTGGGTTTTTTTTCTATTTTGCAAACGAACTCCGAACTTTACGATCAGCAGCAGCCGTTGACAGATCCTAATGGATTCGATGGTACGCTTGCAGCCAGCTAAAGTAGGTTTGAAGGTTATCCTGTGCTTGCAACGAGCCCTTGTGCGCCATCCGCATCGACCGGTGGTCATTAAAATGTAGAACAAACTATCGCTTTCCACCGCGGGAGGGCAACCGGCGTCGACACCGCTCTCTAAGCGCATGATGCATTTGCGCCCCATGCCTCCCTCCCGACCGGGGAGATTTTCACGCACCGCCGCTCTGGTCAACCGGATGATGTTTTCTTCCCGGGGAGAATATGGGGGCCATCGCCTATGGACGATAATTCACGGCGCTCGGGATGCCGATCGCCTCCGATGATCATTTATTATCGCACGCGGGTGCGCGATGGGGCCAACGGTAGCGGCCAGGATAGGGTTGTGTTCTGGCTTGGTTTTCTTCCGTCTGCGCCTGCTGGCGCAACTGTCACTTTCGAACCGTTCTTTGCGAGAGTTCAATTTTGCAGACGTTCCGGATCGCACCGAGGGGTTGCTTTCGGAGAGCTTCACTCGCTGCTAACTGGGTCCCGGGTTCGCTTTCCTCGTAGTTTGGAACGGAACTGGCCATAACTCACCGGGCGCGTATCGTTAATGCATTTTTGCCTGCGCCGTACGATCGTCACCTCTTACCCGCACGGTGTTGGTACTGTGGTGTGTGGAAGGCCAGCAGGAGATGGGCACAGTAAACAAACAAATCGAAGCGCTACCGTCCCAATCATGTCTCCACTGTCGCTCGCTGTGTGCCCTGTCGGGAGACAATGAGAGGCTGCATTGCGGTGCAGCCAAAGGACTCGACCCGACACACCGACTCGCTCTTAGGCCCGGCTCGCCGTTCATTCATCATTAGGTGGCCTAGATTTGTGCGCGAGAAATCGTTAACTCCCGTGGATCCGTTGCGCGCGGGGCAAGGGAGACGAAAAGGAAGCGGTCGGGGGCACACCTCCAATCGTCGTCGTGTGTCGATAATGCCGGCGATGTCGTCGGGTGCGATTATTTTTATCTACACTCAAAATGTGCCCACCCGGGGCGCGACGAGTACGCTTGACGATTTTTGCTGTTGTTGCATTGTTTCGCTTTTTTTTCGCGTGCGCGATTTTCGTTTCGAAAACTATTTTCCCAGCCGCGTTGCGCCTCGGCAGTGGCGCGCGATAGTGAAATTGATTGGTCTTCGGCAGGGCGTCGAAGTGACTGTGCTGTGAAGCTATTCGATGCCAAGGTGGTTTTCCCGATCATTTTAAAAGTGTGTAAACTTGTAATCGAATTGAAAGTGAATTATGTGTGGACAATTTTCGCGACAAAAGAAGTGAATTAAGTGAAAGACTGGATGTGGGATAACCGTTCTATATTTTATGCAATATTTTTTTCAACAGTAACTACGCTGTCGTTCTGGAGTCACAGAATTTCTAAAAGTATTTTTATTTAAAATCATTTTCTTAGGAGATTCAGCTCTTGTAAGTGAATCTTTTTTATAAAACAAATGTGGTTTAAATATAATAAAAAAAGTCAAATTTTGTGCAAAATGACAAAGATGCACTAAAAACTGCCGTGATACTCACCCCGATATGTTTCACTGGTTTCGCTTTCATTTCTCCTGAAGCGAAAATCATGTTTCGATCTAAGATCACTTAGCCTGCAGCGCTTTCCCCTTTTAGAATCAGTGGTGGGTCGTGGGCATATGTGTTTTTCCGTTAGCACCCAACGAAACGTGCACACGAAACCGAAATCGAGTCTGATCCATATCCAGCGATGCTGCGCCACCCTGCCGGCTTGGTTTCGTGGGGTTCCTTCGCTGCGTCGTCGCTCGGCTGCGATGTGATCTTAGCAATGGGTGTTCACAAAAAAAGAAGACTCGAAAGAGGAAGAAATACCATTGCATCCCACTTCGATCTTGACCTCCCGACGGCTCCCTACAGGCGATGGTAGTAAAAGTTCTGAGACTTTGGCGCAGCATCTTGTCCTCGGTCGGGTGGCTGAGGCCGAGTGAATCGAGTTTTCCCTTTTCGAATGCTTTCCTGGGTTGGTCGCGGCTTGGTTTGGATGGTGTAGGGTTTTCGTTGGATCGGTGGGTGGCATCGATTGGCGATTGCTATTGTTACCATTTCGGAATAGATCCCATATTGTACGCAAAGCATCGCGCATTTCCAAAGGCTCGTTATAATTTTTCAGTCGCAAGGAATAGAAATGTAAATTCATATTTCAAGTTGTGTTGTTACGAGCTCTTGCTGTTTAGTGGATAATCTCTGCACAATGGACACATAAAAAACAGATATAAGATTTTTCAGATGGATGTATGAAATAAATCGCTTGCTAGTTTTTTCAAACAAGCTTTCAGAACACTTCTTTGGTTCTCAAAATTTCAAAGTTTAACTTTCTACTTCATTCCTATCTATTCCATTTCGTAAGGAATGAGACCTTTTGTGAGCTTCCAGAAATTAACAGAAAGGGCATCCATGTTCCTTTCATCCACCGGAGGAAGAAAATCTTTAAACCATACCATAAACGCTCACGTAGACACGCTCTCTGTTCCCTTACGGATTGGCCGCAACCGCCTTCAACCACGCGTCAGTCAATTGTCAGAATTAGAAATACTCAGCTCCTACTCCCCTTGCCGCTCTTTTTCCGCGACAACCGATCTTCGGTAGCGTTCCTCTATCGTGCGGTTGTCAGCAGTGGTTCCGAAAGACACATTTTATGCGCTTCCGAATGCGTGCATCCACCGCCATTCCTTTGGTCCGTTCAGAACCACCGTCTTCTTCGCACGGGCGCTCGTGCATTGCTTTCAATCTAGCCAGGAAGCGATGACCGGTTGTACTTTCAGCTTGTGGGTGGCAGCAGCGGGCGGGAGATGCGGTCAGTGCAGGGCCAGGTTGCGCTTTTGTCAAAGGAAAACAATAATTCATGTCATGTGCCAGGTCATGTTGAGGTGACACGGCGCGGACAGTCAGCTGATGACATTGGATTTCGCTTTTACCTTATGATTGGACGGCGTGCGGTGAATTTTTAATGGCACAAAAGCGCGTACCGTTCGCTTCTGTTCTGCTATCTTTTGCGTGTCAGCTGATGGTTTACGGGATGCCTGCAAATGGAACCGTTTTTAAAGTGCATTTTAAACAGAATGCCTGTTTAGAGAGTCGGTTTAAACGTTTTACTAAAATATAAATGTAGGTGTAGGGAAAATCGATTATTGTTATAGTTTTTGCTGTCCCTATTTTTTACCAACAAAAAAAGCGAATATATGATGAAAAGAAGGTTAAGTCAGCATAATATCTGAAGAAAAAATATAAAAAAACTTGTTTTATTTTACACATTTTATAAATATTTTTGTAAGCAGTAAATTACTATATTTTTATATTTTTTTTTGGTTACGGCGTTGGTTTATTAACACAAATAAAAATCCACAATATGAGTAAACCTTCCATGAAGTAGCACAAATCAAATGGCTCCCCTGTTTTACGACGCTCGATATAAATTCATAAATCTCCCCCGGAAACAGTTGAGAACTTTTGCAACCCAAAAAAAAAAACATGTTACCAACTTCAAATCAATAACAAACCGCGTGTGCCGGTAATTTCCGCGTTCGCGACAGTCATCCTGGCACCGGCAAACACATTAGCGTGTCTTTGCTTTTCGCGGCTCCCGGTGCGCCGGGTGATATCGAGCAAATAGGGAAATGGAAATAATTCCGCCCGCAAAATGACAGCCCCGTTGTTAGGGTGGTTGGGCGGCAGGAAAGGACATTCGTGTAACCTGACGCCCACCTCGCACTGTGTTTACGGTGGGTTTTTTCCGCGCGACTACAATACCGCGAAAACGCGAAAGCTCGGCCTACATTTGTCGCGGAGGCATCATCATCCCAGCAGGAGGCGGTGGCCAGTCAGTCAAATTACCCGTAATCAGGTGAAGAGCGGCTAATGAAATCAGCGCTCTGTTTACGTAATCAAAACAGTGCGAGCATAGTTTGCTTCCTTCCAAAATCCAGCCGGTGAACTTAATTAAAAACTAAAATCCACTCCGGTTTTGCCAATATACCGTTGCGGTGTTCTTCTTCCGTTCCCGCGAAGGGTTTTTGGGGCGCGTGCGCACGTGAACCGTCCCATCGAAAGCTCTCCACCAGAGCTTTCTGCCAAATCGGTGCGGCTCTGTCAGTGAGGAAGGTTCTCCTTTCCCCGGTGGGTTGCTTGAAACCGAAGTAAAACAGGGAAGGATTTGTTTGAAAAGCCGCTTACTGGAGTCCCTACCAGGCCCTCGGTGTATTGGCACCTCCAGTTTCCCAACGCACTCGTCCGACGTGGATGGGTTGTGCGGTCCTGTCCGGTGATCGTGTTTGCGTGAAAGGAATTTAAACTATCCCGCATGTTACAATCGGTAGGATGTGTTGTGTCAAACAAGTGTCATCGCAATTGCGGGAGAGCACAACTCCGGAGCGTGAGAGCGAGAGACTGATCGACCTCTAAACGTTATCAGAACAAGTGGTCATGAAAGTAAAAAAAAAAAACATACCGAATGGAAATCATGCCCTAAATCCCGACTTCGCGACGATTGTTGTCTTGTTCTTGTTGTTGTTTTTTTTCGCTACTAGTCCTTACAAGAAGTGCGTGGGCTTTTATTGAGAGAGTTTATAAGGTCACCCAGTGAGACAGCAATCGACACAGGCAGGACTATACATTGTTTACATGGGAGTGACAAGTGCGTGGTCGGATCGTGGAATGTTCCATTTCGTGTGCGAAAGTGTTTCATTCATTTCAATCAAGAAATATCAACATTTTGCTCCTATTCAAGACCATTACATACCGCAAAACTAATGGAGAAAAGTGTTCCTAACCACAGTAAAGTGACCGAATTTAGCGAACAAAACCCGGACACACCTTGCTACTCCAGTTAGTTTGTGGTGATGAAAAAAATGTATTTATTGCGTATTTTGCGTGTGACATCGGTTGAAGGGCTGTAACGGGTGTTCGCCCACTCTTCGTCCCTGCCTTCCTTCTCCGTTTGTGTATGTGTGTTTGGTGGAGCAAGTTTAATGAATCCTTAAATTGTTGTTTGCCTCACAACCGATGGGGAATGGAATCATAAAGGGGCATTGTGAATTTTTACTGCCACCAAAGGCAGACGACAAAGCGTTGCAGTATGGAAGTGAACGAGGTGAAAATTCTGTGTCTGTGCCTGTACATTCCAGTACGTTCTCACAGTATATTGCTGGTTTGTTAAAGATGTTAAAAGTGGCTTGCACTCAGCTTGTTCAGATTTGACATATAGGAGTTTGTAAAGAAATACACCAGAATCTTCCATCCAATAAGTGTTTGTGTGTGCATGATAGGAAGGATCCTTCCCGAGTTTGTGTTGGTGATAGCTAGTACAAGACGGTGTGAGAAAAATCAAGCGCTTCGCTGCGAGCAACGTATCTTAGAAAGGTGTGTTGATGATGACGTTATTGATGTATATTTTTGGAATATTAACATTTCTATGATATTTTATTTTTTTATAAATTGTAAATAGAACTATACTTACACAACCATTTCTTATCTTGTATGTAATAAAAATAAATAAACCAACATCGCACTTATTCTTCCCGATCTTTACCCCGTGTGGGTTTGCTGAAGCTCTCCAACGCCCGGTTGATTGCACAACACAGTCGGGTACAGTTTCCCGCTGAAGAAGGCACGCTAGAGAAGCGCGACACAGAAAAGTTTTTGTTTCTTTTACCTTTTTTTCCTCACCCGGAGCCGGTGGTCCTGCGGTAAATCGTTCCTACACACGTGAACCACTTTTCACGTTGTTTTTCTGCACCATTTTTCTTTCCTTCTGGCCTTCGGGTTAACGCAGACCCGTGCCGGTTCCGCGCGTCATGAATACAAACCCCGGTCCGGGCCCCGAGTGTGAGTAAGGCGTGAGGATTGTGTTGAATATTGAATTAAAATGGCCTCTGCGCGTTTGTTTTGCAACACACCTTGTACATTGGTTGACGCCAACGGACGCCAAACGCAGCAGCAGAAGTGGCACGTAGGAGGGTTCTATTTTGGGGCGGATTGTCCGTGTACTTTGTGTGTTGTCAGCTGAGCAGAACATCCCTATGCGCCAAAAAGGTTTGATTAAAAACCATCATCGCGATTGGGTTGCTGAAATATGCATTCGAAAGAACCTTATAGGACATAGCTGTATTATGAATTTTCTCATCGAAGAGAGTGTGTAGATTCTGCTGGCAATATTATATGATCTATTGTTAAGAAATAACCGTTTCCATTGATGAATCAATCGATAGAATGCAGCTGTCTCATGCATCTTTGTTCTATTTAACTATTCATTATCACGAACAATAGCTTTCATTTTCAATGGTAAAAAGTGATATGGTCACCAATAACAATATACGGGTTTGCCTGCATTTCTGTACTAATACTAGCCAACAATCAACAAGCATGACACAGAGAGTCCTTGAGATTCCTAAAGTATGATTGTAACAGCAATTGCGTGTCATTATAGTGGCGTTTTTTTTCTTTTCTAAGTCATGCTATTGCGACAAACGCTGCACTTGAACGAAGGTTACATACAATCTAGACGGCTTCTGGCACATTGTTGAAGGGTCTTTTAAAAATTAAAACAGGTGTACCTAATTTTGTGATGCAAGTAGACATAGTTTGTAATCGAATAAGATAGTTAGAAAGTTTTTTGTTTTTTTTTATATTTTTAAAATAATTTTATGAAATAAGACATTAAAAAACAAGTTTGGATGGAGAAGAAAAAAATGATTAAAAATTTGGACAAGAAAAAGCAAAATTTATACACAGTGAAACGATTTTTTGATCCCACAAACTTAAATTTTTTTTATTAAATTCATGTACCTGCAGACCTTGAGGTAAACTTGTAAGAATGTGTGTCACGAAAGTGGTATATTTAACACCAGTTACGCCACTGCCTGGAATGTCGCTTTTTCCTTCCTTCCAGCCACGTCCTGGTTTTTATGCAAAGTAACACACATCCGGTATGAATTATAACTCCAATAACATCCTCGTCATTGCACGGTTCCTTCCCTGAATTTGCAAGGGAAGAAATTAAAGTACGTCCGTTTTATTTTTCCTTTTCATTCATCCGGTACCATCGCGGCCGCCTTCCTTGGAGTTTGTAGCCGCGCCTGCCATGCAGAAACCGGCGAGTCAGCAACCTTGCGGCGTGGGCTCCGGGGCGTTCTCGGAGGAAACCGAAAAGTAATTTAACTGTCTGTCGACGATTGCAATCGCAAACCGGCGGCCACGCGGCCAGACCAGAACACAACCGTCATCGTCGTGTCGTCGTCGTCGTCGTCGTCGGTTGTGGTGGTCGTGGACTGGAATGCACTGAAACCGGTGCACACAGTATTGCACATCCGCAGCGTGTGCTTCCTTGTTGGACGCTTCTAGGCGCTAGCAGACCGGCCGGCTTCGGGGTGCAAAAATCAATGCTCACCGGCACCAGCAACGAGTCGCCACGGGGCCGTCCGGTGGCCGGTGGAGAAGAAGTAAATTTTAATCTCTCCAACGTCCCACGGGCTTAACCTACCTCAACATGGAACGGTTTGACCCAGGGCTTGGTCGGTGGGAGGCATCGGCAGGTAATTCTATTATGCTGCTGAAAACCGGGCCGTTGACATTGCGGAACCCCAACCCGTTCGTTCCAACCCCTCTCGCTCCCGATGGTCCTTGTTCTTGGGTGTGCGTCCCGGGCGACAAAAACACACCAACCAAACGAGGTGAATGCACCGGACTGGAGCGCAAGAAAACCGTTCAGTATATCACTGTGTCGACAGTTTAAATATGGCGGATAGTTTTTGGGGTGGCTTTGGCGTGTGCCCGTGTGTGTGTGCGTGTTTGTTGCACTCGCTTAGTTTTCATTCCCGGCCCCAGCGGGATGCGTTTGCGCTGGCATAAATCATCTGGCGTTTGGATGGAAAATAGGGTTTAAATTAACCGGTGCACCACCATACGCCGGTTCCGGGCGAGGATGAACTTTTGATTTATGGTCGCATCGGCAACCCTTCTCCGCGTACACGGTGACCGAGAAATGGGATTAAGCGTGCGGACACTAGCAATACTCCACCGGGTCAATTGCAATTGCAGCTTGCGCGAGCACAGAGTTCTATGTTTAATTACCAATCCCGCTTCGTGGGGTTGGCTAATGGGATTAGGTTTTCCTTTTTTGTGGAAGATATAACGAATGAAGCTTTTGGTGCTATTTGGAGCAGAAAACAATCATCAATTGCTGCGTATAATTTTTATAATTATACTACCCCGAAACACGTGATAATTGTAATACCAAACTTTGTTTGAGGATATTTTAATTTCGATCTATTTTGTTAAAGTATACAAGCAGCGTAACATGCGCTTAAATATTGCTTATGCTTTTCTAAACAATTGTAATATTTGATTGATTTTGTGTAACATTATTCCATGACAGCATTCCTTGGAGGTTTTATGATTTATTTTACATTTATTTAAATTCTTTTATCTCATAATTAATGTTGAGACTTCTTAATGCTAAGTGCCTGTTTCAAATCCATCCAAGATTAACTCCGCTTTTTTGTCGTCATATATTTGTTTCTATCAGTCAATCGAACTAAATACTCACAGCGAGGTCAACTTTATGTCGCTGTCCACAATTTACGAGAACATCATTTGCATCTATCGCATCAAATTGGTTGTCTATTCTGTTCCCTTATACTTGTATTTTTTGCTTCTGCTCGTGACGTTATGCTGTGTAGGAGACCGAATTATGATTTCCATGCTAACCTGATGATGACCAGATCATCGCTGGTGGTCCACTCGAGGTAGCAGCATCTTAAGTCATCGACAGTGTAGCATCATCTGCCTTTTCCGCGGCTTCCATAACCACCGGCTTCAAGTAAAGCACCGAGGCACCACGCGCGAGCCATACCACCATTGAACAACCTGGGAAACAGCGAACGAACAAGCGCCATTAACATATGTTAATTCAGGTAGTTATTGGCAGTTTCGAGCCCGATGATTCGAGTTTTCGCTTATTTGTTCCGTATGTGTCCCCGTGGTCACGAGAATCGATCCACACGCCCGGCGGTTTGAAAAATCTATCGGTGGCCCGTGGCGTGGCCGGGAAGGAACACGCGCGATTAAGGAAGGATATAAAAGTTTATGAAAATTTCGTGAGCGATTTTCTTGGATGGTGGATGGAAAGGGAGTAGAAGGAGTCGCGCCGACAACGACGGTACGGTACGGGCTCATTTCACCCGTTTCGGCCAAAACGGGGGAAGTCGGGTTTTGATGGGCAAAACCAGCACTGCCGGACCAGTTGACAGCACGGGCACGATTCCGGCGATCCGGACGCGTGGGTTTAGGGTTAGGCAGATATGATAGAGTAGAATTACCGAAAACGATACAACCCGCGAGATAAGCCATTTTGAGAGCCGGTCGCAAAAGTTATACAATAGGACACGCAATTGAAAGCGAGCGCTTTTGGTGGAGGAGAGGAGCGAAACTCAATTACGCCGCCTAATGACAGGAAGAAAGAGAAACTAATGTGCAACTAATGTGCTTCGCGGCATAAACAAGGGCGGCAAGGGCGGCACACATTCTTTACCACATTACCGGTGCGCAAAAGTGCAGAATGGTTCGGCTTTGCTGCTGCATCCAACTCCCCTCTCCCGCTCCGTCCGCAAAGGCGAAAATTAATTAAAAAACATAAAGTTCATCCTCCGAGATTAACCCACCGATTCGACGCGGGCTTCTATTAAGATTTTCGATACCCATCTTATCCTAAGCGCATCGCTGTAACTTACGCCAGCAAGGAACGAAAGGGAGCTTTTGAGTCGAATGTTTTTGGGTCGGCTGTGGCCGTCGGTGGGATGAGAGCGAAAAATATGCTTTAACCTCCGCGGTCAACAGCGGAAGACTCCCGGATAATGATGGCAGCCGGTGTGTACGTGTATGTGAAGAGAAGATGCCCTCTCTCACTCGCATTTAACCCGCCGAAGCTGAACGAAACCATGCCAGCTTTTGCCGGGTCTCTGACATCATCGGGTGGTTGTGGGGTTGTGCTTAGGTTCCCCATCCTGCGTTGCTTCATCGTGCGGCCGGGACGATAGGGTCACGGAGATTATGGGTGCCTGGCCGCACGGCGCAAAATATGGATATGAATGAATGTGCAAACATATCGGAGTTGGTTTCACTTTCCTACCGCGCTTCCTCTTGAAGCCACCCACTATTAGATCCAGCACAAAGAGCCAAGTGAGTAGCAGTGCGCCCTTCCATCCAGTAAAAATCGAAGGCAAAATTTCGATTTCCTCCACCCTCACGCTCACGTACCGGTTTGAGGGTTCTCGTTCGGGCCGTCATTTTTTTTTTACGTTAGCAAAAGCGCTCTCTTTCCAACATCTTCCGGGGCATATGTGTTTGGGCGCGCGCGCCGTACTTCCGATCGGTCACTAATGTGCTTCACGATTTTACAGCGCTGCTTTTGCGCTAAACGCTGCAATTGGAACGCTACTTTTTTATCGCGATTCTGTCTTATACCCGATCGGGGCCCGAGGACCCCCAGTTCGACCGATGCTTATGACGATCAGATGCGGCGGCCGCGACGAAGAGCATAGCGAACGGATCATTACTGGGGTTAGCAACCTGCGGCTTTTTGCTCTTTGTCTGCCAGCACACACTACTTTGCCTGGATCGTCTCGCTCCGCATCCGCATTTCCTGGGCGCCTGGTTTTTGTGCCGTATTTTAGCAGTGTCCCTAGTGCCGCCGTCACCCTTTTCAGCGACCACCGGCCAAAGGAACAGCTGGTGGCTCAAAAGCTCGACGCGACGCGGCACAATGGGAACGAAAATGTATGCGAAAAGAAATTAAATTACTTTCCTCCCTTTCGGCTGTGCAATGCAATCGTCCCCGTTCTCTCCCGTTACTCCACCCGCTGACTTGCCGGAAAGCGCCGCTATCTTCCGGGATCGGCCAATCGAAGTATCGAACGCGCGGACCGCCGATGGCTTATTATGATTACTGTCATATTATTGTGAGAGATTAGAGCGCCTATTCAAATAAATGACTTCCTTTCGGGCTGCAGCGGTCGGTCGGTCGTCCTGGTGGTGGTCCAGCGCGTTCTTCATCAACCAAAAAAGCTTCCCGATAGGCTGACGCGTACGGTGAATAATTCCACTGTCAAACTTGGCGCTTAAAATGCTGCCGTGTAGGAATAAAAAAAAATCGCACATGCGTATCGAATTTGGTGAGAATACATTAGGGCGAGCGCGTAGGATCACTCCCTAATCGAAAACACTTGCGATACAGATTGGACAAGTTAGCTAATTATCAATCAGTAACAATTTTATGTATTTTTTGTCTAAAAAACAACGGTTTCAAAAGATGTCTCAATGAGTTAAATTAATATGTTTGAGCCTAAACGTAGGCAATATGGAAAATGCGTCATGTTTCCATGTATATGTGTTAAGATTAAGATAATTACGTTAAGAATAAATTTAAGCAGAGTCCTAGTTGAACCCTTAGCGACGTGAACCCGACAGACGTGAATACTACGAATGAAGTCAGCAATCGAACATAATACATTGTTGAATCAACTGAAATTTAATTGACATTTAATTATTGTGTAGAAACAACAAAAATAAACGTAATTCCTTAACAACTCACATATTCTTCCTAATTTTCTTGCGATTCCTTCATACTGCCAAACAGGTTCTCTCACGTTCTGTTCTGCAAACCTTCTTCCCTGTTCATAGTTCCCTGCCCACCAACAAGCCGCTATCTCGCTAGCGATCTTGACCAGCATCAAGCATGGTAAAATAGATTGAAATCGTACGGAGCGATTGCAGCCACCAGCGGCGGGCGTAGGGCGCGTGTGCAAGGATGGCGTAGGTTGCACTGGCCAACTGCATCCGATGACACTGCACCGCTGTGTTTTTACCGGTTTCGGCGGCGACCGACGACGTCCGAGAGTGGTTGTGTCATCGTTCTGGAGATATTTATCGAGTGCGATTAGTTATTAATTAGTTTCTCTTTATGTCAGACAAGATTGTGCTGTTAATTGGTGGACAAGTGGGAACAGCAGCAGCAGCAGCAGTGGGAACTGTGTGCCGTTTTTGGATCGATTGACTGCGGGTTTATCCTGTGGTAGTACTTTACCGTCGCAGCCGGTTCGCAGGATGCAGGATTTATGCTTTCCTGTGAGCGTATTTTTGTTGCCGTTGGGAGTTTGCCGTGTAATACGTTCGGTATCGGTTTCTTTGACTTCTGACCGGAAGATGAAACAGTTTTCAATGCGCAGAAAGCGGAAAGTGCAGAAAATTGATTTTTGACACGTATCTCTACTCCAGTTGAGAGGACGTGACTTTTGCTTTATTTCTCTGCACCTAGATGCTATTGGGTCACTGCAAAGGCATCATTAGACGTGCATTAGCCTTATTGATTTATTTGAAGAAGGTCGGAAGACTGTGTGCTCAATAATTGTTAATAAATCAAGCTAGTTTCAAAATGAAGTACGATTTTTTTGTATAAGTATTGAAATACACAAATAAATCGTGATATAATATTGGAACGTGTTACTACACGATGCATGGTGCACTTTCGTAGGACATTCCATGATGAAACATAATTTGTTATCCACATTGACTAATGATCCTTCATGCACCGTAGCAGCTGCAATTCGCCGACTTCATCCTGGAACCACCTGGACCTCATCATTCGTACCGAGAATATCATCCAGCGCTACCGAGCGAGCACCCGCCTCTGAAAGTAGTCTCTCCTTAGCTTTATACCAATAAGCTTCACAGCCGAGCAAGTATGCAAACCTACTGGTTTGAAATAAAATCCGCACAAATTACCCGCTGGTACCGCGCGCTTCTGTGCCGCCATTTTATGTGTGTGTGTGTGTGTGTGTGTGTGTGTGTGTGTGTGTGTGTGTGTGTG
>KI915041.1:14872473-15064301 GCA_000473445.2 Anopheles farauti
GTGTGTGTGTGTGTGTGTGTGTGTGTGTGTGTGTGTGTGTGTGTGTGTGTGTGTGTGTGTGTGTGTGTGTGTGTGTGTGTGTGTGTTATGCGTGACACTGTTGTTGGTGCATGCTGTTTTTTCCCTCTGTGCGGGAGCTTTCCATACACCGGTTGGCCAGAGCCGTGCGTGTCGTAATCGCTCCCGCCACGGTATCCCTGGTTGTCCAGTTTTATGAGCTTTAGTTTCCCGGGTGATAACTCCTTGCGCTGGCGTGGAACGCTTCCACGTAGGTGTAGGACGCCTCCGACCGTGGCGACACCTTGAATTTGTCATAACTTACGGTTCTGCCCGATTGGTTCCCGAGATAGCAATCATGATTGTTTTTTTTTCTACAGGCCTACCGCACCTAGGCCGCCGAACGACGGGGCCGCCACCACCGTGTTCCGCATTCCTTGGGGCGGCGTTTGCTTAACGTGTGCTAAATTGGATCCAATCATACGTTATGTGGTCGGATTGTTTGTGTGTAAATGGATTGAAAGTTAATTCGTCCCATTAACATTCGTTATATAAACAAAACCATCCAAATGGGTAAAATGTCAATGTGTGCACATGTTCTTAATTTTCTTCTTAAGTTGTATATATTAGAGAAGATTTTTTTGAGAGTTCCAAACAAATATTTTTTTAAAATTTCAACACTATTGAGAAGAACAAAAAAATATTACAATAATTAAACATTTTTAATAGACAGTAAAAAATCGTTGTCACCGTTTTAAAGAATACTTCCTTACTCCATTCCTTTGGGCACAACATTGTTGAAAGCAAGATCATGTCAGCGCGCTTCTCAACACCCTCGATCACGTTTTCCAGGTGCGTCCGTAATTATTTAGAAAAATTTTAAAAAGAATTCACCGGAACGTTCACGATTCGAGCACGACGCGAGACACGCTGAAATATTGCTCTATTCTTCCGAACCGAACGGCAGGCGATCATTAGAGCATCCTTTAGCATTGACATGACCATCAGTCGATCTTCCGCTCGGATCCTCACCGTGTCTAAGCTTTCCGACGTTCAATTAGCAAGAACGTGTGTCAGCATCTCACTGCGAAGCGGCGGATAGAACGTCTTCGCGTCAACAACTCGCATACCTCCCTGCACGGTGTGGTGTGCTAAAATTTGTTAGCGAAGCCGTCATTCCATTACGGTAACGGCTCGGTTCTCGTGCGCTTCGTATCTCGTTGTTGGTGGCTGCAAGATCATCTAAATTGGACACAAAGAGAGCGAGAGAGTGAGACTCCGGCACACAAGGGAAGTGCGGTTCACCCGCCGAAACCCTCGGCGACAAATCGTGATGGAAAAGCAATGAACGATTTGTTTATTTTATTACTGTTTGAATAATAATTAAATTAAATTAAATCAATACACCCATTGAGCGTGGTGTGGTGTGGCGCAAGCTTTCAATGGGCCTCGAAACGGTCGTGCGCCGATCGGTTTGGCTCGGTTCCATTTCCGCCCCGTGTTGACATGCTCGCGGGCGACCGAGTACGAACCATTTCCGCTCCGGTTCGAATGAGGTGTAAAACAGCTGTTTCTGGTCACACTACAAACACACACACACCCCGGGATCACCTCGTGATGATGGTGATGGTTGTTTTTTTTTTATTTTCGCTCGTTTCCACCTTATAAAGAGGGCTTGGACATTGATAATTGCTCCCGATTTTGTCACCACACAAACACCACAGCGCGCGTGCACGATTTTCAATTCTTTAGTTTCACTTTTGAAATTGATCACGAACGAATCGAACGCCTGAGTGAAATATATACGAGCGTCGTTTGTTCGCGGTGGTGCCCACGAAGGGCCGACTATTTTAACTTCACTGCCATGTCCACGCGCGCTTAAGTTATGGTCGCTTCCGCAAGGCGCAGGTTCACCCTCGTTCGCATTCAATTAAACACGAGCCCCGGTGTGTCCATTTTCGGACCGTGCGAACTACGCCCGGCTCAAGAACAAAACAGACGACGGACTTTCGATTTTCGAATTTTCGCCATCCGTGATACTGCGAATTCGCATCCGTTTCCGTGGAAAAAATAATGCACCGAAAAGATTGGGAGCTTTACTACGTGCGTGCCACAGTTGGTACCGCGCGATTGTTTGGAACGATGCGGTGCCTGGGGAGATGAACCGGCACGTTCCGGGTGCGAGTACGGTTTTTTGTTTTGTTTTTGACCATATCTGGAGCATGTCCCGAAATGGGCAACGGGGTTTTGGACGGTCGTGTTGATGGACGGGAACGGTACGCGTGTTGGCCATCACGACAAGTCCATTAATTGACTTATTAGCATCATATCAATCAGTAGTCAGAAGGTGTGGAAAGGGCGTGATCGTTACAACTCACTTTAATTATTCGCGTACATGACGCGTCTTGCAAATAGACGCATCTGCGTCTGCTCTTGCTTATGCCTTCGAACGATTAAGAACATAAATGTGATTCTAATATCTTTCTTCACGTTATCTCTTCCCACCAGATCTCTCCAGCAACTCGACGCACCAAATCGTTTGACGATCAAGCGTGGAAAGTGCACGACGAAACGGTGAACCTGTCGGCAAACATATCGGCCATATCGACAACGGCACTGGCGATACGCGCCCCACCCGAACTAGACTACGATCTGGAGTCGTTGACGGGTTCCCGGGAGCCCCGGTCGAGGTCTTCGGCGCTGGCCGAAGTGTTGGTGGTAGCCGGTGGTGCGGAAAATTCGACCGGAAGTGATGCCCACTGTTCCTCGTTAAGTCGCGGTGAAGTGCGCAAAAGTCGGTCCAAGATGAAGAGTTACCTGAAGCGTTGCAAGGATGTGCTGATCAGTGGTGTGGTGGGAGGCCATGGTCCGGGTGGTGCGGACGGGCAACAGCACCAGCAGCAGCAGGATGTGGTGGTGTACCATGCGCACGGTGACGATTCGCAACCGAACAGTACGTCCTGCTGGTATCTGGACGATCATCTGATGGAGCTGCGCCCGGAGGACAATCGTGAGCCGTACTCCTCGCTCGCTTCGGCACGGCTGAAGCTGGAGTCGGAGGAGGCAAGAATGGCGCGGGAGTGTAAGGCAAACGCTGACAGTTGTGCAGATGGGGAGAATATTCCTACGGTGACTGTTACGACCGCTGTTACGAATACCGCAAGTTGTAGTACGGCGAAGATAGGTGGTGATCAGCTCGAGTGTAATACGGAGGAAGCGTTTAGTGGTGCAGCTATACTGGAGGTAAGTGAGGAGAAGCTTTACAATAGTGGATCAATTCTACTTTATTTTTTTTCGGTGGGACAAACTCTACTATGCGAACGTGTAAAAGGAAATCTCAGCCTTTTCAGGGTTTTAGTCTCATTTTGGGATACGAAAATGATGGTCAGATTTCTTTTTTTTTAGAGGATTTTTTTCTATACTTTGCAACAAAATATGTAGTGCGGATTGCATACTTCACTTTTGACCCATGAAGGAACATAGATTTTTAAATATTTATTTTTTTATATCGTAACAGATAAATTCGTAAACATCGTCCATTCTCCATATGCTGCCAGTTGTGTCCATACCATCAATTTAATAACTTACCTTCCGTTTTATTTTTCTCAACCATCATCCAAGCAAAATCCGCAATTCGTTAGTTGAATTAGGCCCGCCGCATACGTCCCCAACGTTCCCCCAGCCCGACCCGTGCACGGTGGGCCCAACATTTCGGGGTTGCCAGAGGTTAACAACATCATCACGGAAAGTCGTCCGATAAATAATGGGCCGCCCTAGCGTTTCCCAAGCGCGCGCGCAGCCCGTTGATGCGCCCGGGCGATGCTTTCGCGAATTTATCTTCCGCGACCGCGCGTGTGTGTGTGTGTGTGAGCCCCCAGGTGATTAAGTGTGTGAAAACCGTGCAACCGGCGGTACAATGTAGCCGATATGTTCTTATTATCGATACACCCGATGCGGGAACGGTTGCCAGCAGTGTTAGGCACACGGAACCGGGAGATCGCCCCCGGGTTCGAGGTTTTGATTGCAGCAGCAGCCACGGCAGCCAGTAACAGAGCCCAGGCTGGCTTGACTCTTCCTTACTTTGGAGCCTTTGCAACTTTCTAACCATTCCCCGTCCCCGGTCGCAGCATGCCAAAGGGTGCGCGCGCGCAAAATCACAGCATGCCACGCCATACGTGTGCGCGGTTCCCTTCCTTGCCTTCCCGTAGAAAAAAAAACGGCGTGAAGGGCAGGAAGAAGGCAGCACACAAAACGCAATTCAAATCATTATTACCATATATGATTTGTTAGTCGAAATGGCGCCGTCGCCGCCGCCGCCGCCGCTGCTCGTTCGCCAATCCATCGGGAGGCTCATCGCGGGCGCCCGAAACGAACCGCCTGGCATGCACGGGGCGGCTTTTCGCCATCGCATGCTTTCCGTCCCGGTTCTTTCCATTCGCCTCTCTTTTCACGCACCAGCTGGGAACGAAAGGGATCCACCACCGCCACCTACCGCCGCCACCCCCGCCACCGCCGCCAATCAGCCGGTGCGCCGTCGTGCCGTTTTGCGCATCGTTGACGGCTCCCTTTCGATCGGATCGGATCGATCGAAATCGAAAGTCCTGAAAATCTGCGTGTTTGCTGGCGGTGGCGGCTGCTGCGTGTCCCGCGCGTGGCTTCATTGCCTTCGACGAAAGTGATGAACGATCGGATCGGCATTCTGTGGTGGTTGTTGGATGGTGGCCGAGGTTGAACCATGCGCTTGGTATGGTTAAACATTTTGCTGCCCGTGGAAACCCAAACGCGACGGGAGGAGAAGATTAGCATCAGTGGTGACAGGAGCGGGGTGGTTCTTTCGTTTGGAATTGTATGGAACGGTCGTATCGATCATCGGGCGGTTTTTTTGTCTGTACGATCGAACAGTGATTGCGTCTGGCTGCTGCGGCGGCTACCGCTGGGTAATGCTTAGGGAAACGCATAATTTACGCTGCATCGAAGGTACCAAGTGTCACTCGGCCCGAATGAAAGTGAAAACGGTGGCGAACGCTCGCTTTTCGTTTGGGCAGGTCGGTGCCAGTGAGCTCGGTGAGTACGAAGAGGTGAAAATTCAATCAATGTTACCTCCCACCTTGCCCGATATTTACCATCATTGGGCACAACGGTACTGTTCGGTGAGCGGCTTCGTACGTTCGTTGCCCGTTCCGTATGGTGGTACCGCTCGTAAGGTACCGCTTTAATGGCCTTTCGTTGTTGGCCGATAAATTACGCACAAAACAATCATTCAACGGGTTTGCGAAGACGGTGGTGTAATGATTTTCCATTTTTCTCATGCATCTCTACGTCTCCTTACCAGTTGTTCTCGCGTCCAGAGATGTATCATGGGTTTTTTTTTCAATTATTGTTATTTATTTCTTTAAGCAATGATGTTCTCACTGCTTCGAGTAAGATCAATTGAACAAGTCCTGTTAAAAATATCGCATAATTAACTGAAATTAGGTAAATACCAGCAGCAAGATATTATTGCCACTGTTTTTGAAACCAAGTGTTAAGAAAAATCAAATATCTTTATTTGGATTTACCAATGAAATAGAAAAGCGAAATTTTCGGAATGAAATTCAGTTGGCTTAAGTTTTTAGTTTAAGGTTTCGGGAATAGCTTTCCAATAAATAAACGATGCAATACCTCTGCTCTCTGGAAATAATAAATTTATTTTTCCCGGCGGAACATCACTGTCTCCAGGTTTGCGCACCTTATCGGAGATTCCATGAATGGCAGCCAAATCAAACGTACGTACAGCCCGGCGCACATATGCAATTATGCTGCGTTTATCACATCGCCCATTGCTGTTGACATTGACTTATTTTCTACGGTGCATGTGCGGCACCGAGCGCCGACGGTTGCAGGATCGGTGCTTTTGTGACGCTTTGATGAAAAATGTAAATAAATAAATAATGGAATCGTTCGAATGTTAGCTTTGGCTGGCTACATGCGAGTATGGGGTGGGAAAAGTAGGTAAGCGGGTGAAGTGCATGAAGCAAAGCGCGCCTCTGAGAAGCAGCGGATTAAAGCAAAATTTAAGATGGGCACAGAGAGGTAGTGAAATCAACCAATAAATTCGATTAAACACAAGCGATGGAGGGATAATTTTAGGGTGGTAGGCGTTGGCCGGTTAGCCTTGCTTTTTTATTTCGTTTTTTCGATCGTCTTCATGAAAAGCCACGGCCCCACTCGAACGAAAAAAAAGTGGAAAAGAAACAAAAGCAGGATGCAAATTGCATTCATTACATTTTCACCATAAAGTGTGGTTTTTTATTTTTTAAAACTCGGTAATTGAGTTTTTGTTGTTCGGTGTCGGGGTCAGCCTCGTGGGCCGTTGCCTTCGCTCGTCCGGAGCCTTTGGGTGTGATTTATGTGAGAGGGCTTTTAATATTTAATACCTATACTTTCGGTTTAATTTCGGGTGCTGAAAGAGCGATGAAAGTGGTTGATTTTTTTTGTTAGAAATTTAATGAAACGCAACCCGGCGGAGTATCCCATTCGGCGTGTGGTGATAAGGATTGGGACGAACATAAAAACCTTTTGGGTTTATTGATGCAGCCTACTTTACATCTTTGTGAAGGATACAGTTTAACATGTAGACAAAAGTAGCTGGTGTCTAGTAGCTTGACAAAAGTAGATTTATTGTGTGTGGTAAAGAAATTTTTTTCAATTTCGTTGTTTAGTTCCTGTAGAATTTGCTGAAAAACTAGAGCGTATTATTAACCATTACAAAAAAGGATTTTTTAAAAAATATTTTACATAAATTATGATTTCAATGTCAGACCCATTCGCAGTCGTATGTTTTTAATTGATTACTTTTACTTTCACCACCACCCCGAACAACACAATCTTGCTTTTCTTGCTGCGCACAAGTTCTCGGGCAATGTTCCAATGATGTAAAACCGATCCCTTCCATCAACCTTGTTCAATCTCGCCGCCCCTGTCCTGGCAGACAGGCTGTGGCAGGCGCGATTCTCTGCCCGCCCCTACCACCCAAACCATGCGGGTGAAATGGTTCCGATCGTGCCTTGCATTACATCCACTTGCGATCACTTGCCTGTCGCCCGGTTTGAAGGTGAAATCATCTAATTACGAAAGTTAGAGCCCGATCAATACGCCCGTCGTCCTATCACTTATGTAAAACGTGACTCATCAAGCATCGGGTGAAAACGCGTCACCCATGTACGCGCGCCCCTGCGATCCCTTCCCCTGCTCTCGCTTCCCGCAAAGCTATGCTTAAGAGGTTACTGAAATTTTGCAAACTAACGACGTTCCGGTACCGGAAACGACCGCGCGCCACACGGTGCAAAACGCACGGAGCAGCAGCAGAAGCCCTGTGCCAGAGGAGGAGGGTGGAAGGACTTTCAATGTCACGAACTGATACGTGAGCGCCGGGTGTCAAACTGTTGGGCCACCGATGGTTGGTCGCATGCCGCATTTAGTCGCCTATCGCTGCTTTCGTTGCTGTTCGCTTTCGGTTTTGAATGGTATTTGCCAAACGGCGGTAGTGTGACATTGCGCTTTAATTCACGTGTTCAACTAGTTGGGGCGGCGCGCTCCTCCACCTCATCTCTTGTCTGGTGAAAAAAAAAAAGAAAATGTAAATGCCTTACAACGGACAGAACCTCGGGTCGTTGCGCCAGGTTGGGTGTACTTCCGATGGTGTGGTATAATTGAAGCTTTTCAGCTTACCTGCACAGCGACTATTTATTTTGTTTTGTGTTGCTGGTGTGCTCTTCTGGATAAAAAAAAGTCATGGGAAAGGAAACTACTAGACTTTTTGGTACGCGTTTAATTGCATTTAAATGGTCAACAAGATTTGTTTATCTTAAAGGATATTTTTTCTAAATTTTTTTACTGTCTTTATTTTAACGAAAAAATCGTAGAAATCTTCATTGATTTGTCTGAAACGTTGGATGAAAATTAACAATAAACTGCGCGAAACAAACAGTATTGCCTTGATTTATAGCTCAAAGTCCATATAGACGAAATAAATGGAGAGGAAGTTCTCTGTTAATATTTGCAACCCTATCGATTTGCGGATATGCATAATTTCATAAACTTTATCGCAAGCGCACTGGTAGCGCATGCTCGTTGTGCAACATAGTTGTTCGCGCATGCGGGAAAGGAGCGGACGTTTAACGCGTCAGGCGCCTCAGCACGCGCCATCATTGATCTTGTCGCGGATGCATAAATCAACCCACCCGGAGTTAGGCTACCCCGCGTTCGGTTTATCAGCGCTGTGTTTAAGGATGAGATCGACAAAAACTGCCTATTGGTTTGGTACGGCTGCCTGAAAAGTTGAAAGAACTGGAAATAGAAACAAAAAACAAAACATGCATGCTCACCTCCGATGCGTTCCGAGCCGCGTGTACCGCGGCCGGTTGCTACAAAGTACCATTAAAATTCACCTCCCCGTGTCGAGTCGCGCGAACGTCGAACGTGGATGTTCATGGCCAACGGTCGGTCCGTTGACACGCTGGTCAATTTCACGCCTTCGGGTTGCATCGCGAGCGTGTTGGCTTTGTTAATTGAATTTAAATATATTCATATGCGGCCAATAAAATTATCTGATAGTTAGCCCGTAGCCACCCGGCACCGCGTTTACGAGGCGCGGTCGCGGTCAAGCGTGCTGTGGGAGGCTTATGCTCGCATTTTATTGCCTGCGCGGCTGCAGTACTGACCATGCAGGGGATGACCAACGCAGTAGCTTCTAGCTGGAAGGGTGGAAACATTTTTTCGCCATGATTCATAGCCTGGTCACGTACGCCGGCCATCCTTTTAGGAGTTAATCTAGCAAAGTAAGGCTTCAATATATCATGCGAACGTTAGTTAGTTACCGGTGTGATGTGTGGCGTAATTAATTATATTATTTATGAATAAAAGCCTCTCCTCCCATGGTCTCGGATCGGCGTTTAGTTGGGATGAATTTTCCGACCACGGGGCGTCATATTCGAGCAGCTATTTATTTCCTATCGATTTCGATATTGACCCAGGGCTGGTTGGACGCACGTTGTATGGTTTATGTTACGTCCGCACAATTAAACAAAACTCACAGCTCTAGGCCGCCGGAGGTGCAACGAAAGACTCGTCGCCGCGGCAAGCGACGAACCCGCACCCGCACCGCAAACAGGGATGGCAAACAGCGTTTAGTTCAAGCGTTTGGTGACCCCAGTTACACGATTTCCATTCGACGTTTTGGAGGGAGCTTTAGGGAGTCCGTTTGTCGTGCATTGGCCCGGGACGTGGTCCCCACCGTCATACCCGCGCCGCAAGGAAACAAAAACGAGGTGTTTATCTGGCGGCCAGCCATTGGATGCTTTTCTTTGCGGGGCGTTGAGCGGGCGTTTCCTTCTAAGCGTTCCGCAGATACCTACCCCACGACGCCCTTAGGGACATTCTGGTGCTGCTGGACGGGTTGCGATTTACCGGGATTTCCACGAACGTCAGACGGCCGGCCACCGTGTGACTTATTTGATTTTAAGGTTATTGGGTGTCGGGAGCGTACAGCAGGGAGTTGTGTTCGCGGGCTGAGATTGTTCCTGCTCCGACGACGCGTTTGCTGTTTGCGATGTCGTTGTTCGCTGTGTGTCGGATCGGCCTACAGGGAAGATCGCGCAACTGCTGCTGCTGCTGCTGCTGCTGCTGCTGTTGTGTGCTTGCCACCGTTTGTTCGGTGGTAGCGCTTTCGCTCGCAGTGAAAGTGATTCGTGCATAAATGCATAACCGAGGCCAAACTGGGGCTATGGCTAGATGGCACAAACGGCTTGATAAAGATCAACCGAGCTTGCGGCGAGGGGATGGGAGAGGGGACACCTTTTGTGCTGTGGGACGACGAAAGAGGACCGTTCGGTGCAATTATTCAGGATTTATTCTTGCGCTGGTGGAGTGAGTGTTTTCAGTGAGCCGAAATGTGATTTACTTAAATGTGGAAATATGCGATGTCAAAGTATTTTTAGGGAATTTCCATTTTCCAATAGATTGAGTAAGAAGGTTTGAAATCAAAAACCAAATTGTCGTTGTTCTTCGTTTTCGTATCGACACTATCAGCCGTAATCAATTACATTCAAATATTTTAGCTTCTTGTTTGTGTCCAATTGTCACGACAAAAAATAAACCGAAAAACAAACATCCACCTAGAGAAAAACATAAAAATACCGTTCCGATCGGCAATCGAAAGGGCTTAAAACATCCATCGCGCACAGTTTAACGATCTGTGTGGCGTTCGGCATCAGCGTGATTCAGGTAAATTAATGAGATTCAGAAGCGACGTTGTGCACTTTGTGTGGCATCTTTCATGATTTCTCGGAATATGGGAGCCTGCACAGGCTCGAAGACTTGCCAGCTACCGAAACGCACCTTCTTGCCGGTGGTATGCAAGCCCATCGGAAAAATTCCCCTCTCTGACGGAAGCACGCTTTTAATCGATCGGTTTTGGAATCAAGTGATGCACCGTTTGAGATATTGGCCTCCGGGTGCATTATCGATCGGGTGGCATTGGGGAGCTCGAACGCGGTTTAGTGTGGATCTTCTGCTAGTTGGTTTGTTAATTTGGAGAATGTATTGTGGCCATGGTTATACGGATTGACTCGGCCAGCGTCTAACAGGGTGTGTGACTTACATGCACGCGGAAGATTAGTGGTGTTCGGAGAAATATTCAGCTAATGCTTTGAGAATAAACGTTCCCACGCTGGGACGATGTTGTGGAGGCTATTTTGTGCATCAATACGTTTCGATTGAGGATTTTTATAATATTTAAAGAGTTATATCCTCCGGTCTTAGATTTGAATCAGTGTAATGATTTTTATTACATTTTTATAGTGATCAAGAGTTGTAGAATTTAGAATTAGATCTGGATAAATTTAATGTAAAAAATAGTTCTAACGAGCTTGACATAGATAGTGACTTTTGTACTTTTCATTATAGGAATCAATATGAATATTGTTTTAACAAAAAAAACCCAAGTTGAATAGTATGTAAAAACATTAGTAAATTTGATTAATATGTTGGATATATATTTATTTGACTAGTACATTACGTTTGAAAACATTATATATCATTCTTCAAAATAATGTATAACCTTTCATATAATTTCAGAAAATGTTCATTTCTTCTTGTTGTAAATATGTTGACTAAATGCCGGCGAAATAAGAAAATGTTTTAATTGAAAATGTATGTTCACCGCGCTCACAACCGCAAATAGCGCCGGAAACACACAAACAAACGTAAAACCACCGCCAACATCGGTGGAATCAATTTAGCGCTCATAAATAATCACCATTACACTGGGAGTCGAAATTTAAATGAATATGAATATTTAGCGATACCGCCGCTATCGGGCTCCATCTTCTTGTCTTCTCGTGCGCAAAACGGAGCGCGCACCCTCGAGGGGCCCGGGCAAGAAAGCATGCAAATGGCATAAATCGCCGCTACACCCGGTAGCCTTGCGAGCACCCGGGAAATTTCTGCTGGTGTGGGCTGGAGTTTGTTTTCCTCTCCCCCTTAGAAACCATTGCCCCATTTTGCCCTCACTCTCTGTGAGTTGCATGTTTGTATGTTTATGGTGCGGCTGTTTTCTCACCAGTTTCCGATGATTGTCTTACCGGGTTTTATTGACGTACCATTACCATTTACCTGGTACTGTTTGCTGCGGTGCTTATTAATCGATTTTGCTAGCGCGCTGCTTCGGTAAAATGTCGGAAAACCCGGGGCAGGGCGGTTCAAAACCTTCAAACTGCATTCGGGCGCCTTCGGGTGGGGTAGCGTCGTCTTGGGATCCAGATTCGCAAAGATCCAGAACGTGAGCGTCCGCTGTGAGGGAAGCAAACTGGGTGCCTTAGAGGGCGGCCATCCAAGCTGCGGCACACTGCGCGCTGTTGAAGTCTGTAAATCATACACATTGCCCCCTTTGGCGACACAGTTTTACTGATTTTCTTTGTGATACAGCGCGACCCATAGAGCGCTGGTGGTGGTTTCTGGTGTAAGTGTTTTTTCACGGACCGTTCAGCTCCTCGGCGGCATCACCACCGGTTGCTCCCTGTCCTGGCGTCGTTGTAGATCGGTTCGCTTTATCGATGTTTCTCTATTGGCAGCCGGAGCAATTATTGGTTCGGGAGGGCGCGGGATGGGAAAAACGGGTGGCGAAAATTTGGCCCGAAGATCTTGGCTTCCCCTGGCCTTTATTGCCATTCGTCCTCCCCATGGTGTCTCATCGGGCTAGCTCTTATGTAGATATCGTTCCGATCCGGTGCCGTATGTGGCTTCGAATATTAAAGGGATAGTTGGGTCGTGATCGGCGTGAAATAGAAATCCACACGTCGACAAGCCATCAATACTCGGTTTGGCAGACTTCGATGGGTGCAGCGTAGTGATGTGCGCTCCGCGTTGGAGTTATCTGTTCTGTTTCGATCCGATGGGGAGTGTATTGTAATTGTAGTGTATTTTATTTTAATGTAATGTATTTGAATTAATTGTAGGAATCATCAAAGCAAAAAAAATCGTTCACTTATTAGAGCTCATTTTCTTTCATCATGTCGATTCGATTCAACTTCATGAGATGAAAGTTTGAGAAATTTTTCTCTAACTTAAATTTACGCTATATACACAAATATGTACACACTCCAATTTTCTGCAATGATTTAATCCGGGGAATATTTGCGATTTTGTCCATCGCTAGCAACCTTCCTCAATGGGTAAAGATTAGGATCGTTTACGCGCACCTTTATAGAATCCACCTTTTTTTGCTGCAACGAATGTCTCGCGGGTGCAATAGATCATGCGTTCCACGGGTACTTAACTGTCACTGCCGGCGGTAAACGACGAATAGCGTTGGAAATTGCGTTTCCAAACGATTCTTCCCGCCCGTACGAGTGATCCTTCGATCCGCCAGCAGCACGCCCGGGCTTTCGACGGGTTCGGTTTCGGGTGGAAAACACGCGAAGTGTAATCGATTGCGCCACGCGGACGCTATAAAATCTAGAGCCAATCAAGTGGCAGCAGGGACTCTTGTTCCGCGAGGCGTTAAGTGGATTTAGGTGTTATAAAAATAGTGAAATAGCATCTAGCCAGAATGATGGTGCATATGTTGTCGGTGATAATTATGCAATTGACGCGTGACTTAACGAAACACAAGCGATGGACGCATACCTGCGCGCTGCTAGATGGGAGTTCATATTTTCTCGTTTAGGAACATGTTTCAGCTATCGAGGGGATGAATTGCACCGGGTCAAGCCTTTTTTCCGCCCCCTCCAGTGTAACATTTCCGAGAGGACGGGTTGGAACAACATGAAAACGATCAACGGCAGTGCAAGCTAAAGATGACCCTTTCCAAGCTGACCTACTTCCGGTGGATAAAACACAACATTTGACGGCTTCCAGTAGGCAGTGGCCACTTGAACAGCGCGTCACTGATTAGCGTGTGTCGTGTGCGATGGCTTTCCGACACTTTCACGAACGATTTTGACCGATGGGGCACACTTCGTACATTTCACATCATTTCCATTGCCTTGGCCGCATCGAACGAATGCTGCCGGGAGGGGAGGTAAAATGTAAAACAGACGGACTTCCTCGTTCGCGCTTGTCCAAACATGGCCTGGTTCATCGGTTGATTGGTACATCGATGAGGCGCTGGATGCACACTTGCACAAGATGTTGCTGTACTGAGATCAGACCAGTGGAAATGAGATCTTCTCGAGATGGACACTTGAGCACGAGAGACGGAGCCGTGTTCTGCGTGTGGGAAACGTTGAAAGTAAACCCTGCCCATGGTCCAAACCGCGCCCACACGCCCACCCGCAACGAAATCGAAATCGGCCGAAATATTTCGTACCGCTTGTGTCATTTTTTTTGCCTCTTCCTTATCAATCGGAATGGATCGTTCCGCCCATGCGCCGCGAACATTCAGCGCGAAACTCTTTGCAGATGGCGTTCAATGTCAACGAACCAGCCGGGCGCGGAAATGGTATCTTGCGGCTGGCATCTCTTCCCCGGGCGCGTACGTACGGCGAACGGCTCCGAAAGGCGCCGTTTCGCGTGCAAACTCGTGACTGGGTCAATGGGTAATCGTGTGCCCGGTGTGGAACAATGCACTGCTTTTAACACGTTTTGTCGTTCGTTTAGTGAATTCCTTTGCGCGGCGTGAGCGGGATCGCAGTGCACACACACACACACACTGTTCCTTCTTTTCCACGGCTTCGGAAACAAGCCATTAGAAGCTGGCAATCGTTTTTCGTTTCCCCCACGATAGTGAAATGGATTTTCCATCGTCGATCGTCCACCGGGTGTGTTTTTGTTTCACTTTCCTTCTCCCCTCCCGGGCAGCGGGGAAACCCCGCGGGGGTGATTGTGGGGCTGGTGCGGCTGGCGAAATTGTTACAATTCGTGCTGCACGCCCGCGGCCGGCGGCCTCGCGATATCACACCTGTGTGGAAACGGCGCTGAGGGAGGTGGTGAGTTTTGATTTGTCGATAGGCGAGATGGGTACGGTAATTCAAATCGATCTCACCGATCGGTGGTGGTTTTGGTCCTTTCGGGGGAAAGTGGGACTGTTTTTTTTCTCACGTTGCAAAACTTGTTGTAGCGCTGTGAGGGGATAAGGAATGCTAGATGTAGATTTTTATGGAAATTATATTTCGTTCTTACAATAATTGAGTTATAGTTTCTCACAATACTTGAGAAAAGATTTTCGGTTGTTAGAGAGGAAAAGTGCAAGTGACACGTAATAGTAATTCATTCATTTGTATAAAAAAAGATTCCTTTTAGTATTTGTTACAATGAAAAGCTTATGAGGCCACCGATTATTTTCTCCGCAAAAACAAAACATTCACGCACATACCTGCCTCTCATAGTTCTGTCAAACTCACCTATGTAAACCGTGACATGTGCATAGCATTATGCTGTCCACCGGTTCAGTCTGCGCTGCCGTCACCGTGAACACACTTGTACTTTCGTACCGCGGTTGGCTTATATCTGCACTACCGAGCAATGCACGAGACGAGCTGCTGCGGGTACGTTCATCATACACTTTTCGCAGTAATAAAACTGGCCTCGCCTAGCGTTTCGACCCACTCAGCGTGATCTTGACCCATAATGGTGTGGTGAGGTGGGCTTATGAGTTGCCCATTGCCCACGTATGGAAAGGGAAAAGGGAGGGAACGGGTACACGGTGCAGCTCTGCTGCACAAAATTGGACATTATTTTTACCGTGTGCCATGAGCAGCCGGCTGCACTTGGCACGGAAACCGCACCGACCTGCCTTTTCAGGCGAGAGAACGAAATTCGACTGCGTGCGAGGGGGGAGGGAAATGAAATATCAATTAAGCGGACGAAATTTTCGGTGTAATTGATACAGTTCCGCATGTAAATGCAGCTAGGAGTGTGGGAAGAAAATGGTATCCGAGACGTGTCCGGGCGGCGCGGTACCATAAACAGCAGCGGGCTGGCCGCTTTCTTTCCGCATCCTGAGAAAAACCCGGGGATGATGCGTTCCTTGCCCCGGTCGACCTACAGCTGCCGGGGTGCAGCGATGATGCGAGGCCCGATTTTAATGAGCGCCGAGAGCGGCATGCACTTCGCAGTGCAGCACGAAAGGGGTCCGCCCCTGGGGGAGTTGAAAAAAAGTTCCTTTTTTGAGCAACCTGCTTTCGATTTCACCACCCCACACGTGAATGGGTTTTGATGTGGTGATTTTTATTGTAATTTAATTGTAACCAGAAGCGGCGGCTTGGCCCGGTTTTGGTCCGGTTTTTTTCGGCGATGTTTTATATACACTTTCGATTTTGTTTCCACTGTCCCCTGGGTTTTGTGCATTGTGTGTTACTTTTAGCATCCTCTCTGTCTCTTCTTGCGAGATCATCGTCTCGCCGGCCGTTCGGGAAATAACGTCCGGGGAGATGAAAATATCCTCACACTCCAACACACACACAGCAGATAAGACAAGACAGCCCCGTAACCGCGCGTCCCAAGGTGACGAATGGTTAATAGCGAAAGTGTTGAGTCAATTATGGCAGATCCATAATTCTGTTTCCCCTCTCTGCGACGTCCGCTCGCTGCTGCGGCGCTGTAACTTTCGAACGAAAGCGAAACGACGTTTTAGGGCAAGATTTGGGGAGGCGCGGCGATTCGATTTTGCGGCGATGCCGAGAAAGTTATTGGGAAGGGCATACTGAGCGGGAACGCGAGCACGCACGTGCTTTCGTGGAGACACGGCAGATGACTGTGGCTGGTGGCCGCGACACCGACTGTCAATTCCCCAAAGCTCGATCGATCGATCGTTCCCAACTAATTACAGCAAGCACAAGGGGCGAAAGCTCCGAATGTTGAAGCGCTTAGGGGCTCAGAAATGCGCGGCACTGTACCGTACCAATTTAGCCAAGATATTGGAGAAGGTGGCAGTTTTTTCAATATTTTTTTTTTTTGCTAAAACTCACCCACTCTCCATTGGGATATATCTTGCTCCCAGAGGAACACCACCACGCCGCTCACGTTACGATTTATGCGCGTTTCTTGAGCGCTCGAGCGCGAGTGTGGTGAACGACCATGCTGAGGTAATGTTTTACATTTTGCAACACGTGATCAGATACTGGTTTCAGGATCTACGAACGCTGTTTGCGTGTGTGTGAGATGGTACAGTATTTTTTATTGTGATTTTTCGTTTGCGTACTTCACCCCAGCGTATTGGAAAAATCGCATGATCGAGATATCGCGAGCCGCGGAACCGATCGCCACCGGTCGATTTCGTTGTCGTCACCGCAGCGGGAGTTTGCGGGGTTCAGGTAGGAAAACACTTTTCCCTCGCGCGATGTTATAGATCGATCGATCCGGGCGGGAGGCGATCCGAGCGACGAACGCGAACAGTGCGAGATTTTCGACCCACGAGGAGAAGGTCGTCGCTCGCAGCGGTGCCACACATTTCGCATAGAGTCACCGCGTGTCGTCGTGGGAGGATTTTAAGTCCCGGCTGACAAGTGGCAATGGACGCCCGGGTTTCATTCCCAATGCACTGCATTCCAATGTTTGTGCAATTGTGGAGAGCTAAACGTCCGTAAGTTCTTGTTGTATGTCTTCGGGTGGCTGTTGCAAAATCAATGTATCGGTTGCGGTTGCCGCGCGAACGCACTGCATCACAGGTTGACGCGGTGTCCTGCACCCTCGTGCGCTGGGCAACATGCAACACACGGTAGGATCTGGTTTATGAGTGCAGTGAAGTGCACTGCATGGGGTAAATAAGGCTTTGACACGTTCAATTTGTTTGAGGGTTTCATAATGGAGCGGAGGAAAAATGCATCGGAGGCTTCTACAATTGTATGAAATGTGTTTTGCCGATTTTTAATATGATTAGACGTGGGTTTGCGATGGTTTTTGATACATAATTTTGTTAAAAAAATTCCAGTTTATTTAATTTTTTTACTCAGAATTGAGATCCTTCCATTTAATGCCATTTTTAGTACCGACCGACCAACCGTCCTCTTTTAAAAATTGATTTCTCTGTTTTTCTTAGCAACTAACTATTTTTCTTATTTTTATATTAAATACTTTAATACTTTATGATAAGGAATAAATCTGATTCTGAAGCTACAACTGATGGGACACTGCAAATAAAAAAAAAAAAAAAAAATTAGGGGAAAAATCTGAATCAAACAATTTCAACTCCAAGCTTACGCTAAACGTTTCGAGACCCATTTCACATAATCTCCAGCATTCCTTACTCAATCACCGCGATCAGCAAACACTTCCTGCCGGCAGGTAAAGCAGAACGATCGCGGCACCGAAACCGTTACCCGTGAGACCACCGGACGATGATGGTCGCGTCGAGCCTTCGGTTCGTTCCGCGAACTCAGCGATCGAAACGGCTTTCGGGTGGTATTCCCTTCGGTGCGCACGACCGGTTGCCACTTGCCACGGCTCACTCTTGTTATTATCGTCAAAGCATCCGTCCGCGTAATGGAAGAAAGTGCAAGCCTTCGCGGCGAACCGGCGGAGTTCATCTCATGAAATATGCAAATTAAATTAGTAAACGTGAAGCTAATTTTTCGTACACAAAACTTACGCTTCGTTGCGGGGTGGCTGGCGAGGTAGCGTGGCGCGGTACGGTCGGTTTGGATTAACACAGACGAATGTTGCCGATTTCGGCGTTGCATAAGTGAGATGAGAATTTGGGCCCACCATTCGGGATGGGGCTGGGGGAGGGAGCCAACCTGCGGGTGGATGTAGCATAATACTTGCTATGGTTTTTTTTGTGTGTGTGCTTCCCATCTATCTCTATCTGCGCTCGCTCCCAGCGTGCAGTTACATCCATGTACCGCGCGTGGTGCAGAAATTGGGTCCGGGACCTCCGGACTCGCTGGACGTCGGAGGGGGCCCCGGAGGAGGAGTTGTGTCATACCGAGCGCGGGTCGAAGACAAAATTCAGATTTCTTGTATAAATTTCATGCTCCCCGACGTGTTTTGCAGTGTGCTGGAGTCGTTGCGACGGGACGTGAGCAATGACGTGTGTGGATCGTTGGGATTTGGCGGGGGAAACGGCGGGAAAGCGCAAGAAATTGCACTTTATTTCACTAGCGCGAAATTTCCGCCACACGTTCCGCGTTACGAAATCATACGCAATCGAAATCGGCTGCCTTTGCTGTATCTGTATCGAAACGGGGAATGGGTTCGAGATTTTCTTCCACTTCTCACGTTCGAACGGTGCGTTTTCCAGCAGAGAAGTTTTATTTTTTGCTTCCGATTCATCGGCAACACGAATCCGACTACGTTTGTGACGCGACATCGGACGACATTTCGAACGTCTTTCGCACACTTTTACGACCGGGAAGCGAGAAAGAGATGCGGAGAGCGCCCGCGGGAGGCTTGAAATATAGCGGTTTCCGTAACCTTCCGGCCGAATTTATTTCGGGTCGCCTGCATTTGGCGGGAACCCTGTATTTTGCGCCAAAAAGGGCACCCTTAAAACTCAGCTCCCCGATTTGCGATTCCCCGGTTGCGATTCGCTCGCGTCACCCTCTCCGCCCGGGGTTTTTCTTTTATTGCCAGTTAATGATAAGGCGGTGTTTATTTTGTTTATGTTAACGCCGGTCGACCGGGCGAACTTTACTGCAACGAAAGAGAGCGCTCCAGCTGGTTGTTGGATCACCTGGGTCGGTTGTGGCATGATGGATTGTTGTTTTATTGTGTCAACGGGAGAAGGTCGCCGGCTTGCACAATTTGATTTTTGTTTTTGGTGAGGTGCCGATTGAGGCGGGTGAAAAAATTCACACATTTTGTGTTATGTTGGTGGCCGCGAGCGCGCGAGCCAAACGTGTAATTAGTACGATAATTTGGAGACTTACCGGCGGTTGGAGATTTCGTCCGCCTGATGATGTAATTAGAATGCATTTTGATGATTCAATCGATGGGTGTTAGGTCTTAATTAAGATTGGGAATTGAATTGTGTTTGCCGTGAATAAACGGCAGAAAGATCAGAAAGAAACCAAACAATCGCATTAGGCAATCGAATGGGGTTTGAGTGCGGTTTGGTAAGATCGAATAGATAACCCGTTTTGGATCTACAATTGTAAAGGATCGTTGTTTTTTCTTCTAATTTGATATGAAAGTTGAGATAAAATATGTTTGCATTTTGTTCGCTGAAACATTAAACTGTTTTGTATGTAATAGCAACATATTTAGAAAAGTTTTTCGAAAACGAAACCTAGTACAAAATTAAAAAGTCAATTTATTCTGATGAAAAATTATTTTATTTCATTTTATGCAAACTTTAAATCCTTTTTTTGTGCATAGTTCTAGCCATAATGATTCTCATGATTGGGTTTGAAAAATTTGGAATAATGTAAAGATGGATTTCACATAAGTTATGGAGCCGTGATTTACATGTTTACTTACAACGCACAGCAACCACCTCCTAGAGCGAACCTAAATTTCCCAGCACGGATGTTTGTATCCGAGTGGCGTGAAAAAAGAGAAACCCCCCGTTTCCTGTCACAGCAAACATTGGTTAAAAAAGGTTCACATAAATCTTTCACTTCGGTGGTGCGAAATTATTGTCATTAAACAAATAAACCACACGACGGAGCAGGGCCGGCGTTCGTTCGTTCGTCCTAATGAAATAAAAAAAAAATCAACATCCTTAAATGGTTTTTTCTTCCATCACTTTCCCGGTTCCGGTGCACGTGCAGCCTGCAGCCTTTTAGCGCGTTAAGTAACTTCTAACCTCAAGTAAGCAAAAGCTAATCGGAGGAGAGTGCCGTAGCTAGCACCCGTTCCCGCCTGGTGTGCAGCAGATCGAAGGTGCGACGGGTCGCGCAACCCCTTTTTCTTCAAAATCCGTGCTCATAATTGTGTACGCACGCGGGGTTGATGCGCCCGTGCGGTTGTGCAATTAACGCAACAACCCCTCGCGCATGCACGCGCGCGGTATGTGAATGCGAAAAAAAGGGATCGTTCGGTGGGTGGTGGTTCGACAGTCTTTTCCTCCCTTGCGATGCATCTCGCTTGAAAAAGATGCGTTTGGAATGCGAATGAGAAAATGAATGAAAGTTGTGAGTAAATACGATTAAAAGGACATAAATTATCAATCGCACGCTGTTTTTCGGTGCTCCCTCTAATGAACACGATGAAATCCCAGCGGCGGGAGCCGTTGTTCGTAATCGTTTGTTTACACTGTGATTGAAGGTGGCGTGTCTGTCTGGTGGAAAACTTGCACTCGGCGTTTTCCACGGAGCGCACCCCGCTGGAAATCAAATCTCTCGGCACTCGTAACATTGAGTGTAATAAATATCATTTTGTGAGAGGTTAATCGACCGTGTGCACGTGGCACATCTGTACTGTCGAGCGAGCAGACGCGCGGTACCACTTCCATGGGAAATTTATTGGCCCTGTTAGATTACTTTGCCTCCTCCCGTTATGCATACCACACGCCGATGTAAACCTCTCGGTTTCGGTTTTACATCAAACCGCATCATAAAGATGCTGCTTGGGCACTTAGCGACGTGCACGGCAGACAGGTCAGAACCATCTCGCGCATAAAACATGATGGGTACACCAAGTTCCAGAGGCTCTCTGGCACTGAAAGAGATCCGCCGCGTTTACTAGCGCTCCGCTTGCAACATCTGCGATCCAGAAGTGGGCCCTTTCTGTGGTACGGTATGATCGCTTGCCGTGCTTCAATTCTGCATAAAACACCACCCATCCTTTACGCCGAGATGACGATCTTCGCGTCGTTTGCTGCAATGAACCAACTCTCCCCCAGCCATCGGCGCACGGTCTATCACAAAGCAACGATCTTCCACTTGCATCGCGTCAGCCTAATCAGCGATCCGAGTCCCGAGCGTAATGCCGTACCCGAAAGTCCTCCAAAAACCGTCCCGTTCTACGGATAGGTCCAGGGATCGTCATTACGATCGTTGATAAGATGATTTACTGTACGCAAGCCAACCCGCTCGTCCGGTGTGAATTGACTTCTGGCCGGTTTGTCACTCGCTCCGAGTGGTTCCGAGACGATCCGCTCTCACCACGCGTCGCTTTGTTCGTTTCACCGTCGCATGATCTATGCCTAAGCGTACGTTAAATTGCTTAATTAATTACAACGGGACGGAACCGTCGTACCGTTTTGGGATTGAGATTTGATTAACGTAATGCTCCATGTGGTGGCTTTGTCCCGGGTGTGTGTGGGTAATGAAGGAAAGGTTCGTGTGCATCGTGTACACGTATGCTTATCTTGCGACTGGAAAGCATGAATGGGTATGGTGATTATGCTGGTGAATGAAGAGAGCCAGATTAAGTTGTGCTTAGAACGTTTGGTTGAATCGTTATTTTCCTTTCGTAAGCTAATTAGAAATGGGAGGTACGATGTCTTTCAAATTGTTAGAGATGCAGTCTTGTTTTGATTGTGATATCTTCAAGGCAGTCATTAGTGTGCTAGTAAATTTGACAGCAAATTAGGTTATGAGGTTGAGTGATTCACTTTATCGAGCTTCGTTAAAACGATTTAATTGAATTTTCAATGTAGTAAGACTGGTAAAGATGTTTTTTTCATGTCATTAATGTTATTTATTTAATATCATATTTTATATTTGATCTATATTTATATTTAAGCGATAACCAAAAACTCGGTCGATTAGAGCTCTTCTGTTTTTCATATTTTAATCCTGTGAGTTTCGTATCAATTTTTTTAAAATGTAACTATATCGTTTCACATTTAGTTTCAATCTACCAATGATAAAATATTAATTAAGAAGCTGAAATAAAACATCATTTGTGTCCTTCAATTTGTATTCTTGAATTTGTGTGAAATTAAAAAAAAAACATATTTTTAAAATTGGATACTTGAATGTGATACATATATTCTCCTGTTTAGCATAAAATCATCCCAGCGCAATGGAAGGTAGGCCCTTGTACACACTAGCCCACATTTCCATGGCTTACATTCACTCCGGCCGCGATGAAGGATGCGCTCGGTGAGGTTCGGCCATTCGTTTGGCCATTTCTAGTTCAAGAGCATGCCAATAGAAAGCGAGATGGGCGGTTTACCGGATTCGCTAATTCAATTTTCACCTGATGGAGGAAGCTACCGTGTGGAATTTCGAACCCGCACCCGGGGGTGGTGGTGGTGGGTTCGTGCAAAATTTACCTTACACTCGCACGAAACGGTCAGAAACAAATCATTCATTTTAATTTGCCTAACTCTTCCCCGGCGCGATCTCGGCGTTGCCGGAGGTCTAACTTTCGGTGGGATGCAAACGAAATGGAAATGGTGTGCTGTGCGCTTGAGCGCGCGAGACTTCAAGGCTAAACATGTCAAATTAGCTACGCTCTCTTCCGGCCACTCTACGCCGGCGATAGAGTCGGGGCACAACAGTCCGAACCGTGGCCGAGGTTTCGCCCCGACCCCACGCGCAATGTCACCCGCGGAGGGCGGATCGCTAGTTAGTGGGTTTGCCGGCAGAAGGAAAAGCAACATGTGAGAGCATCACCGAATCTGTATGTGGCGCAATGCGTGGTGATCGGAACCGATGCCAAATCAAATCAGGCAGACCCCAATGGTGGTTTAAACGCGGCAGAAAGGAAGGAAAATCATTCGCGCAAACCCGCCTCATCCCTCCCTCTCCTGCATGCGGGTTTGCCTTATGTGGAGCTCGTTTCGAACCAATTGAAAGTAAACTTTGAACTATTTGCTCTGACCCAGTTTTCGGTTCCAGGTCCCTTCCACCCATCGTCGAGCCTAAACAAATAGGAAACCCTGCGCGCCGTCGCGTTCTTTCTGTCAGCGCGCATGGGCATTGTTGTGATTGTGGTTCGCTCAGCGCGCGTGTGGATTTCGTGGATGATCGGTACGGAACGGAACGGGTTGGCCACACTCACGACAACACACCACGCGGGTGACACCGACGAGTGCTCAGTGGCGTTCCGAAATCCGTGTGACCCGTGCCACTCACTTTCGGGAGACTGCTTCCCGGCTGGGTCGGCTCCACTAGACTCAGCCGTTTGGCGGGTGTTCTTTTCGAAGGGTTTCACCACCCACATGCCGAACAAACTCCCGGCGTTGGCTGAGCGGAAAGGAGCGGGCAGAAGCGTGTGGGGGTTAGTTATAAATCAATGTAACGACGAGCCGCTGAAGGGTGACGGTATGTTGGGAAATTTTTGAGGACCATTTTTAGATGAATTGATTGGTTTTTGGTTCACGGGTTTGGGTGTATTTTGGTGCTGGAAGTCAGCGCTATGGTTTGCTGGGAATTGTGAAACGAGGCAAAGAATCGGTGCCTTTCGTCAACCGTTTGCTGATCGTGTCGTTTATTAGTTGATGATTGTTTGATATCGATTAACTACGACGTACATCTGTTGTTCGGATTCATTCAGTATTTATGTTTCAACAAACAAAACGTTGTGAATTTGAAATAATTTCAAGAAGAATTTTGGTGGAATATTCAACGATTAAATTTTTTATTGTGTTGAAATTAAAATTCGTCGTAAAAATCGTGATGATGCGAAAACTTCATTTCGTGTTAGTTTTTTTTTCTAAATCTACAATTCTAAAAATTCTAAATCTAATTCTAAATGTTTTTTATTAAACAAAAATCAACTTATACAGAAAATGGAACATAATTTTAACTTACTGTACAATGAAAGGTAGAGTTAACACTTCTATTTCCGTTGTCAGCAATATTGGTTTTATCTTCTTCTGTAGTGTCAAATCCCCGTACGTATACACACGAGTTTTCATTCATAACCGTACACACTGCGGGTGAGCCAATAAATTTTCATTTTTGATACAATTTCTACAACGATCGCGGGGCCCCTGCTGGGAGTAACTTAAATTAGAAACAAGGACAAGCTAGGAAATGTTCAAAAGCTGCGGGTTTCTCGGTCGTTTGAAGAGCAAGGAAAACGAAAAACTAAAAAACTTGCAACAGCGAATAATAAAAAACAACTCATAACATGCAACTTTCAATCTCACCCGGGCAGAGCATACCCGTTCCGGTCAGGCTCCTGGTTCCGGTGCGGAATGGGCCACCGGCCACCTTCCACATCTCGATTGGTTTCCAATTTCTTGTCACATAAATTTATTGACACACTTATAAAACTGTCCAACATCAATTAAGCCAAATGGAGTGGTTTTATTGATGTACAACTTTCCGATTCCCCGGGTGTCGGGTCTCCGATTTTTACTCCGATCGATGCTTGGACCGCCGGTATTCGGTGCGCTTCCTTTCTTCCTGCTGGCGGGAACCGTTGGTCGGCCACCCCCCGTGGGTGGCGACACGTGTTTCTCAATGCTTCCTGACACGCTTAATCACACACACACACATGGGCACAAATTCAGAAATGCACACAGGGGAGGTGATTTATGGAAAAGGGGCTACGAACGCACAGCGAACCCGGCCGTTTGGTGGTTTGGGGTTTTAATTCGTTTTTCAATTAATTCATTTTTTTATCTCTTCACTTGATTCCGGTTACGGTCGCCGGGGACGACGGATGTGGCAGCGTTATCTGGCGAGAAAATCTTGTTCGTTGGTGTATGTGTCCGAGGCGGAAACAAGAGATGATAATGAAGTGATTAGTATCGCGCAGGTGATTCATCTGCGGACGAAACGCATGAGATTGATTGATGCAAGCTGCATACCAGCAGTGTTGCTTGATGATCGTTTAATTAGTGTTGAAAGTCCACTAAAGAGACAGTCGTCGTGTGAAAAGTAAAGATCAAAAAAGTTTCACTCACAATCACGGTAGCATATGAAAAGAGGTTTTTCTGTGATTATCCTTTGGGTTCGGATAAGGGCAAAAGAAATGTTGTTTAAATATTAATCTTTTTTACGATTGTGTTAGGCTTTGTATTTTTAAATTATTTCCTAAATACTCCTTACAGTTTTTTATACAACTCATGTAACTCTGTGGCTCTGCTCTGCCTCATAAACTCGGGAAGACAATTAAAGCAATTTGCCCGGTACCAAACGTAGCATAATCTACCCGCCCGCGATTAACACTTCGCTCGCGATCGGCGTTATGCTCCTCACAACAGACTCGCGTACAGCTCGCGTTACACCACCACGGACACTCCCCAGCGGAAAGGGTCACATTGCAGAACATGTTCGTAAAATTGCAATAAAAATCAGCCAACGGACCGATTAACGTAGCAGCGCTGGTCGTAACTTACTGGCACCGGTCGGCAGATTTTATTACGAAATTACATTCTTTTAATTTCGCATCCTGTTCGCTCGGTTTGCTCGGATCATCCCGATCTCGAAAAGAAAGCGCGCACGGTTCGCGTTGGGTTTCGGGTGAAAGGTTAAGAAATCGCCCCAAATCAGATTACCATTATGCGCCGGTGGTTGCGACGGTGTTATGTGTGTTGTGTTATTTTACTACCAATTGGGTTATGTTTTAAGCACACGTTAAAATAAAAGAAATCGATTGTATGAATTTAATATGCAACCACGCCGGTGGTACTACCAGACGCTGCGTAGGGAGGTGCATAAAAATAACAATAAATAAAAATTGGCTCAATTTTTGTGATAAACATTATCTTTTGGCCCCAGTTTTTTTTTTGGTAATGCTCATTTTCCGTGCCAAAAATTGATCATGATTTGGTCGCCCTCCCTCGGCACCAGGTGCAGTATAGCGTACGAAACTCGTTAAAAATGGGTTACAGCTGGAGCACCTTCATGTTATTGCACACGTACCAGGTCAGGCTCACTGGAGTGTCCGCCGGGCAGAAACGCGCGTACCGTGTGGCGAACGGGATATTTTGAGGGTCGCACGTCCATCCGGTAATGGCAGATTATTATTACGTAAAAGAATAGCACCGGACGCCGAATGTCGAACCGAATCGATTTCGTTGGCAACCCGCCACCCCCTCCGGGCGTGATAGGTTTTGAAGGTGTTCTGGTGGTGGGAGAGGAAAACCCGTCAAGCCGCGTCCGCTTGTCAAAAAAGCGAGTGCGTGAACTGTTCTGCTGTCCATGGGGAGATTATCCACGCCATGTGCCCAAGTGCACGCGTCGCCCTAAAAATCGAAACAAGCCCCCGACCCGAACGGGTAATGAGCGGTTTTCACTTTCGATGCGATCGCTCAAGGTTTCTCGTGGATGAAGCAGCTTAAGACGACGCTGCTGGCGGTGGTTGAGAATGCTAGAAATTCTACGCATTTCGAGCGGTGGTTGCGCAACTGCCCGGCCGGTACTAGGTTTCGGTCTTGCCTCCCACCACCTCCCACGATCGGCCGGATTCTCGGGCGAGAAAGAAGTTCAAGGTGAGTGTCGGTTGAGGATGCCGGGACTTGGGCGCCACCGATGATTGACAGCAATCGATCTAGTTTTGGTTAGCGGGAGCGAAAGTCTCGCCACGCTGTCATCTTCGAGCGTGCTAAAGATCATGACCAAAGTGGGGTTTGTTCCCTAGAAGCGACTTTGGAGAGAGAGAAAGAGAGATCGGACACGGTCAAACGTGGGTTGATACGCGTGCCGGGTACAGTTAGGAGTTGCGAAAGATCACCGTTGACCCTGTGGCAGACATACATCTCGGACGCACGGCTCTGTTCGCCGCGTCGTACCTAATTGGAAGGTTCGATTTTTCTCGCCCCAAGAACGTGAGATTCTTGGTCGGCATCCGAGACCCATATTTGGTCGCTGACAAACTGAGTTTAATTTCGGTTCTTTGTGGTGGGATGCCAGACCCCCTCTTGTAACGGGACTGCGAAAGGAAATTCATTCTACGTCTCGGGGTCCGTTACTAGCGATTCTAAAAATGGTCCTCTCGGTGGAACCGTACTATCGTCCCAAAAAATCATCGCTCGCACGCAAAATACAGATTTTGCGGTCAATTTCTCACGCATGCTTTTGCGCCCGCGAAAAGGTTATCTTCGCGAGGGGGAGGGAAAGGAATGACCAGATACAGGGCTGGCATATCGGACGCGGGTCACGGTCCCTTCCCGAACGGAAGTGACGGGTATCGAAGCTCCATGAAAGAGACTCCTCGCGATTGGAGGTAATTTATGGGCAGTTTTAGCAACGCTGGGCTGACCAATAAAGATAACCGTGTTGTGTGCGGTTGAACGATCGGTTTTGGGTCTGTTTTCTCTGGAGTGCAGCTGGGAGCAGAATTAAATCGTGGTATTATCTTTGCCGATATTTGACGACAGTTTTGCTGCCGCGGAGGACAGGAAGCTATAAGTATTGCGTATCGTGATGATCTGTTGACCTGTAGGAAGATAACCTTAACAAGCCGTTTTGAAATTTTATTTATCTGATCGATATTTTTGGTTCGGCTAAGAACGTAAATGAGGTTTCAAATATAGAAAGGTTTTAAGTGGAGAAATTCACAAGAATATCAAAATAATTAGAATTTTTTTGGTCGAGATGTTTGTGAAAATTATCAGAAATTTTTTGTTGAACAACAAAAAATAAAATCAGCTGAAATGAAATGAACAAAATTCATTAGTTCATTTGCGAGGTGTAGCAAAAACGTTTTGCTTGCAGAGAATAAGCTAGTTAAGCGTGTGTGACTCATCAAATGTAAGATGTGAAACGCAAACAAACCGCGAACGACCCGACCGCAAGGGTCAGTTGAAAAATTCTTCCACTACGCACACAGACACAGCAGTATACCCCCGATCGATGGAAACAGGTCGACCAGCTGGATCAACGTCCGCGGACCACCGACGATGTCGGCACATGGGGTGTCGAGTAGTACCGGCAATAAAATTGATCCCGTTCACGTATGGGTTCCCCCGAGAGAGGGTCCTCGGCGCCCTCGACGCAACTCAACGTGACATGCAATTGATTTCAGTTCAATTGCCCTTTTTTCCCCGTCGTTGTGCGATTTGGAGTGACCGGGAGTGGCCAGTGTCCGCCAGGCCGCTGAGTAAAGCGAGCTGATTTGTGTTCGCGGCAAAAGTTCGATGACACTTTAATGTATCGGTAGTACCTTCGGTTGGTGGCGATCGACGGTTGCCGTCGATCTTCTTGCGCCCGTGCGCCTCGGGTGATCTTCGGAAGATCCGCGCGGGCTGCATAAATTTTACCGCCCAACCGAGCAGAAAAACCTGCAGCACCGCGCACCCGAGCCCGACTGATAAATGATGCTGTTGATCTTGTTCCATTTATTTACTCCTTTACTCCTTTACTCCTTTGCGTCCTGCCACTTGCTACACACATGGTTGCGGTTGCCGTCGTCGGATGGGCCAAAGGCGCGGACCCGTTTCATACTCCCGCAGTTAATATGTTCGGGTACTTCAAGTGTTTGATTTGTTCGTTTTGTTTCGTTTTAGATGCGGTCGGATGTGGCACCGGCACCGGACGGCGGCTGTTTATCATCCGCGCATGGCGGTAGCATCGAGACCCTGATCGACCACTACCTGGGGCCACTCTATCCGGACTACGCGGACCACACGCGTCCAACGTTGATCCGACAGGCGCGCGATCTGCTCGTCTGCACGTTTCACGGTGATCTGGAGCGCTTCGAGGGCCACTTCCTGCGTCCGGCCACCGAGATCGTCCGGGAGCTGCGGTGCACTTATCAGCGAGGCAAGGTAAGCGGACGATAGTGCAGGGAACTGGGGCTGGTTCTTTGCTCTCTCTCTCTCTCTCTCTCTCTCTCTCTCTCTCTCTCTCTCTCTCTCTCTCTTTCCCCTGCCGTCACGCGTCTATGTGGGTTATGCAATTTGCATAATTCCGTATGGCGTACGGGTGCGCAGGCCACCGGTCAGAAATAGGCCACTGGATGCTTCCAGCTTTTCCAGTGTTTCTCCCGAAAACTAGTTCATAGCGACGCGCCGATCTATGGACGCGGCTGCGAGTCCGGCAGCCGTTTTGTTGTACACCGAAAGGCCACAGCCCGATGATAGCGAAATCGCCTCGGGCGATTTGGTTATACGCCAGCGCAACCGTGAAGCGGACGGTATCGTGGGGTATCATAAAGTGGCATGAAAAGGAAATGGGTCCTCATTAGCAGGTTAGCATGGTGCGGAGTGGAGCAAGAATTTTATGTGAAGCACTCCCGGGCGTTGCTTTCGGAGTGGGGTGCGTTTTTTTTATTTTTATCCTGCATCCATTCCCCGTGCGTGTGGAGGAAGGCCCACATTCCAATCGGGGACATTTTTCGACACACATGCCCCCTATAAAGGAACGTTATGGATGATTTTGGTGTGCCTAACTGGTTTTTGGACAACGGATATGGGTTGATTTCTTAGCTTTTGCATGGTTGGAAATGTCTTAGGTCATCGGTTTGTTCTATTTTATTCCAGGAAATTGAGTCAAATATCTGGGTGAGGAAGGTATTTGAAACCAAAATTTGATCGAAGCTCAGTAAAGCTAGCTTTTGCAGTCCAAAGGCTCAAACTTGATCGAAACTCAAAAATATTCAAAATATATTTATCCCTTATTCTTCCGAAGTCGTTTTTCAAAATCTTCTCCCTTATCAAGTTCCTAATTTTTTTTTATTTATCACACAATAAAACGTTCCAGCTTGAAAAACGCGTGTTTATTCGCTTGAAAACTAGGTTTTGCTATCACACTTTTGTCGACCCAAACGGTTTTTTGTTTCCTTCACACACGGCGGAGTTCATCGTCTTCGTAACAAGATGCTACCACTGCGTTCTCCACTGGCGGTGTAGGTTTTCCTTAGGGCGGACAGAATCATATTGCATGCTTGTTTGCGCTTGACGCTTGACGACATATTGTGTACTAATTCCTCCAGGCGTGCGATGATGACTTTCCTTGCCACATAAAGATGCCCGGGAGATAACACGGGCACATGCCAAGAACAAGAACACGGTTTGGGACACGATAAACAGATCTTTCGACTTTTTTTTTCTTGTGAGCTGCTTTGGGACACACGCAAGATTAATGAACCCTTGGCTGCAACATGGCGGGCGGCGTTGTCGTTTTGGTTATTTGCACAGGTCGTTACGATGCGTCTGAAGCGATAAGCGCAACGAATCAGCAGCACGAACATGTAGCTGGTCGCATCCTCCCCACAAAAAAAGAAGCCCATTTGGGCCTCTTCATCATCAATGTGAGTGTTGGTGTGAGTGTGTTGAAGAAAGGCAAACGGTGTGGCTTTTGTCGCCTGATAAAGCTGCGCACGTTTCAGGCTCTCCGGGGTCTTTGCTGCATTTATGCAAATAATAACAGCATTATTTCCTCCGTTCGCTATCTTTCTTCATTCGTTCACCGATGTGACCGGCCCGAAGAAGTGGTGCGGTAATTTACTTAGGTTGTTTTTTTATTTTTACTTTATTCGTTTTTAGAACCACAGGAATTTCTGGCTGAACTCCTCGCAGTTCATTGATCTGTGTCGCCGCGTTGATGCTGACTTTTAGATGTTGTGTTATGCCGCGTCTCCGACTGTGGAAGCTTTCGTCACAAAATGTGCTTTTGTGAACAATCGGTCATCGGTCGGTCGATCGCGCATTATTCGTCGCAAATGCACACCGATGGGATCGAAAAAAAGTGAAGAAATAAAAAACAATGGTGTCATCATTTATCTGGCCACGCTATGCACGGTTCATGTTTAGAGGTTCGAAACTGAGCATCATTGTTTCTGCTGGTTAAGGTATGCAGCGAGTCTTGTTGCAGCGAACTGACAAAACGTTCTGACCCTTGGTGAGGTGCATCGCCTGAGATCGAGGAAATTCTGGGAACGTCGGACCTTTTGATCGGTTCGTGGTATTTTCGGTGGACAAAGTGTATAGATGAATTGAACACTATAAAGCAGGGGCTGGCAAGTTCAGTTGGCCTGTTTGCTAATTTTGCCAATTTGCGATCGAATTTTAACATGCAATTGAAAAAAAGCATTTCACTGTTTTAATCATACGAAACATATCTTTCAAATAATGTAACAATTTATTTGTTGTGCTTCAAACAAAAGGATAATGTAACATTTTCGACTTAAAATCACCAAACAGTTCAGCCTTTTTCTAAACATGTTTGCTGATCCCTGGGATAACGAAAAATTCGGGGGGATTTTTATTCTGAATAAAAAACAAAACACCAACACTGTATGAAACGGTACGATTCCTCTGAATAAAGTCGTTTATTTTGCAAGGTTTTCTGGGGAGTTTTAACCCATTGTTCACCGTTTTTTTCCAATTGACTATACACTCCAAGCAAGTGAGATTAACATAACACCTTTGAACGTTGGAACTTGCCGTGCACTCTCGAACCTGTTCGTTCTCCATTAGCTGGCAAACTTCATTGGCACCTTCACAGCGATTTGGCCCGTTGCAGATACTGCATCATGCGATCATGCAAACGCGCTGCACACAATTTGTCACCGAGAGCCACGGATATGGGACTGCCTGTGACAAATCAAGCCACCTCCGTGTGTGCGCCCGTGGCAAATCGACGTCGACCTCGTTTTTCCTGCTGCTGTCGGCGATGGGCGGCCAGCCCGGAACTATGTCTGATTTTGTGTCAATTTCACCGTCACCCAGCGATGTGCTAATAAATTGCATCGCACGGGCAGTGAAGGACCGTGAAGGAAATAAAATAATTACTATAACTGTTGTTTAATTGAGCCATTTCACACCTGTCGCTTAGATAGTTTCGGATGGTTACTGATGGTGATTTGGAAAGTGGTCCTGATCGCGACAGGCAAAGGGCAAGGTGAGGGATGTCGCCTCATCGGCAATCGCTAGGACTGGATGGTGCTTTTTATCCTGCCAATAAAGGAAAACGTGTTATCGAAACGTGACTGCGGGCGATGTGATGATCGTTTGGCTCTTCGGTGAAATAAAAAAAAACTGCGGCTTAAAGTTGTGCTAATAGAAATTGCCTCCGGCGCACAACACACCGACAGCGATAGGACATTCATTTATTGATCGATTGCGCGTGAGGCTCCGGCGTTGGGTTCACTTCATCCGGAGGGGAAATCTTGCTAACCATCCAATCGCACCATAATTCATCCCTGGCCTGCGTCATACTGCGTAGCAGCTCGAAGAAACTCCCGCAAGTGGCATTTTGTCACACATGATGGGGCCCGGTACGATAAGTGCCGGGAAGAGTTTGTTAGATAAGCCGATAGGAGACGGCGATGCGCTCAGGATGAGCGGGAAAGGTATCGATAAATTAATGGTAATTATTATCTGCGCTGTTGTGATATTTATACGTGTTGTGATAGCGATCGTTTAATCCTTCGAGCCGTCGCGTCTGCAGTGCAAACCGTGCCCGTTCGCGTCCGGAGATGTTCATCTACCAAATCTTTCAGTTAATTTGTCCCGTGCGATGGTGGCGCGAAAGAAGGGTGCTGTTTCTTTCTGCATTCGCTTGCAGTTTTTTTCCCCCCTACTGGTGGCTGGCTCGCGACAGGTGTTGATCACGTATGAGGGGAGGCCGCTATTTGTCACCGTGCGATTTGTGTAATGTCGTAAAGCGTTTCGAAGTGGCCGAGGGAGGAGGGTGCTAGGCGGATGAGTACAATTTATTACGTTCCCGCATGGTTGTCTTGAACGACAGGTGCTTGATTCGATTAGCGTTGCATGAATGTTTTTGATGGTGGTGCAATTATCAGGTAGAAGAGTATCAAATTAAAAAAACCATTTGCACTAATTAAAACCAATGTGTTATTCCATATAATATAAAAAAATGCGATATGCCTTGGTCATGTCTGTCGCAAGTCTCGGATTGCATATTGCAATTCAATTTGTGTTGACTGAATCCTCTATTTCCAGATCAAGATTCTAGAATTTGTTGGAATCCATATTCTACTGACAGCTTCAGGGTGCAAACATTAGCTTAGGCTGATCGGGAATAGTAGATACCGCATTCCTTGACAGGTTCTGATCACGCATTATGGACGATGTGATGATCGTTGCTTTAGCTTAAAGAAAATTATTCTACCCGTGTTCCATCCAAAACATTTATCAGTGTATTATCAAAGGAATTACCATTTCGATGAAGTGATTTACCGCACACGTGCACACACTCAGCTTAAGGCGATGTTGAAACGATAACCCACCATTATTGGAGGAGAAAAAATAAACTCTAGCACACTAGACAAACAACAACCTGTCCCGGACATCCCTGATGCCCTAGGATAACACACACACACAAAACCAGGGCGGGAAGCAAAACCAACATAGACACGCTGTTATTAGCATTCGATGCGCTGTAACCGCAGGGCATACAAGAAACTGAAGCAACGATGAAGCGTCAAGAACTCCGGGATCGTTCTTCGTTGCAGGATATCCAGTGCCCGTTCTCCACACGCCTGTAAGGGAAATGTCATACAAGCGCGGGGTGGTAGATAATGTTAATAACAAGCACGAGATCCGTCCGCGTTTGAAGATCGACAAGCCCAATGGGAGGATGGTCGCTGTAAGTATAGCTTCGAACGCGAACTCACGCGCGTGTGTGGTCGATTAGGGGTAATTTTCATTAATGGTCGTTCTCACCTTTAACGGATCTTTCTCGCATTGGTACACAAACACACATGCCGACGCCAGCCAGTGATCCTTCCGGTCCGAAGTTTGGGAAGGACGGGAGATCATTTATTTGATCTTGATCTCACCCGCGGGCCCGCGAGACGATTGTTCTCTATGGTCAATTTGAAGCGTGCGTCTTCACCTTCGTTCTTCATTCTAAACTTCACACTTCCTGCGGTGTTTTATTCGTTGTGTGGTGAAGCATTTAATTGTGCTTCGCCGCTTTTGATTATGCTGTCTCCGTGCTCTCTCGTAAAGGTGAAGGATGCTCGTCGGTGTGTGCGTCTCGCCTAGAATTGGGTTACTTTAATAGATGGCTCTAGCTCATTAAAACGTTTGTTCTTGCTCGTCCCGACGCACCTTTTGATGATGGAATGGATGGGTAACCGTGCGTGCGGTGGTCCCATCTCAGAACGGGCCGGAGAAATCGGTGACTGCGATGGTCAACGAGCCGAGCAACCGAGCCGTCTGGCTGGGCCGTTTTCTCCGGTGCAGGAGTTTTCTCTTGCCCCGCGCGCTAGCTGATTGGCTTTTTATTGATCGATAAATCTTTCCACAATTCGATCGGTGGGGATCGCCGGGGCTGGGGTCGAAATTCTGTACGGCTGCCAATTGCGACGGGTGGCCCTTTAAAAATGAGACGAAATGGTGCGAGGTTTGAATGAAACAAAGCCGAACCGGACGGGGAGAGAGAGAGAGAGAGAGAGAGAGAGAGAGAGAGAGAGCGAAAACAAAAAGCTGATTTCAAGACACTTTAGTCGTTGTTGGGGAGAAGAGCCGAGGTTCTAGTGGGGCTTCCTCGATTAGGGCACATAAAATCGTGTTCAGCGCGGTTCAGATTTCGGTTTTGTTTCCATCGAGCGATCGCCCTCCCCGTTGTCCGGCAGGAATCTTCCCCAACGTTTTCTCCGGCTTAGTGGGTCAGAATGAATTTATGGGCCTTTGGTTCGCTGGATGGGCACGGGCACGGGATCGAAACATCGGTTTGGGCGTAGTTCCCACCGCCGTACTTCGGAGTTTCCCTTCGTGCGGGCCCAATCCGTACCGTCACTTCCGTTCCCGGCGAGAGAGGAGCAAACCAAATTACAGGCCTACCAGGTAAATTATGTCAACAATAAGTTAACGAAATTATTCGGTCGCTCACTTGCGGTTTGAACGCGGGGATAAAGGTTAAACTACGCTCGCCAATCGTGGTGCCAGCCGCGGAGTGGAAGCAGTGATTTCGGGGCAAAGTTTATTTCAAAGATCGCACGGGCAAGTACACACATCGTTAGGCTTGATTGGCCGGCCCATAAGGTTGATCGACCCATCGGGTCAAGATACTAGTGCTTGCAAATTGCTAAATCGAGGAGAGATGGAACAAAGCTTCAAAACCAGGTCGCAACTCCAGTGCGCGCAACTCACTTCCCCATTTCGGCAGCAGCTCACCCCGGTTCGTGAGCGATCCGATATTGCAAGCGCAATCAGCAGGCTGCCCAAGCTTGCGCGTAGTTCGCACGCGTTTAAATTACAATAAATGTATGATTTATGGTCATTGTTTTGTTGCCGGTCAACCCTCTCCCGGGCTTGCTTCAGCTCTCCGTGGCTCGATGCGCCACTTTCGGGCTTTATTTATTGACAATATTTAATCGAGCTGGTCCGGCGCACTGGTTGGTGCTTCCGCCGCTGACCTGTAACAATTAATTTGGATCATGTTTTTTCTGTGTTATTTATTACACTCCATGATGGAGAAAACGCAACGTCTGCCGATATTTACGAACTTCATTAAGATCGTATAAAACTGATTATATTGTTTAATATCTGCATCACTTGCTTTTTCTCCATGTACAAGGAAGGAAGAGTGTTTTGCCTTTGAGGTACGAATATAAAGTGGTTGGAATAGTTGTGAAACATGCTCAGAGTTATTTTTGTAATTGAATGTAAGACACGTTTTGCAATATATATTGAAGTCCTTTTCAAGTGTGCAATTTTGCCAGTGACAATGTTAATATATTGATTTAGGTATTAAAATATTATACAATGTTAATCATAATTATCTATTATAATAGCACAAGTAAATTGATTTTTTGAGTTTTATTGAAGTATTTAAAAATTAATTTAAAAAGGCCACATGTATAAGAAAGTAATCAACACTAGAAATGATCATAGGTTTGATAACTAATTTATAAAATAACTCTTAAAAAATATTATCAAATGTCTTTTTAATGCAAAATAGTAATAATTTTCCAATAGGAATAATTTTCCATAAACAAAATACGTTTTAAAACTATTCTATTTTAATATATTTTAAACAACTTTATATAAATACTGCTATAAAATCGCACTAAGTCGCTTTAAAAATTTAAAGGTATGCGTATGACGTTGATAATAAAAACATCCTTTTTTGGATCGAAACTAGTTCGCACAAAGCACGCGTGCAGAAGCTGCCAAGTATTATGTTTTCTTCGCGGTCCTTCAAACATAATCTCACGTTTTCTCACTCCAACCCACTGGCGAGCGTTTCGGTTGGTCTTGAAGCAGCAGCGATATTAATTTATAGTCTTCAACGCTGGTAATTACACATTGGCGACGAGGTTAAATGCATTCGATGATGAATTGCTTCCCAGATTGATTTGGCCGGAACCGGTCGGATGCGGGGTTTTTCTTTCCATGCATGCAACGGTGTGTTTCTTGGATAAACGCTGCACATGCACTTGCCCCTGACATTGGTCACGCATGGCAGAGAGAAATGTTGGCGTTAAGGGTTGCTGATGTTTTTTTTTTACATATTTTACCTTATCGTTCCCGCAAGCGAAAAGGGTAAACAATCATCATGCAAGGGAATGCTTTCAGTGAGCCAATGTAGCAAGAGTTTAAAGAGAACATACACACGCAACTTGTCGTTTTGCTTTTGTAACTTTTGTTTTTGGATGCTTAATGTTTAAATAATTTGTTTAACAAATTATTGTTGCATGGCAAGAATGAAAGAAACATCCACTGAAATCGTTGTGCTGCTGGTTTTGTATATACAACTTTCGTACTAGGCATCTCATAGATCTAATCAGAACAAGGGTTCCATATTTGGTTAAAGCCTATCAGCACATTTTTCCTGATCCTCAATCGAGCGCATTCTATCCCCACTTTATCAGGATGTTACAACTTGTTGCTGTTACGGCATACGACCATGTAGCTTCACTTTATTGTTGCCGCTCGGTTTGCAGAAGCCCTCATTATTATCGCATTGATAGAAGTTCACCATTAATCACGTTAAATGTCAGGGCAATGGGAGATAGTAATTAGTCAATCTTTCAGAGCGAGTGTTGCGAACAATTAACCCTCCAAACGAGCCTCACGGTTGGGTGAAAGAAGTCCATCATCGTGGTCGACGCTAAGCTGCAGATCGGACAAATGCGTCACAACGCAACAGCATAGTATGTACACTTAAATGCGTCCAGATGCGGTGCGTTATTCAATCGGTGCCGATGAGTATGGGGAAGATTCTGCCGACTGATTGTTGCTTCACTGGAAACAAAGTCAGTCTCGGGCATCCCGTGCCTTCGAGCGATGATGCGTTTTGAGAGATCATCAAAAAGAAATGGAATAAAAACGGGCTCTTCCACTACCGCACGAAGTCAATCATGTTCGGCATACAATTTCACAGCCGCAAAAATAACATTATCTTGTCAATTTAATCACACTACGGGCCAGCGGCAAACCTTTCCCGATGCGATTGCTGAACGATGAAGCCTGCCGCACAACCACGGGAAAAGACAATAGCGGCGTCATTAAATTTGATTAATTATTGTCTTTTTTCGGTTCAGATTTCTCTGAATACATTTTCTTGTCCACAACACCGTGAGTGCACGCGCACCTCCTGTTCAGTCGCAACTGGTGCAGATTCCACCGGATAGCAGGAGCAAAATAGTTATGGTTTCGTTTGCATAAAAATAAAACCAGGGTTCGTCGCTTGATGACTGTTTTAGTTTTTTTCTTTCCCCATGGTACGTTGTCTGAAGCGCTCGCTTAATCGGTATGCGTGTTTGCTTCGGGGCGCTTGCCAATCTGCGATTCGCCACTGAAATGGAAAACGATAAGAGTCCGTAAGCGCTTTCCATTTCAACCAGACCCAAAGATTCTTATCATGTTTTGTGTGTTGCTTTTTTCTCTCTCACATGTTTCGCTGTTCGAGAACAGGTTCCGTTTTGCTCGCATCCTCTAGCCCTTCCTGCCAGGAGGACGATAATGAGGTATGCCTTACGAAGGGAGGCCTTCAAATTGGAAGGCCCCGCACGGTCAAAACTGATGTGGAACAGAAATTATACCCACCGTCAATCAGCTGCAAGAAAACAGAAAACCCCGGGAGTCTCGACCATTAATGACGAGCTCTAAGAGCAAACGGAATTGGGGCGAGTAATTTCGATGGAGTCCCGAAATTACGCTCACTCACAAGGGTTCGTTTTGCGCCTAAAAGGACTCGAGATGACGCTAATTGTCTCGTCCGATTGACGCTAATTGGCCACCCGGTGGTTTCGGTCGGTTTCAGTGCGAGGACATTGGTAGGATTACTTTGTAGCGCTAAAATAATACCTAATCTTGCTGCCTATAGAGGTAATGTTGGAAAGAAGTGTTCGTTGCACGTTGTGTGATTGGAATGGTCCTTTGTTTTATTAAATTAAAGTCTAAATTAGTTGAATTTCAATGAATATCTTTTTGTTCTCATATTGTCGCCCAAGTAAAATAAGTTAATGAAACTATCGATAATAATACAAAAGCTGTAAACCATAACCTCCTATTTTGTTAAATTTTGAAAGCGTTTAAATCTTGCTGATGCAGATGTTCTGCATGCTAAGGATCGATACAATTTGCGTTTTAGGAAGTATGTTATTATTTGTTTTCGGTCTAACTACTGTTTGTTTAAAACCGATCTCTATAATCAAAAATTTGTAAAATATTCCGTCTGTTTGTAATCTTCTTTGTGATCCATTTTAAAGTTCAGCAACTAATAATTGATTCAGTTTTCATCAGGTTATTATCCAATTACAATCTTAACATTCATGCGGCAACAGAATACGTAGTTACGTGTTTTGTGGCACCTCTATCTTTTCCTTCCAATCCTGTCTCTTCTCCTCCCAATCGCTAATAATGGTGCGTGTGGTCTATGCTCGTGTATAATTTACTCGTTTCGGATATTCTGCTTAGCATCTGTTCCCGTCTCCAACGGTTCCCGGAGGATCGCATTTACATTTGTGCAACAAACTGCTTCAAATGCTACAAAGGACCCACCACCGAAGGCGACTAAAAAGATCCTTGCAACAAAACAGACAGAAAAGGGCAACCTGGGAGGGGAAAGTAACATCAGTGCCAACATCGACTACATTGTCTCCCGGTCGTCTACGGTTGCATCCAAAAGACGGATGGCCTGGCGTTTTGCGCGATGATTAATGTACGCAGCCGCAAACACCAAAAACGGCGCTGGCGGCGACCGCGACTTTTTTTTGTGTGTGTAAGACTAGCATGTTTTGCCTTAAATAATGCCATCCTTACGGGCTGGGTGCAAGAGAAGCCTCGCGAATCAATGGCGGCTTGTTGATATAAATGAAGAAATTAGCACCCGTTGACAGTGAACGCGAATGTCCGGGTGCGGACGAGTGCTTCGCCGACGCTCGAAGCGTTGGCGAGGGTTGAAAGAAAACTGCACTCGGTTGCATTTCGAAAGAAAAAAAATCAGGCGAATGTTTTCCCATGCGCTCGGCAACAATGTTTTCGGTGCTTGGGAAAAGGTGTGGGATGCCGCCGGTACGTGTGAGAAAGAGCAAAGGAGCCGGATAGGTGGTGGATATAGGAGCAGCGATTAGATTATTGCGTGCTGGCTTCTGGTAATGATTCGACTGGTCAGTGGAACTTCATTCGGAGCACGATCATCTCGGCCGTCGCGTGCTGGGGCCGTTACGCGGTTCGTTTGTAAACGTTCCCGAGACATTTGCAGACGACAGTAGCAGACGACAAATCGCCTATTTGTTAGACATGAACTCAGATAAATTGTCAAACATGATGCTGATGGTGCTGGGCTGGTAGCCACGGTGAAGTTTGCAATCGAAGTAATCGGAGTATCCGTAGCTAATTGAGTTCGATTAATAAACGAGCTGCCAGGCAGTCATGGAATTGTCAAGCAATATAGTTATAAATTGCCGTTTGATGATGAGTGGCATAAACTAGAAATAAAAAAAAAATCTTTATAGCGGATAAAAACGGGTTTTTATGCGAATTTAATTACATTAAATAAACTTAGTAATTGTTACAGTTATTAAAATAGAAAACAAGGTTCCTTGAGAAATTTTTCAGGCATTCAAATATGTTAGCAATATTAAAATATATTGAAATATTCAATTCAATTAAATAATGCCATTAAGGAAATACTATGAAAAAAGCTGCACCAAACGTTTGCTATGATGCCAAATTGTACTCATAATGCGATCACTTTAAATCAATAGCTTCATGCACACCTTGTCCCTCCTAGCGGTATCATATAACGATGCCATTTTGACCATCACCCAAACAATTTGCCATTTGCATTATGTTTATTGCCGAGCGAATGATGTGCTAATTTCAGACACTGCCACCAACGATGCTCTCGTGGTATGCGAAACCATATGCGAACGCACGCAACCGCACGAGAAATCGCCGGGTGCGTTGATGCCGAGCCCAGCTTAAGACATTCTTCCCGTTGCGGGAGAATGTGTACGATATGCGCATGTTGCAGCTCGCAACCTCCTCCAAACCGGCTCACATAATGAGCACCAATCAAACGGCCATCATCGTCGTTCCGTGCCGGCTGCTGCCGGCTGCTGCGGTACATTATGCTTCCACACCGGATCTCCTGTGCAGGATGCCACGGGGCGGTTGGCCGATGCACTCGCAAATTCGCAAACCAGCATGCAACAACGAACGATGATGCATTATGAATTGCGCACAATTATTTTGATTAGATCATTTTTCTGCACCGGCGGATGTGTTTTTGTGTTTCGTGGTGCAAAAACTGGGAGGCGGCCCACACGACACGAGGCTGGATCGGCAACAATTGGCAAGCTCGTGCGGTGGTGTACGGCTACTGCCGGTGTCTTGGTGCGTTTCGGTCACGAACAGGATCGTCATCGATTGATGAACCAGGGCCGGTTTTGTGTAAGCGGATCCGTTGGATGCGGGATCTCTCACAGTAGGTGAACCGGGTTGGAAGGAAGCGTAAACATTGCAGCAACTAATAAAATTATAACAAAATGAACCCATTACAACCGTTCATCGTGTTGCGTGTTGTTTGTGTGCGGGTAGGATAAGTATGGAGGGAAAATAAAAAAGAAAAATAACAAAACGATCCTGTCTATAGTGTGTTTAACATGGGTATTTTTTCTAACCTAAGACAAATCGATTGCATATGTAATTTGTCAATGGTGGGTTTTAAACACTATGAAGACCGTGTGAACATTTTGATGGTTTTATCTAATCCATTGTTCGGATTGTGTTGGAATATCTAAGCTGTATGAATAGGTAATTTAGGTAATTTTATGGAAATAGTACCAATAATAAAAATGAGTAATAGTGTAGTAATACAAGATTCGAATATTGCAGTAATAATAGTGTAAGAAAGGTATAACGCAACATGCAGTTCCTAAAGTGTCAAGCAATAATTCACTCATTTACAATAATTCCAATAATGATTTGTTCAATCATCACGTGGGCTTCGCATCGCGCCAGGAAGCCACCTCACCGATTGCTTCATTTACCGAAGCAGCTGACAAATTATCAACATTTGATTGGCAATCGATGCGGGAGAGCGACATATCACCACCCTGCCAAGAAGCAGCAGGTGTACGTTTACCTCTCGAAAGCACGCGGTTCAAATGGTGGAGGTCAGGATGGGGATTTGTTTTCCTCCCATTCCCCGTTTATTTGAGCAGCAATTTATTAGATAAACTCCCGGCTATGATTTACCATCCATCGTGGTGTGGCGAATGTCCGCGGCTTTCCTTTCCCTCGCGTACGAGCGTTCGGTGCATTTTCGCGCCCGTGCAAAACAAATTGACATCGACTTTATTGTGCGACAAGTCGTAACGCGGATTGTCGTGTTTGGTGGCGGGGTTGGTAATGATTATTGGATGTATCGGCGTTATGTGATAGCCGGAAATTTGTGCGCGAGATAATTGAAAACGTGTTTTTTTTCTCTATCGTGTATGTTTTCCCGATTTGCTGTTGCGAGAGGAATAAACTGATTAAATGAGAAATAACGTATGCGAGTGTGCTGGCGGTCGTAAACATTGCCTTAACTCAATTCAAGCCGACCGGCACGGCGAAGGTGATAAATATGTCCAGTTCTAGAGGGAGCTGTTCAGACTTGTATTTTCTCATCTGCTTCCTCCGCTCAACGGGCCCAACGATTGCCCTTGAAAAGAAATTGATCACTCGTAGCGCATTTCCATCTCAATGTCACGGCAAAATTGTCATTTGCGGCAAGTTCTCATTACAGCACCGCATTCCTCTTACACTCATCCCTCTGAGGCAGCCGTAGCAGGTGGATTAATATTTCAGCAACCGGAGTCCGGGTCCGGGAAAACGGCACTCTGGTTTAGCAACTTTTCCACACACATACACACACTTCTCCAATGAAGATGACGACGAGAACAGCTGAAAGCGTTTGCAAGGATGCTTTGACGTGATGGTAAAGGTAAATCTGCGGCCTCTCCGACATTCTGTCTTCTGCGCGGTTGGAACGTATCGAAGATAATCAATTTCGGAAAGGACGGTGGTGGGTGGAGAAGCGCCGAAGAACCCTGCTTTCCACATTCCGCGCACATTTCTTACAAGATATTATTTATTGACGCACATTTGTCACCCGGCTGCTGGAGGCTTGGTTCGCAACATACCGCCGTTCCGAGCTAAAGCTACGACGTTCCCCATCGCGTTTAGATCAACCACATGTGTTTGGAGACTGTTTGTACAAACATAGTGTCAGGCCAATTAGTTTCGAACAAATAACGGCGCAAATTATCTTTCCGAACAATTCTTGAGCGAAGAAATGCTCTGCTTGCCAGGATTTGTTTAGCTTATTTGAGACGATATTTTGCGGGATTATTTGATAATTGATAATTATGTAAATATCAATGAAAATTGACATTTTCAACCATATTTACAACTTATTAAATTGCATTGTATTGTAAATTGTAAATTTTATTTACACTTTAACCTATCGATGATTTACATTATTGACCTTTTAATCATGAGATGAGATATAATTATTGTGTTAATCTCCTGTATAACAATAATTATCATCCTTCAATTTGTAGATCTCCTCAACCAAAGGTTACCTTAAACTTACAACTCGCTCGTAAACGGAAACGCCCACCCATGCCAGTGCCGATGAACGATCTTATGAAATTGTAATACATCACCTCAACAACCATAACGCTCTTTCACTCCCTTGTATGGGCGGCACTTTATAGGCATCCCGGAGGTGGACTCGGAACCGTCTTCATTAGCAAGACTTCATAAAAAAGGGCTTCAGCAAACTTTCGATTTCGTTCTCAGCATCCAAGGTGCAGGCAGGCCGGTTATTATGACGACGGATACATTCTTTGGCAAACCATATTTTCCAACCCAACTCCCATCCCGGCGGGTGCAACATCCGGCCTCGACCCTTCCATACGAATGCTTCACCGCCATTAAAAAAGAGCCTACCACAATGCTGCGCTAATTGCTTTCGAAAGTGCAACTGCCTGATTTACGGGCGAGCGAGCATTATGAGTAGGAAAAATGAAACGTAAAAAAGCATAACAACGGTTTGCATCCCGCGCTTTATCGCCGCGCCGCGTTTGGCGGTTCCGGTGTTTCGGGACGAGCGAACCGATCCGAAAAAAAAACAACATACAAACACATAAATTGTAGCTTCCAAAATCACCTCAACCCGCTCGGGGTCGGGTCCGCGACAATGGTCATGTTTACAGTTTTACGGTACTTTCTCACCTTTTGAGAGTGCGTGTTTATTTCCGTAGGGTTTGGTACCGTTCCCCGGGCTCCCCATTGCGGTTTGCTCGCTGAGCTTGGAAAGTATTGCGGGCCGCACTTCCTAACGATGTCATTTCGAATTACAACCGAAAAGGGTTAGTGTACAGCTTCAGAACATTACGATTTGTCTAGCCCCAGTCGCGGGGCCGTCGTGTTCGTAATTAGGTGGAAATAAACCACGCACAATCGGTCGACCACTTACCTGCGCGCGCGCGCGCTCACGCTTCGAAGGTCCCTTGACCGGTGTAAGAAGAGGTGGAACACTGCCGGAAGGGTTAGTGAAAGTGCAGCGAATGGATTCTGGATGAATGGACCAAGTAGGTGGGTACACGATACGAAACGCAAACATTGGACGGGGCTGATGCTTGAAAGTGCAAGTTATGGGCCAAGTCAACCGGCTTTAGTGTGACGTTGGATTCTATTGTGGGATGGGAGCGTGTTAATTTGGTATGCCAACAAATTCCAACAACTCTTCGTTTCCCACCACTGGGATATCTTAATAATATACTTTTTTAATCTGCATATTTTTCTATTTCGTTGCCTCTTACTTACTGCTACACATTATTTACCAAAAGCTTTATTTTGTTTCAAAATTATTGTAGGTTTGTGAACAAGTTGTCGCTTGAAATATGTATAGATTTATCTTGGCATATTTTTGTAATTATTTTTTTATGATTGTTTTTGTTTGAATTAGAGAACAAAAATATTCGAATTCGAATATATTTATTGATAAGAATGGTATGAATTTTTGAGAACCATTCGATATCCATGCAGGTCATTCAATAAATTGTTCATTATTGGGCATTATTTGAACATCATAAAATAAATACAATTATTTAAAAAACTCTTATAATCATCCGCATATTTAATTCACGCACCAAAATGGTATCGCCATGGAAAGCAGTCGCTTTTCCACGAGTTACGTGTTGGCCATAGTTCCGCTGTCACCATCTTCTGCGCGCGGGTCCTAAGTGTTGAACGCTTTGTGGAAACCCAACAACGCTGTCAACTTGCGGGATATCAAGAGACTGCCCAGGAAAAAAACACAATTCCACTCCAAAAACCAGCACCAACTTGCCCGGACCACCCTTTCCTGCCTGAAGATGATTCATGTTATGCCATCTGTTTGTGCGGCTCATTCAATTCGGCACCGACCGGGGGGTTGCTTTTGTTTAAGAGCTCAGCCTCTTGTCCGGCCGGGGGTCAATATTGTGACTTCTGGCGCTTCTGTTGCGTGCGCATGGAATGTGTTTTTTTTGGTTTGGGTTTTGGCGGGTGATGCGTACAATTTTTATCCCGTTCGTGACCACCCCATCTCCTTCGGGTGCCGGCATGACACCAGGCCTGACGCATCCGTTGCGTGCCGTTTGGGAAGTGACTTCTTTTTACCGTCACAAAATCTAGCCTTACACCTCGAGCGTGAGTTTGTGAGTGTTGCGTAACTGCGCGCGTCCAGAGATCAAAGATGACCATCGCCCGGCGTGACCGCAGAAAAGTGGGGTTACGTTTCCGCACTGCTGTTTCCCCCGCCCGTGAACGGAGCGCGCAAAGATATGCCACACTCGATCAATCATGAGAGTCGCGGCATCATCCGCGAGTTGTCACACACCGGGAATGGGTGTCGTGCTATTATGAAACAGGTATACAGGTACCGTTGGATGGTCGGTGGGCGCACACGCTGTTGACCGATTAACCGCGAAAACCGCAACATCAACTGCGAGATGATAGAACGGTAGGCTTTTGACCGATCGATTGTGCTCGTCTGTGGTAACAAAGTATTGCGTATTACGCCGGAACACTACCGTAGTTCCGTACTGACTGGGGGAAAAAAGTGTACGCCATGTTGGGTGGTTAAACACGCAGGGCCACCGCTGCGTTTGACGTTCTGATGCTGGTCGGCACACCCCTCGCCCGTACGGATACGTCATTCTAACCGTCGGTGATGTCGATCGGTTCCGCGACTGACAGTCACGGAGGCATAGTCCGATCGCGGATAAGCCCTTGCGCGAAGCGCGGCAGAACATTTCAATTTCAATTAATCAGCTCGCCCATATGGGTGGCGTTGTGGGTTCGTGTTTGCAATTTAATTTCTCCCTCCAGTCATGAGGGCGCGGGACGACAATCACACGGTAATTGGTTGACGGATGGCGCGAGCAAATGGAAATATGGTTGATTATTGCAAAGTGGCTATTAGGGCTTGAAGAAAATTAACTACTCAATTAGGTTTGCCGTGCGTTTGCGCGACAATACGCGCTGTTGTCCTGCAAGGGAGCTAATTTTGAGTATCCAACACTTAGCCTTTTTAGTCTGGTGGATACTTATAGGGTAAAACAAACATTAGTCGATACAGACTTTCGTCGCTTTGGGCCGTTCTTAATCGATCTGTAACTTCTAGCATCGACGTTTCAAGAACCGCACACACATGCTTCACTGGTTTATTCTGAAACATGATCCGAACGTCGCGGCTTGAAAAGAGCACACTGGAAAATCTTGGGATAAAAATCAATATTCAAAAATTCATTAGATCCAACGAAGTTAAATTTGTAGGCAAGTGTTTATGAAACGAATGGAAAAAAGTAAAATTGATCTAATTTATCTGTATGATTTTTTCTAATTTTTGTTTTTCTAATTTTCTAAGACTTTTTGGTTACTTCGTCCCAGCCACAGCGTTCCAAAGTGTCGCCCAGTTCCGCGTTCACGTTTGACCGCTGCGTGGCTTTCAAAATAGCAAATTAATTTTAATAACCGCAGAAACCGTCCCAACCAAAAGCCACCGAACGGTGCCGAACGATGCATTCATCCTGCCCGGTTGCATGCCGGTATCTTAAGTTGTGTGTGGGATGAAGAAATCACCATCGGCAAATGTCGTAAATTGTCGTGTTTGCAAACAGCGGCGTGTCACATCGCCTCTTTGACGTGTGGGGTTTCTTATGCGAGAAGTTTTTTCTTTAACGTTTTGATGCCTTGCGTGGAGGCCGACACGAACTGATCGGGTTTAATATGTTTGTTGTTAGGAGGATTTTTTTTTTCACGCGAACGGTTGGTTTAACAATAACTTGCGAATATTCTGGTGTCACACGGTGCGCTAAGTAATGCGCCCAGCAGGGCGGCCGGGCGAATAGATTTATTTGTCTGATTAATTATCCGTCATACGTTCGATGCTAGTAGCGCGTGTAGAGGCGAGCGCTTAAGATCCGGCTTCCTTTTGTGCCACCATCCAAAGACGTGTGACCATGAAATATGCACCAAGAACACCACCGTATGTGAAGCAATCGGAGCTGAGAAAATGTTCTCATTTCGCGGTACGATCATTATTCCGTTTCGTTGGGCACGATTTTTCAACCCACTTGCAATTTTTGCTTTGCTCCCCATGGGTGGCAAAGGGCTGCTGACAACATCGTCGCAGGACGTGAAGGGAAAACGGAGTCGTGTGGCGAAGGATTCTGGAGTGGAGAAGTTTGATTTATTTTACGGAATATCTTATCGATTTAGTTCAGCTCGACAGCGCCCAGGCCGATTATCGCCTGCGGAGCTGAATCACGGCTTCGGTTTTTATCTTAAATATTTTTTATTTATTTTCACGTCTATAACTGTCACTTTAAAAAGTCGTTCCACAAGCTTTTCCTATCTCGGGCCTTATCTTAACTGACGATTGCTTAATGAAACTATTTCAAAACAAAACCACAAACCCGCAATCCCACCGGTATGGCTCCGCGTTCATTAAGCTATATGCGTTGAGAAACGTTTATTTAAATTACACATTGCTTTTCTCACGGCGAAGGAAAGCTACTCCCATTTTGTGAGTCAACTTTTCTCAGGCACTTAAGAAAGTCACTCCTTAACCGTGAGCAATTTGTTATCGCAGAAGGCGAGTGAAAGAGCAAGAAACAAAGCAAAAAGGACTGCACCAACAATAGCATTCCATTAGCTGATTTGGAGCGATATAAGTACACCGTTTAGCGGTCCCCCGATCCGATCCGATCTGGACCCTTTTGCTTCAAGCGCCGTTTCGATCAACGCGTTGTCAACTCGGTTCCGAAAACCGAACAGGCTGGCGGGGAGGTACGGAATGCATTTAAACACTCCAAACGAGCGCAACTCCCGCTGGGGACTCCCCGAGTGCGTTGATTATGTCATTGCTGAACTCCGACATCGATCCAGTTTCGAACGTTTCTTGGAACGGCTTGAGGTAAGGAGGAGTGGTTGTCCTGAGGTGTTTATTTTAATTTAATTTTGATTTGTTTATGTGGCGATCGTTCGATGTCGCGCGATCCGGTGCGGTTCATGTCCGAGTGCAGGAGCGCGCCGAGTGACCGAGTGACCGAGATCGATCGCTATTCGATACGCCACGGGAGACTGGCCGGGTCCTGAAGCCGCGTCGAAGCTGGTGATTAGTCAAAATCGCCCTCGATAAATTTGTACCAATAATTGGCGGGCACGCATTAAGCTGTGTAGGTCCTCGCCGCAGTCTTGGTGACAACTTCTCCGGAGTACGCGTGCCAGGATGATCATGCGAGCGTGCCGAAAGTCCATTAAATGGAACAAGATCTTGTGCAAGTTCTCCATCCATTCAGCGAGACGGTGCGTCAAGCTAAACTGGTGCTGACCAACCACGTGTCTCTCGGTAGTGTCTCTGACCCACTCGCCGTTTTGGCGAGTCGAAGTTCGAAGGTGACTAATCATCGGTCCGTGTCTTGAGGACGGCAAAACACGATAGTCGCTTTGCGAATACCTCGGGCTGGATATTGCCCTCGGTACAAGCGCAGCGGCGCGGCGTCGGTGATGACGAGCGATGATTTATTTGGCGCGCTTAGAAGCTTCGGAAATGACCATAGAACTGGGTATGATTTACGTACATGAACCCGCGCCACCAATAATGTAATCTCGCCTATGGCTCTATTATGGCCATTTACGGGCAGGTTTGATGGAGTCCAAGCGTTTGCCGTGGTTTCGGGTCGCACCGTTGCGCAATCGCTGTGACCTGATCGAAACGCCACCACGAACATCCGCCCCTGTTGGCAAGAGGTCGACGTCGAAGGAATCTTACTAGATACTTGATTTTTTTTCGTGGTATTCCAGGATGGTATGAGTGGAGAGTAGGTGGCGCATAAAAAATATTACTTGTGTTCCAGAGAAAGATATGATATGATGTAAAAAACAGTAAAGCTGTCAAATTAGGTCTAGGAAATATATAACGTTGCTCTAAACACGTAATGGAAGATACTTAAAATCTTTTAAATTACGAATGTTTGAAAATATTACTGTGAAATAAAAATAATGAGCATAAAGTTGTGCATTGATCGCGTACCGTCCCAATCTGTTCGCCTCATTGCACACGCTTTTGATTGAAGTTTTCCCGAGAAATTTCCAACTACCGCCTACTGATCGCCATATTTACTGCCACTGCAAACGATAGTGTCCGTCTTGCTCATTAGGCCGCTGCTGGATGCATCCAGCTTCCCGACTCATAAACAAACATCACAATTCTTCCCTCCGCTGCGTGTATGCAAACGAGCCAACGAGCACATTTTACAACAATTCTGTACCCAAACAAACCGGCTGCAGTTGGCTGTAGTAGACCGCCTTGCGGTGGCCGACATTGGCGCCGGATAAATTAAAACTTTTTTTATGATTTCCGCGGATGCACCGCACCGCGGTGGTGGTGGTGTGCTGCTGGTCGTATGGTGTTGGCTCCCGGGATGCAAACGCGATGGTGGATCGGTCGGGCCCGCCTGTGCATAATGAGCGCCGGGCGGTGGTGCAGGTTTGATCCAGATGCGATGATGTGTGCGGATCCGCATCGGGTTCCGTATGTGACCGCTTCGCCCGGGCGCCACTTGATTAGCCGTGGGAGAGAAAGTCGCCGCTACCGCTGCGAATCGTCCTAATTTGATGGCTGATAGTGCACCGATAAATCATGCACTGTCCGTGGGGGTGATCGTGTTTAGGGGAGGGTTAGGTTGCGGGAGGTGAAGATGAAATAAAATGGCACACCCGGGCGACTTATCTTGACCGGGTAGGAGAGTAACCGAGCTTGTTAGATTGATTTGATTGCGCGAGTCGGCAGCGGTGATCAAGGTTTTGTTGTGAAGATGTTGATTGATCCTTTTGTACTCACGGAGCAAGAATTTAGGTTACTTTCTAGGCCCATTTAAAAATCAGGTAAAATACATATTTTAAGTTTTTTCTTACGATTGTAAAAAACCTTTGTAACACACATTGTTCAAGAAGAATCCCTCAAGAACATCCGAAACGCGTTGACAACAAAAAACCTGTTACTTTCGGTCGTGAAACTTCACGCCACACAATTCGGAGGTGATTGTACTCATCGCAATGAGAGCAGCTTCATTATTTCAATCGTACATGACAGAAACATGCCCTGGACTCGCTGCAAACGTGTCCTTTTCGATCGAAATACCTGTTTTTCTCCATGCGCGCGCGAACACTTTGTCCGAACGAATTGTGATGAAAGTATCGCAATCGACTGTCGCGAGACAAATTGTTGCTTTTGTGATAACGAAAGGGAAGTTTTTAATGAACATGTTAAAAAGGAATGAGATCGGGAACCCTTCCGATGTTGTGGAATTAACGAATCGTTTTTTTATTATTTTTGTTTTCTCTTTAGTGAATGAAACAAGTGGAGCGATAGGAAGGAACCACCAGCATGGGAACTTGGTGATGTTAATAATAAAAAAGAACAAACGCCCGAATCCGCCGTTCGTCGGGGGAAGCATACGCCACAGCATTTTATTGATATGCCCCGATAAAGCGTCGTAGGAAGCGCGTTTCGTTTCGGTGGTTTTTATTTGCCGACACGCTGTTGGGCGCTCTAAAGCCATACCTACTTGCTCTGGGCAACTGGGAGATTGATGATGATTGATATTCCGTACGGCACGCGGAATCCCGCGGAATGGGTGAAAGAAAAATAAACAGCAAAAACAATCCGCTCCCCACCCGAATAGGTTTACACACTATTGTTCGGCCGTGCAGACCTCTGTTTGTTTGTCGCTCCCGGAATAGCTGCATTGGGGCGGGTTGTTTCTTTACTTCAAACCGAACCGAACCCCAGAACGGGTTTACATTTGGTGCGCCAGTTGATAGCCGTGCTCTGTAAGTCACACCGTGACGTGCGGAGAAATGCGTTTTCTTTTTCCCGGGGCTAGGGGAAAAAAAATATAATTCGATCGACTTAATGGACACCCGTCACTCGGCAGGAGCTGTGAATTCGAACAAGTGTTCTTTCCCGGCCGACGTTAACATGCGTCGCGAATGGTTCGAGTGACAAATATTAATGGAGATTGCGTGACCGGTTTTTCGGTTTGCGGTCGGTTTAGTACGGATTGTCATCGCGCTGATACGAATGCAGGGTCTATCAATTTGCGTTAACAAGATGCGTGAGCATTATGTTGATTGGTTTCATTGGTGAATTTATAGTTAATTTAAAGTTAATTTTCTGAGCTACGTATGATCATATGAAAACGTTTTAACCGGTAGCAAAATAATTTAATATTAGTGGATGTTTTACTCTTTACTTTTTTACAACTCAATTGTGTATTCAACAATTTGCTTGTCTTTTGTTTTCTGTTTGTCTTCCCGGTTGCAAAAATTTGTTATAAAAATATTTTCTAATTTTTGCCTTCTCCAGTAAGAAGCTTCTTGCACCGAGGAGCACAGAAATTCACTTTCGTTCACCCACAAGGGCTCGGAAAAGACACTCGACGGCCCGCAGCGATGATGCAATCGTGATCGCGATCGATTTTTAACGCCCCGGCGCCATCGTCACGGGGTTTTGCCTTTCCATTGCACGCGACCTACGACCTCCCTGGGCACATACATACATCCCACCAAAGCTGCGGGGGAACCGTACGTACGCGATGCTGATTAATTTTATCCCAAACGGCTTGGTGCGGAAGTAGCGAAGCAAATGAAAAATAAAGCAACACAGAACAACAGCCACACATAAGCCTTCGTTGCGATCCTTATCGCGAGCACATCGCGGAAGGTGTTTGGTGTACACGAAAAACCACGGCCAACATGACAGGACAACGGGGCACATTTGCGCCATGGCCAAACATGCGGCGCGCGCTTTCGGACGGCGCTCTTGGACATGGTTCGTCGCGTGCATTTGCGGCGCTTTCAGGTCAGCGCTGTCGGAAGCAACCGATTTCGTCGCCCGGGACGATCGAAAGTGATCGTGATTTGCGAGCCCGTACACGGGTGCGGGAGCGTAGATTGGGGTAGATCAGTGCCAGATTTGCCCGATCCATTGCCTAGTGGAGGTGGAGGTGGAGGTGGAGAAGGTGTTGGTGTTATCGGCACGTTGCCATCGACCATTCGTGTGAAATACCCTATCCAAATCCAACCTTTCTGATCGATCTTTCCGCCAGTCCGGTGGTTGTTTAGGAATAAACGAAATAAATACAGTACGAAGGAGTCAAAAAAAAAGTTCCCTCTGAAACTTCTCATGGCGTGTAAACAGCAGGACGGTGGATTGATCTGGTCAGGAAAAGGTGTGAATGCGGGCGCGTGTGTGACATGATGTCCATCGTGCCAGGAGGAAAGTGAATCCCCGGCTGGTCGTGGAGGTTAATGTGTTTATGTTTTTGTTGTCCTGCTGTCCGGCTCCATGACGCATGGGAAAAGTGTGGGAAAAGTGTGTGCTTTCATCAACCGATGCGAGCGCCACGCAAAGTCCGAGGGACAAAAAACGAACGGTGCCGATATTTGCAGCCTCCGCAAGAAATTTGGCCCTTCGAGGTGATTTTTGCACCGCAGATAATCAGTCACTTATTGGGTGAATCTGGTTTTTTTTCAGCGTCCCGTTCTTTGTTGTACCACCCGCGATTCGGGTCCCTTTCCCATTTTAGGCAAAACTGTCGCTTCCGTGCTTTTGGAGCCCGACGTCACGAAGCGCGCGACTGGGGATTGTCTGATCGTCGACATTTCGACAACATCTGCGCGCACAGCGCGATTTATGGTCGACGAAATTCGACGCGCTTGCAGCGGTCGGCTACTAGCTGCCGTAAAGCTGTCTCCTGCGACGCTGTGTGGGAGATGCTGCTGGGAGCTTTTTGAATGAGGCGAGCGCTTCAGATCACTAGCGCGCGATTGCGGTCGGGAAATCTCGGGAACATCTCTCCGCATTGTATGGTTATTTTAGATGTCTTTCTCGTCTTACGCGCAGCAGCTCCGTTGCAGCTTTCTCGTTCGCGCACCGTTTTTGCCACCCTTAGTGCGGGCGTTAATTTGTCTCGATCCGACGGCGCAAAGATCGTGGCAAATAATGCACAATAAGTTACGTTCATTAAATGCCCGAAAGAGAGGAGCGCATATTAATCGTGAATTAGCGGGCCAACAGTTCGGAGTCATAATAAGCGATAAAGTTGGTTGTTTTATGTTTTCTGGTTTTGCCAGTGTTTTCACTGCGCACACTGGAAGTCACGCAGTCAGTCTTTCTGGGTCACCGCGAGCTAACGATTGAGTAATTGCTGTTAAATAGGTTTTTCTTGCTTTCGACGCTGTGGATGACACTGCTGGAGTGGAGTTTTTCTTGCAAATTGAGCATTTTCCTGAGCAGATTCAACGGATGGTCGGGAGTTTTGGCGTTGACGATCGCTTTGTGATCGTTGTCGTAAAATTTCTACGGTTAACTTGTACGTTGATGAGATTTTTAGGGACAGGTAACCAAATTTCAATCGGATGCAGTTGAGGTGATTTTAGTCGTTTTTAGTAAAAATTTTTTCATGAATATAACGATATGTTGTTTTTTAACTGCTGCATCCGGTGTGATGATGATGATCCGATGTTTTGAAAAATATTTATGTTTAATATACTGCTGACGTTCAATATTATTAAAATGATTGAATCAAATAAATAAATAAATCATCTTATAACACACTAACCTACTTCAATGGCATGCCATCGGACTGGGCTATACATGAAATTACCACATATCGCAAACAATGGGAAAGGATTTCTTTGTTCAATTTCCCCTTTCTTATTATTCCGTGACATTTGCTGCGTAGAACACTTCTAAAATCAACAGCATCTTACGCAAAAACCGCAAGACATCGCTACCAACGCACTCAGCAACAAGCCCGAAGTCTTTCGGTCTCGTTGCACGTGTTTATGTTCCTTTCGGAAAACGCACCCCTTCACGACGGGAGGCTGTTGAACGCAACCGGAAGTTGTGCTTTGTGAGGGGCGTGATGAACATTATGTTTAACCCGCACCGAAGGTCCTTGAGCGTTGTAACTTGAGAGCTCCGTGGAGAGTGAGTGAGCGATGGCATAAATTGAGTTGGTAAAGAATACGAGCACACTATTTTACTCCAGTAATGCACTCACGCGGAGCATGGCTGACACGCGTGGTGAGGGTTCATTGAACAGTGTGATTTATTTGGCAGCTACCAGGATTAGTTACGTCGTTGATTTTGTGGATAAATATTTTGGTGGTCTATGAGAGGGTTCTGGGGAAAATTCGATTGAAAACTCATTTTAATAAAATAATTTCTGTTCTTTTCATTGCAGGTAAGACTAGCACACATTTCTCCTTGACCTAAACTATGTCAAATCGTGGTAAGTTACGAAATTCTCGATTTATTTCTAGTTCGTTTTGACAAAAATTTCAATCTTCGTACTTTGTTGGTTCATAAAAAATGTTCCAACCAACGCACACTTGTTCGCCCTTGCCCAGCTGTGGTACACATTGCGGTGGAGGCTGTTTGGAAACTGTCCACACGGGACCTGGGCGGCAGCACACCTGAGGAGGTTCCCTCCAATGTCGAATGTTTGTCTTACCACACGCCGGTCACCGTTAAAAGCCACCCAAATTCAATTAGAAAGAATGATGTGGCTGTTTGGCGGCGACTTTTACTTTCCTTGCAATGGTGCGGCGGAACGAAATACCTTTGCCGCGGTGGGCAGGGCGAGCGGGCGGGGAAAGCGTTTGGGAAACAACGTGGTCATGTCACTTACATTACACGACACAGCCGCCCAACAGTGAACTTGTAACGCTGTGCGTGCGCGCGCGCGCGCGACCGTCGACGAAATCGACGAAGATCTCATAAACTTCACTTTCTTTTCTCCGCGTCGTCGGGGATGCTGAACTGCATAAGGTCTCAATTGTTGTCCGAGTCCGTCCGGTGCCCGTGGTGGTTGGGAGATTTCGGTACTTGCTTGCGAATTGGTCGCTGCCCTAAATGGGGGCAAATGGGACGTCTTCGCCTCAGTGCCGCGGGGTCTAGGGAAAATGTTGTTGTTTTTTCTGTGCGTTTGAAGTGATTTCGAAATGTTCCGACCGTGGTGGAGGATGTACGGCGGAGGCGGACCTCCTCCGTACAACCACAGCCGTATCGAACCGTCCGAAACATCCGGTGGTCACCGGACACCCTGGGTGGGCATCGGGTTCGAATCGGGGTTTGGAAACATAGATGCCGTCCTTCTAAAGCATTCGAAAACTGGCGCATGCGCGCGTTCGCCATCATATCTCTGACGCCCAACACCTATCGGACTTTACGACAGCTGAGACTAGCGCGTTTTGCTCCACTTTTTGCCTCGCCACACCCCACCACCCGCCACCCTGGTGCGATGACGATGCGTGCGCTGCTTAGCGTTGGTAATATTTGTCTTGTTGTTCTTTTCATGCTTGATGGTCGTGTTCGGATTGACGTTTTGCCACGGGTGAGGATACCATATCGACGCACGAAAACATGCGTTCCCGAGCGCGCATGTCCGCATGATGCCCTTTTCGGTGACTCGATTGTGTATCGGATCAATTTTAAATTCAAACAAGCAAGGATTTTGTTCGTGGTGGAAAGGGGAACACCAGGAAGGGAACGTTGTGGACGATACTGTTTGTTGGTCTTGATGAGACTGGGCAACGATTGTTTATTAGGCGTATTGAAATCGTGTTTGATTTCGCCAATTTCGATTCTTTGCATGAAGTGCCCATGAATGTGAGAAGAAAGGATTGCGTTTTTTATGAAAAAAAAACTGTAAGGGGAATCTCACCGAAAGGGGTTTATAGTGAATGTTGTGCATATTGATGACTAAAAGTAATGAGTTTTTTTCATATATAATTTTTACACATCACCACATTTTATTTTATTTTATTTTTATTTTAAAATTTATTTTTAATTTCAAACTCATTTTCTATCATAGAAAAACTTCAATGATTTCTGTTAGAGTACTTTTTAGTAATATTTGGAAAATTGAGGCGGTTTTAAAGAAGCGACACATTCTCTCCCACGTACTGCACAAAGATGTAACGTCGGAGTGAACGTGAAAAACATCGATCGCATTCGCTCGAAGCCAATCCACCCCGGTTGCAAACAAACCAAACACCCGGTGTAAGTGTAATCGATCGCAAAAATAAAACTTCCTCAGGACGCTCTGCTTCCCAGGTACACGGGGGCCTGTGTGTCCGTGTTTCGGTTGCATAAGTTATGCTTACCCTGCGGCATTGTCTGCGATCGCGATGTTATGTTTTTTGACGCTCGGAAGGGTGGCTCGCACATATGCAGACCTAACGACGGTCCTCAGCTCAGGGCGCGCGTTTTTGGTTTTCATTATTCACCGCGGGTGCACCTCGGAAGTTCGGCTTTACATTTGGTCGGCCCTGGGACTGCCCGACACCAGGCAAGCGGCTAGCACGGGAAGGGCTCTCCGGTTCATCAGCGTTTAATGTAGGGCGCTATAAAAACAGAAATTAATCTTAGATAAATTAATCACAAACACACTTTTAACCGGGGGGTTGGCCGCTGTTGCTGCTCTGCGCCAGGAAAAAAACAAATGTTTCCTCATTTGCCTTCGCCCGGTTTTCTGGAAGAGAAACGTTCGCGGTGCGTTGACCATTGTCATGAAGGGTTTTTTTTTGTTTCGAGTGCTTGCTTGTGGGTCGAGTGAGGAAAGCCCTTTAAAACACGCGTGAGCCGCTACAGACGACGGGCAAGCACCGAGAAAAAAGGGCCCAACACTCTTTCGCCAAATGTCAGCGGCAAACGGTATTTCCGACGTAACTGACCACTTCCCGCATGGGAGGGTGGTTTTGATTTTCAAACCGACCGATGAAATAATCGCTCAAACAAAAAAAAAAAAACTCTCAAAACTCGCGCAGAAATTCAACCTCTTGTGGAACTGGAACCCTTCAAACCCTATTTCTTTCGCCTGCTCTGCTGGCTGGATCTCACCGCGGCAACATGATCGCATAAACGGTGCCGCGGCCGCTGGTCAGTGGGCACCGCAACGGTAGATTAATTTTTAGCCACCCCGCCGTCCGGCCGGGTCAGGTCCCTTCCGTCACTTGCGCAATCGATAGTTGCAGTTTATAGGTTTATTTTTTTGTGTATCTGCCTGCGATTGCCTTCACCTCGAGTGGCCCTTTTTCCTTTCTTCAAACTGCACACGGATGACCGCATCCGTATGGAACGCACAAAAACCGATCCCGGTGCATGATCTTTGTGGGTTCGACCCTTGCACGCGCACTGTCAACTCCGCAAAGCATCAATTCAATTTTAGATTCAAATCAGTAATCGGTCTTTTGATGGCCGTTTTTGGGTGCGCTGTCACTTTGGGTTTCTGGTTCGGGTTCGGGAAGCTTTTCACTTCGGACATCTCGATCCGCGATCATTTTCTCTACCAACATATCAACCACCATAAAATCTCTCGAAGGTGATTTTGTTCGTCAGTTTAAAGAAAACGGATTTTTTTTCTTCGAGCAACGTTAAACTCAAGGTAACTTATGGCAGCGCTTGTAGCCGGCCGAAAGATGCGTCTCGCACAGGTAATTTAGGGTACGGTGTGCGACAATATTAATAGTTGCTAATGGGAGTGTTTTATGGTGCTTAATGATAGGGGGATTTTTGTAAAGGTGAGCATCCTTCCGAAAACTTTGTCCATAGCGAAGGTCGTTTGGTGGTGGCCCGCGAGACAACGCCATAATTAATGGTCCAATGTGTCGTGGGCTAGTGCTTTGACGGTTTGCAGCAATTGATGAGTTCGTAGCTGTGCGTTATGTAAGGCAAACGGTATTGGGTAAATTTAATTGAGACATTTTCGTTAAATACTGTGTATTTTTTTGGACAATGCTGGAAATGGGTTGTTGGTGCGATCCCTCGCTCTGTGTGTATAATTTTGTCGGAATGACTTAAACACTTCATTTTATGGTTATAGCTGTTTGAACAAGATTGGGTTTGTTTCTGTTGCAATCATTTATACTTCATTTCATTTCTTGATTTCATATGCAATGCTAATCTGGCTAGGAATTACAACTTAGCTCAGTTATAGTCTAGATAAGAGTGCTTACATAATTGCACTAAATTGACTGATAAAACATCCGTTTGCCAAGCAACTGTACGGCATAGGGAAAGCGTTCTGAAGACAAGTTTCCAATAAAAAATGGCTAAAAATAAATACCCAAAACTTACTCACTTTTCAGTTCATTTTTCAATTTTTGTATTTATTTTCTAAAGCAGCCTGTCTATCTGTATGACAATCAACAGTTTCTTCTTCTTCGAAAAGTTAAGTTCGATAGCTTAAAGTTCTATGCAAATGAGGTTAAAAGCGAACTCCATTCCAAGTTGATTGTTCTGCTCCAAAATCAATCTCGAAACCGAGCCTTCCAAACTCACTCGTTCACCATTGCATTCACGATTCGATTATCGATCCCAATCAAATGCAGTGAAAGTTGGGCTGGCGCGGTTTTTCTTTCTTTTCTTCTGCCCAGAACATTTTCCGGCCTCCGGAACGTTCCGGAGGCGCTCGTTCCGTAAATGGGGCTACAAACGATGCGACCATCGTTACCGCGACCACCGTCACTAATTAGTAAAACAAAGTCATGCATCGGCGAACGGGGCAGCCTCATGAATGAGGCGAAGTGAAAAAGATCATCATCGCCTGCATCGTTGATGGTTCATAATTTTCCTTCGTGTCGGGGCTGGTGGAGCGTCGTGTGCTTGACTTCGTTCGTACTTTCAAGAACCTTTCCTGTGGTGTCCAAGCGTTTTGTGTGTCCGTCGGGTTGCTGTGATTCTTGCTGCCTCCTTTCGCTCACCGTGATGGCGGCGTTAACGCGAGAAGATTGTTTTCCACCTTTCGGTGTACATTGATTAATTGCCCGACTCTCACCGCAGACGCCAACGACGCGAATCATCATCATCGCCCTTAGAATATTGCCCTTCGTCATGGTCCAACGTGGGTAAGGTGATAGAATATTGCCCCTTTTGTCGGTGGGCGTGTGTTACAAGCTTTACAAGCGCTTGCCGATGTAAGCCGGGGATCGAAAAGCTGACGATCGATCGACAGGTTGTGAAACCGGTCCACGCACATGATGGACGCGAGAATATCGTCCCGGCTGCGTTTTTGATCGCGCGTCGAGGTGAAATTCTCGGCGTGCAACGCACGGAAAAAGCAATAAGAAAATGATTAGCACATACACACACAAGCAAACACCCAACGCTGCTTGATTGATGGCCGGGAGCCTCCGGGGAGCATGATTGATTTTGGAAAAAATGCACCTGCACTCGTTGCCGGAGCGAGCTGGATTCGAGCCGGCCCCAACCAGAATTGGGTTCAGAATTCAAATTTCGTTCATCTGCCCCGGGCTGATTTTGAGATGATTTCGAATTCTAAAGGTTGATTGGCCGACGCTGCACCGAATATGGGTGTGTTGGAATGGAGCCCAAACTTTCCCGCAACCTACCCCTTCTGCAAGCGAAGTGAAAACGAATGGACTGACATCAATCAATTTTGTAGCGTTTCGACAAGTTTAGCAAAACAAACAGTGGCTTCGACGTGATTCTTTATGCCGGTGCAAGCAATCATACCGTTCTGATCTTAATTGCCGATGAGATTGGCTGTAAGCGACGTGTTGGTATTTCTTTCCATTTTCATAACAAATACACGTTGTAATGTGCTTCAGAACACATCGGATATTATTTCAGGCATTTATCTATCTTAAAACCGTCCGTTTGTTGTCGCAGAAGTCTACACACGTGTTTGCCCTTTGTTATTTCAGGACATCTGTAGCATCATATACATTATCCACATGTTCCAACTTCAAAAGCGATCGGACGAAAAACCCCGTCCATCGAGGGTTACATTACCGGGGGTTGTGAGCAGTTCATTGATGAAAACTGTTTCGATGCGAACGGTTGCGCTCTGAGTGTGTTGACCGGTTTTGTGTGAGAGAGTTTCTCCCAGTGGATCTTTTACTCTCTCGGGATGCTTCGTAAGGCACACTAGAATTTAGTTTGGGAAATTTGACCATTTTAGATCACGGTTTGTAAGGTCGAAATTATTTTTTCACGTGATGGAAAAATACATCAGCTACTAAAATATAGATAAATCGCTTGATATCTCGATCACTTTAACAGTCTGAAATAAAAAAAAATGAAAATGAAAAATTGAAAATAACTTTCATGAATAGAAAAATGGTACTTAAAAATTTGTTTGTTTGGTGCGTAGTATTTACTTAAAAAATCGTAAGAGTATTCTTGATTGAGCGCTGCAGATAAGAAGAAAGTAAAAATTTTATTATAAAATGTAGAACTCTGTTTCAATAGCAATTTTCTCAGTGTTCCTTTGCATTGATCAATTGCATATGATCAAGTTCATTATATTCAATAAAACTGCAGTTTTTCATTTTTATCGAATTTTATAACAAGAAAAATGTCAAACATGTTGCATATGCTTGCATGTGATACTCTCACGGAGCATAACTTGCCCGCTATGCTCGTGAGAGAGAGAGAGAGAGAGAGAGAGAGAGAGAGAAAAAGAGAGCATTAAATCGCGCTGGGTTGTGAATCCGAGCATGGCACAGCCGAAGCGGCGCAATGCTCTCTCACTTTCAAAACGTTCGTCGTCCGGGTGAGATGTGAAGTTCGTTCATACCGCGGTTCGTGTTGGAAACGGTCCGGAAAGAAGTTGTTAGTTAGAAGAGTTTCATCGATCATACAAAAAACAGGATTTTATTGGAGAATCGTCGAGTGAAATTTGTGAAAATTTTCGTGAAGAAATATTGATTAAAATTTCGCACAAAATACGTTCGAGTGTTTTAAAAGGCTGAAATTTATCCTCAATCGTACTCTTGTAGCGCGATCGTCGATGTTTGTGATTAAAAGAGATAAATGTGAAGCGAATTTTGTGGATGATTTTTCTCCCCATGTGAAATGTGAGTCATCAAACCTTACCGTTCTCCAGTTGAAACAGTAGTGCCTTCGTTTTTTTTAAATATACAAAAAGCAGAAGCTTGAAAATACACCGCCCCAAACTTCTCGAAACAATCCCTTGCGAGAGTTTTGCTTCCGACGTGTGTGCTATTAAATCATGTGCCTTCTCGCGGCGGGCATGTTCCCGCACGGTGTGCTTCGCGAGCGAAATTTTAAATCTCCCTGCCCGACGAAATCGCCCCGATCGAGTGCCGCGTCCGATGCCGCTGCAGTGAAGCGCAGCGGAAAGTGTTTCTAAATAAAGCCCGAATTCTAAAGAGCATTATTGTTAACCCATAACTGCTCCCGATACGCCGGTATCGGCCACGGCGTTAAGTGCAGAAGTGGGACCCACTTCGCGTGCCGCGGTGACTACCGTGAAAGTGAAAATAGAAACATCCGTTCCCTGCTGCTGGATGAGCGGCTCACAAGTGGCGTGTGCCAGATCGTGTCCAGATCGCTCCAGCCGTACCGAACCGGCAGCATCATCCAGAAAGCGCCCTGCCCCTGACTCGTCTGCCGGCAGCGGTCGTAAATTATGATAACGAACGTCGTCGGGGTGCTCTCGATGGTGGTTGGGCCCTAATCAGTGGTGCTGGGTGGAGGAATCTTCCTCCGTATTCTGTTTGTCTCGCAGTCAAGAGTGGAGTGAGTGTGTGACGCGCGCTTGTGGACGCCGACAATCCGACGAGGGAACGATAATTGCGATCCTACCCGTGTGCGGTGTGATCTTCCCGTGGCGTTGTGCGCTTATGTGCCTTTTTCGTTGTTGCTCCTATTGTGTGTGTGTGCGCATGTGCTGTGCATCGGTTGTTTGTTCTTCCCCCGATCGGTCCCGAAGAAAGTGATTAAAACCTCTTATCTGTGGCTGGATCCCGCGTTTCCCGGCTGGAATTTACTGCTCTAGTGGAGTGTCGCGGTAGCACACGGAAAGAACCGCAGCAAAAAATAAAAATAAAAATAAGAGGCCGCCGTTTTCTGCTAGGAGGACCGCAGCTGGGAAGGGAAAGCAATCGAAAAGTGGCTCGTTTCGTGCGCGTTCCTGAAGTGGTCGGGTGTATTTCGCTCTCGATCGCATTTCCTTCTGCCAGAACAGAACGCAAAAGGTGAGTTCCCGCATTTAGGTTCAAGTGAGCTCGCCCCTGTGGGCCCCTGTCTGAACGGTGTGTAAAAGTGGAAAGTACTCCAGCTGCTGCTCCCGCGGCTTCGGTGATTCATCACTTCTCCACCGCGCGCAGCGGACTCGCTCGCACTCGATCCAAGGGTTGTGGGGAGATCCTGCTGGAAAGTGTTAAAAATAAACATTGTGTAAATGAACTCTCTGACTAGGCGTTTGTGAACGTAGGACCAACCCGCCAGCCGGTGGTGAAGTGCAGTATAGTTTCATTCAAAAACATACCGCGCTCGTCTGGCCGGGCCGCTGGTGACTTCAAGGCTTGCCTTGAACCAAGTCGGCTGCGGTGCGGAAAAATGGAGGAAGAAAAACGGCACGATTTAACCCAGGGCTGTGAGCGCAAGCGAGGTATCCGGTGTGTGAGGTCTCTTCCATTTTTACACCAGCCAAATGGTTCGTTTGCATGCTGCAGAGCCACCCGGTCGCGTGGTTGGTGTGCGGGTGGTGGCTGCAAGCCAAGTGGCTTTCGGGAACACCTTTTTCGGGTTCCATCGTCGTGATCTATGCTGCAGTTTGTGTTTGTGTGTTGTGTGAGTGCATCCCTATAAGGGAGGGGGAGAAGGGGAGGGAGAAGGAAATACACAATGGAAGTGACGATCAAGTGGACGATCAGCTATTAGGAGGATGGACATACAGCGATAGGGCAATCGTGAGCGATAACTTGCGATGGAAGTCGATAGAAGTCCCATTCCAAACGCAAACAGCTGTTGGAATGATCGATCGCGTTCGGGCTGTTCTCTGCCCAATCCGGGTGGTAATGATATCTTGCAATGATTCACTTGGACCGCTTGTGCACCAGGATGGGGTGGGTGGTGGTGGTGGGAGAGAAAAACGAAGCCCAAGAAGCGCGCGCGGAGGGCAACAAAACTCAGCGTCATGGTAATCTGACGGTACTCGAGTTGAAGCTCGGTGGGAGATGGAAGTTATAATACCCGTTTTCGATGGGCTCTTCGAAGTGTTTTCGTTCGCCACGAGAGCTTATGCGGGTGGAGTGTGTTTTGTGTGAGTAGGGAATCGTTTAGCATTGGCCATTCGAGATGGAAATCGTTTGGTGTTGATTCTATGGCTCTCGCACTCGACGCGGCGGCGATTTCCATTTCTGTGCGAGATACTTTGTTCCGTTTTTATTGGTTTCAATTACACCGAGCAGCAGTGTAGCAGTTGGCTCTCCACTGCATGATTTCATGCTCATTGATCGGTGGTGAAAATATCAATTATTTTTATTAAACAATTATTTTCTAATTTAGATCCCTGCAGGGTAGTTTTTCGTTTAATTGTTTAAAAAAAATGTTTTCAATATTAATGAAATGGCTGAATTGTTTTTTTTTCATAGTTATTAAAATAACAATAATTTTTTGCGTAAAATAATTTTATTTTCTATTTAAATATGCAAATCAACCATTCAATTTCAAACGAAATGTAGATGCCGAAATCTTCGCGGCGCTTGAAAAGTGTACAGATGAAATGTCGTTGTTTACATTATGCCGGCAAGCAATTCGTGCAGGCGCTCCAAATTCCCTTGGGTCCTGCACAAACGAAAGTGAATACTTTCGCGAAGAGTGAAAACTGGGTCACCCGTCAAAGCAATCACTGATCAGCTAATCGAAGCACCCTCCCCAGAAATCGGTACGAAATCAAAGTGAAAAGTGAATCCTATTCTCCCTTTCAACGCCGTTTTCAACCGGTCAAAGTCAAATCCGCCGCGGCCGAAATTCTCTGCTCCGATGGTCTAGTTCACGGTCACCACGCGAACGACGCGGACCTTCGTCATCGTCGGGCTGCTACCAGAGGTTCCCGGCGACGGCCCAAAAGGCATTTGCACAAATTGTTCCGCCCCGCTGTCATACAGGCCGAATTTCCGTCCTGGTTCGGGTCACTGGCCCGGGCACCGTTTTGCTGCCTCCCGGCGCGTGTTGTTGCTGCCTTCTCGCTCTTGCTTTAATTGGATTTACGCGAAACAATCCCGCGTGTGGCATCGACACGCACACAGGCATTCGCGCACGCCCATTAACATCTTCTTACGAGAGTGCAAAAAATGGAAAAAAAGAGGCGAAGAAAAAAAAAACACTCCCGGCAAGGAATTCCATGCCCGTGCCGGGGTGGGCCGGCCGCCTGATGACTGTTTCGAATCAAACCACCCTATCGGCTTATGATTAAATTGAATTACAAACGCACCTTTTGCGGAAAAGGATTAGAGGTTCGCGGACGTTCGCTCCCGCTGGCAGAAAACATCGAAACCCGTCTGCAGGCAGCCAGCCTGCCCGAAACCTGCTGCCAAATTTGACATGGGCGCGACCGAGAACTTGATCGACCAGCCCCGTTGATTTGACGACCTGCCGATCGCTGTCATGGTACGGTCGCTTTGCTGCTTTCTTTCAAACGCGCCTTCAATTATCGACTCCGGCGAGGAGTCGCTCATATGTATTTTTTTTTTCAACCCAGGACATTGGGTCGTGCAAAAACACTCTGCCCGGCGCAAGACACAAGAGATGGCGAAAGCGAAACGGTTTCGCGGATTCCTTTTTTTTGACAGCCGCGTGTATTCCACCGGCTGGCAGGTGTGCGGGGAATGATTTTTTTTGTAAGCTATTTGGTTCGTCACTCACTCACCCACCAACGTCGCACGCTCCGCTATAGAGGGGTAGCTCCAGAATCAATGGTGTGTCTTCTAATTGTTCGCATATCAAGCGATCCCGGTTCTGTTTTGTCGTAAAGCTTTCCACACCCTGCTATCCGAGCCGCGATCTCTCGTCATCGATGCGGCATCTTGGGTAGTCAATAGAAAGCATGTTAGGATAAAGGATTGCACGAAATCGATCCGTCCAACCGGGAACGCAAGGTGTTGATTTTGTGTGTGTTTTAAATGATGCTCACAGGGTTTGGTTGTGGCTGTTTCGTTTAGTTCTTTTTAATTTTTTTTTCGGGTTATTCAAGAGTTTTACTTCAAACATTTGTTTCGTTTGAATAATTTATTATAATTATTTAGGCTGTTTTGTGTCATATTTGAGTCATATTTGTGTGTGTATTTCAATTTTCAATATTATAGACTTAGGTGATTTTATGTTATATTTCTGATTCTTTATTATGATTTCAAATAAGGAAACTGTAAAGGTGCAGTTAAAAAAGAGAGGATTTCTGTACAAAATAAAAACGTAACAAATTATCCATCAAAAACGTAGCTAAACGGTTGTGGCTGTTTTGTTCTTTTTTATTCACAAGTTATTCAACACTTTGAATTCAAACAGTGTTTTCGTTTGAATATTGACAATATTATAATTATTTAGGCTTTTTTGTGTCATATTTGTATCTTGCTTTCAATTTTCAACATAGAGTTTAGTGATTTTATGATTATTTACTATGATTAAATTTCTGATTATTTACTATGATTGTAAATAAGGAAATTGCAGTTAAATGCAGTTAACGGTGCAGTTAAAAAAGAGAGGATTTTTTACAAAATACAAACGTAGAAACGTCTCCACCAAAAACTCCAGCCAAACGTATAAAACTCGCCCTAACTTGATCCAAAGCCCTTTTCCAACGGTGAAAAAGAAACGTTTTGTTCCCTTTTTTAAAACTCTACGCAGCGTACAACAACTGGCATCCGCTGTTTGCAAACTGTTGGCAAAAGTCACCCCTTTTGGGGCGCGATCCACCCTCGCGAGCGGGAAAGAGGCATGGCACCAGCCAACCGTGGCAAAAGAGGGTGCGTGCCCCAAACCCGGCACCGAAACCGTCAGCTGTGACGTGTGCCCCAGCCTCGGACTCGGTTTTATTCAGTTCACGATCAATGGGTACCCTTCGTTCCAAATCCGCCCACACTCTCCCTCCCCGGCTCGTTTGGGACAAACAAGAAGTCCAATGAAGTTGCGCCTGTGAGCAACAGATTTCGTTGATTTTGCACGCATCGCGCGTCCGTTTATTTGCGCGTGGACATTTAATCCTCTGCCCGGTTGCCCGGGGTTGCCCGGTGAAGGGACCGAGACTCGCCACAAATGGAGCCTCTGATCTTGATCTTAATCATCCGTGACGACGTGCCAAAGCTCTTCATCTTCATTCGCGCTTCACTGACGTGCCGTGTGGACAAGAGGACATTCTCTTCCGCTCACCGAAAGTGCGATTAACGCTCCACCGTTCGGTTTTCAAGTGGCGGGACTTCCTGCACGCGAAGATTAATACTGCTTTTCCTTGTTCTGCTGGCGGCTTACGAATTCCAAGGATTCATGCGCAAGAGAGGATTAACGAAATGGCACTTTCCTGTCGCGGTGGACAATGCACTAGCTCCGGGGTAGCTCAGGTTTCCGTCATTTACATCGCTGTGACTGTGACTTGCCCGCCTGCTCTGGAGTGAGGCGTGAAAAACCATTCCAACCAGTGGCGGCCCACATCGACAGGTTCGGGTCCCGATCCGCACCTGGGTATCGCCCATCAATGTGCCAAATTTATCTTAATATTCATTCATCCGCCGCTTTTAGCGTCCACCACTGCGAACCGCAGTGACAGCGATCACACTTTTGTGCGCACACGCGCGGTGTTCCTCGCAATGAAAGATGTGGGCCAGCTGATTGCGCGGGCTCTCGATGCTTTTGGGCTGGGCAGGTTTTGCCCGTGGACGCCGTTCTCGGGGTACGATCGACGCAGGGGAAGACTAATGGTTATGATCAATTGATGGAATTGACCACCATTATTCATCGGGCTAATCAGATTTGGCAGATTTGCCCAGTCACACTGCTTCCTGCTTATTGGGGTAAGCAGGAAAGCTCGCCATCACTAGGAGACAACCAGTCTCTGCTGGACATTTGTACAAACGCACTCACACACACACACAAAACTGCTATAATGTATGCAAACACAAGAAGCGTTCGTCGTGCGAAAAACTTGCTCATACTGTTATCAGGCTCACTTTCATCATGTTTTCGGGTTCGGGTTCAGGATGAATGTTTTTTGTCGAGTGGGATCACAATTGTCACTGGGGTGGTGGAGGGCAAGGAAAGGCTCACAGCTAGCGACGCGTAATGGAATTAGATGTGGGGTCAACATATGTCCGAGATTAATGAGATTACCGTCAATGTAATGAGAGAGAAACGTTTGTTTGTTTTTATAATGGATTTTAAGATATCATCGTGGTATTAGAAACCTTTTAGAGCAAATTTTCTATCGAACTATTTGCTTGCTTTTGATCATTGAAATTCGCTCGTATTCGTGTTTTTGTAATGCTTAAATTTATTTTATTTTTATTTTTTGTGAGTGTCTTTTTTTACCCTTTTTGACGATAAAATCAAACTTCCTCATCTTCATGGACATCAGCAATATTTACGATCCCTTGTTTAACGAACGCTCCACTCAACACCGCCGCCTTTGCTCGATACTATTTACTTTAAATAATTATTTGCCTCAGGCCCACAATTTTGCAGTTTCAGTTTCTTTTCTGCCGATTCAAGGCAAGGTTCGAACGATGGTTATCAGCCAAAAGGAAACCCGGCACTTGGCTCCCTATGATTATCGTGGCCCGGATTATTCTTTAAAAAAACTCAAACCAAGCTCGTTCTCGTGAACTCCGCATGTGCGGTTTAGGTTTTGGTACAAAATATTGCGAATATTTGTGTCCCGAGGGTCTGATGAAGCCAATCTTCGGTTGCTTTCAGATCGCTATCAAAGTAACACGACGCGCGTTGTTGTTGTGTGTGTTTTGCAAACGGCTTTGCACCATTCTACCCGCCTTGCGTAACCGCTGCCGGGAAAGGTATAGCGTTTAATGACTTCGGCTTACTGGCCCAGTTTTTCCGCCCGGTTTTGGGCCATTTTGACCGCGCCTCCTCCTGTTAGTGTTATCGTCGTAAACGCCCCGGAGAGTAATATTTTCAAACCAACCTGAGTGCATCTAGCGCGGTGGGAAAGATTGTGTCCTCGGTTTTGACCGGTTTCGCTGGTTGCCTGGTTGGGTTATGTTGTATTAATACGCATCGTGCAAACTCTTCAAACGACTGGGTCATCATTTTGGGTGACAGCATCCCGGCAGAGCCTCCACCGGTAGCTGGTGTGAGTTAATGCAAATTAACGTTGCTACTCGGTAGCTTCACGCCCGGAGGCGATTTTTACCTCCCCTCCCACACCCGGCTTACACGATTTGGAGGAGTCGGCGTGACCGCAAAAGCGCGTCCTCACGCGCCACTGCTACCCACGGTTGTTCTACTCGGAGCGGTTGCGTTCTTTCGGGAGCTTTCCGTGTACCCCAACGCTGGGCGAAGATGCCGATGACAGTGTCGTTTTGTGTGTTACCATGTCGTTTGATTGGCCGCCACCATGGTGGTGGTGTGCGGCGCGTATGTTAATCATATAATTACCCAGCTTGATACCGTCCTCGCAACACTGCCCGCCCAGGGTAGTTAAGGGTGCGTTTGAACATCCTGCACGGGAGGACGATAGTGTCGTGCTGTTTGTGCGCGCGCGCGGTAGCCATTCCAACGACGACGACGACAACGACTCTGATGCACTCCGCCAGCGTGTTATTATGCGATTCGGTACGGAGAAAAAGGGGATGTCCATGGCGCAACGTCTCACGATGCTTCCGTGGCGCGCGGTCGGTGGTGTCAGCAGAAAGGTGATGCTGGAATTTATCATATTAAGTCCCGTTAAATGGTTTCGGGTCGGCGTGGTTGTTTTGTTCTTTTCTCTCTCTCTCTTGCTCTCACCCTCCTGATGCGCCCCATTATCCAGCCCAGCTGCCTAGCCAAGCCCTGCCCGAGTGCGAGAACCGGGGCAATGGGTAAGCCGGGGTTGGCTTACGCGCCTTTTACACGCCATTCTCGGTTGGTAGTTTTAATTTTCGCACCGTTTGGCAATTCACGATTCACGTAGTGGTGGAGAGGAGAGGAGATTCTGAATTTCTGAACCACCACAACCGCCTCATCTAATGTTACCGCCCGGGATGGAGGCGATCCGGTTGATGAGATACGCATTGTTTCGGCCGGGATGATGGTTCAAAAATTCTTCCAACGGATCCTTTCGTAGGTGTGAACGGGTGATGTTTGCTGTTTTTTTTTGGACATTCTATTTTCCGTTGCTTTGTTTCGTACACGGCACCACGATCGTTTAGCGCAACCTCTTTTTCACGCCGATTCGGTGTTTTGATTCGCTCCATTTCGATTGCTATTTTAAGACCGGCTACTTTGGGCGGAGTATTGGTGAGGAGTTTCATAAGCGTTTGCAAGAATTTTCTGCTCCACCGTGATGGAGGTCGCATCGGGGGTTTTGCGAATGGCGATGAATAAAGTAGGTAATTATGAGTATTGTATGGGTATCAACCCGTGAAGGGCTTTATGAAACATTCAAAATGATTCTGGTAGCTGGAAATAGCAATGTATAGCGTTGTGATGGGAAGAAATTCAATATTTGTCAGAATAAAAATTATTTCCGTATTTTACAGGAACGAACCATTATGTGCAATAATAAAAAATATATTGATTTTAAAATTCTCGAATATTTAATTTTTATACATTATAGAATAATCAGCAATTTTATTAATTCAAAATTTTCTTTCCCTTTCGTTACAGGTAAGCTGCTTCCAAATTGAGTCGCATAAATCGTTGGTAAATATTGCTTGCCAAAGCTGCATGGAAAAACGTATTTGTTGACTAGTTATTAAGCATACGCAGCTACTGCTGCAGAAAGAAAAAGCAACAAATTTTAAGCATGATTATAAATAGTGGAATAATAAAAACGTCTCCGTAAAGCAAGTCCCGCTCAGGTGCGATGGCAGCTTAATTAAACAACTGCGCGGTGAAGAAATCACTTCCACTAAATCTTTACCCGCAAAGCTGAGGTGTTATACCTTTACCAAACCCAGTGGACACGTTTATGTGCTTTCCATAAAATGTTGAATGTCTGCGAGGCGCCCAACACCCTTGCGTAATCACAGCGCGGTTGAAAAAAGAAACTAAAACGAATTAAAAAACGCATCTCATGAAGGTGTCAACGAGGGAATAAGCCACCGAACGAACCGTCCTAGGTCAGACCCGGCGAGGTGATAAACGTTTCCAAAATAAAGCAAATGCGTTATGATGACACACCGCAAAACTGCACCGGCCCGGGCGCTTGTCCGGCCGAAAGGAAATGCAGCGTGCATGAAGGTGAAAGAACTGTTTCGCTCTTAAAACGCATGGCCTTTTGCATCTGGAAGTTTCTTGCTTCCTTTTTTAAAGAATAAAGGTCACCGACGGGGGGAAGGCTGTGAGGCAGAACCTGGCGAAGGTGAGATAAAAAATTCTTGCGTCTTACAAGAAAAGTACGACAAAAGAGGCGAGATGCCGACCTCAGCTGGTGCGAGTTTAAGGTTAAGAATTTATAGAAGGCAGACAGAAAGTGCCGCTCACAGCGAAATAAATCGCCAACGATACAACCCATTTCTCCCTGGTCCATTGCAATGGGCTTACCAAACTGGAGCGTCGGGCTTACCAGGCGACCGACTTTTAATGCCACCAAGTGCGCTAACTTATGGTCCGCTTATGGTCCTAAATCTATCACCCATTGCACTAGGCGCCAACGTGGACAGATAAGCTCCCGGAGAAGCGCAACGGTTGTGTGTAATGTTTGTGATATATGGCAAATACTCCCCGTTCCATATCTCCCAGAAGGAACCAGCTCGCCGACGCCGCGGCCGGGTACAATTTTCTTCCGCAAAAACGGTCGAACCGAGAAGCACTTGCACATTCGGAAGCGGTAGATACGGTTTTTCCTACTGTCCAGCGGGAGGGTGTCTTCGACGTTGCCCGTTTGACTATCGGCACCACCACCGGGGGGTTTGCATGGTGTTGACTTATGCAACCGCGCGTTAGCCCGATATGGCTACCAACTTTCAGGCTATCCTACCTTCAGCCATTGCTGGCCACTAAGGGAGAGTGCGTACCGCAAATAGAAGGGAATGCAGCGGTTCGATCGGTTATTGATGGGATGCTGGGAGCTGGCCGGGCGTCGGGGGTGGTGTGAACAATGTTGCGCGATAAACTATCCGCTTTTATGCAAAGCGTTTCGCTTTTTGACTGTCGCCGCAGTTATGCCACCGCCGACGCTGCTGTGGGTATGCTCACTGTTTGCTTTTCTCACTTCGGTGCCGAGCGCGGGACGCGGATTATGATGGATCGATGACTTTTTTATGCGTGTTACCACCTTCTTATGCGCTTCGAGGGAGGAAGAAAACCATGCACGACAAGGTTTAACACCGATTGCGGTGGGCGTGCGGGGCTTAGGAAAGGAAATCGATCGATTGTGTTTATTTTGGTTATCAAATTTTGTGCTGGATATGGTGTTGTAAGTTATCACGCAGCGTTAAGGGACCGATTCACTAATGTATGGAGGAGTTCGATTTGAAACTTCTCCTACAACCGAACACGTACGTTAGCTGCTCATAAAAATGCACCCATCAGCGTCATCTAGTGCAAAATTACATCTCATCTTAGCTTCCCTCGCCGACGTTACGTCGCTGAAGCGAAACTTTGCCACAGCGAGGTGCATCATTTGCAGCACTAAACGATCGCATTTGTGAAAACGAGCAGCGTCGCTCGCGGGCATCGGCCCGAACGAAGGATGATTTGTAAAGCAACACCTTCTTTACTTGTGCGCGCGCATTTTTGTGACGAATGGCTCGCTTGAAATGGGATTCACTAAGACACACACACGCACACAGCGGCTGCAATTTAACAGCTAATGTACTGCACACGGGTCACATGTTTTCCAGCGACACAAGTGTTCCATGGCTTTCTTCGAAGTTATGGGCCGGCTACGAAAGAAAGCCCACCAGCAGACCGGCTAGGGTCATCATCATCCTGCTCCTCCCGGACTGGCGTTTTGTTGCACGAGGCGGCGTGCCGTATGACGCTGGTGATGATGCGTGTCCAGGCAGGCGGGCATAAATATTAAAATGTTGTCAAAAGAAGGAAACTAAAGAAACGAAACCCCTCTCCCCCGCGCGCGTCCGGCTTCGGGTTAATGGAGTTTTGTGCAAACTTTCCATTTTCAAACACACTAAGTATGGTTTCGGGTTTGTTTTTTACTTCTATTGGAACGCGCGCAAATAGTTTGGCCTTTGTGCGTGGGCACGGGTTTGGTATTTTGCATAATATGGGTTTTGCCATAAATAGTGCAGCGGTGATGGGCTCCTCTCGCGGAAGTCGGCAGTCCTTGGTGGTGTGAGCGATCGTACAGAAAGTGTGAAATGCTTGGATGAGGGTTTTCTTTTTTTTTTCACTTACAGCCTAATGAGAAGATGAAGTAAGTTTGGTTAGGTCAGTAGATTCAATCAGAAATATATATGAAACAAATTTTCTGATTATAATTTTTTTTGCATAGAACAAAGCATCCCTGTTGATGATAGGAATCGTTTGGTAATATTTCAATGGGTCAATACAAACAAGATTTTGTTTTATTTTTGGACCTATTTTTTCATTTTAAGTTATAAAATAAGTCTCAACACCAATAACTCAAAAAAAACAATACGTGCATGTATGTGCTCTATATTTTATATCTTCCATATGTAGTAAAAATCCGCTTGAAATCTCCTACACAATAAATATCGGTCATTACATAACGATCTTGTTCTTTCGTTCAGCATTTCTCTTTACCATCGCGCGGTAGCATGAAACCGAACGTTTGCGCATAATAGTAAATACTTTCTTTTATGTTCTGCTTCTTTCACCTGCACGCCTCCATCTCTTATTCTGCGCATTCTGCGCACGATGAGGCTTTCGAGAGCCGTCGAACGTTTCGGCATTACATCAACCGGGAGCTTTGCAAAGCCAGAGCAGTTCGGTTTTGCCGTGCTTTTTCCATGCCTGCCGATCCATGTGGACAATGGCTGCCGTACGCTTCCATTATTTATCCCATCCCGCGCATTCGATCGGAACGTTTTGGAAAGGTTTTGCGGACTCCAACGCGAGAAGACTGCGCCCCAAAAACGCACTTGCCATCGTTGACAGCGTGCAAAAGCCGCACGGGCGACGGGAAATGGAACGAATTAATTGACGGATGGATCGCCGAAGGATGTAATGCCCGCTCCAGTTGGGGCGTACAACCGAAAGAACAATGGTGCAGTGTGTCGATGCTGCTTGCAACAAGATCGAGACGCGCACACACAAGGAGGTTAATATTTCCGCTGGCTTATTATAAACATTCCCGGGTCCATGATTTATCGCTTGAGCGGAATGCTGTAAAGCGGGCGTGATTACTGCATTGCTGGAACCGGAAGAGGAAGAGGCGAGCATACTGCGCCAAGTCAAAGGGGGAAGTAGGTCACAGGGAAATTAAACGCTCGCCCGGGAATGAAGCAACGAACGGCGGATGGTTAATAATAGAATATGTCATGGCGTTTAAGTTTTTTGTTCTTCTAAAGGCTTCCTTACTAGGCTTTCAAAAAACTCATCCAAGGCTGATGAAGTGGTCGAAGCAAAACGGTTGAAATATTATACTTTCATTGGTTACACCTTCATGGTCATGGTTTAATTGAACACCTGCCCATGGGCACGAGGACTCAAAAGGGTCTTGCATGTTACTCGATCATAAAACGAGGTGATTTAAAATTTTATCTTTCCCAGGGATATTGATTATCTGGGTGTAAGAAGGACACGATGGGCGTCGCAGTGAAAGGATACAGCAGCCGCGGACATATTGAAATGCCCGGTCAGCTATTGTGTTTTAATTGCTTTATTTAATTGAAAGTCTTTTATGGGAAATCTCGTTAGGATACTTCGATTTAAATCAATTATTTAAACATGTTTACAAGGGAATCGCCTGTATCCGTGTGATCCTCGCTTGACAAATGATGAACAAAACGAAGTATCTTCGGCCGATTTACATTCCTAATGCTCACGCTCCGGAAGCCGATGATGGGCCACGGCTACGACCCGCGGACCGTTATCGGCCTGGTTTGAGAACTCATTTATTCGTCGTCTGCTGTGTGTTGGATTAAAAATACTATCAGCTACCGCTGCCAAGCCGCCCGAGTCCGGTTCCGCAATCGGTCGTTTGTCATTCCGCAGCTTGAAGCTGTACCGACACGACCCCGGGGACGCGACATAAACGACGCGGATCGCTTATGAAATTTATGCAAATTCATCTTCCCCCGGGGGTGGAAATGATAAGCCTTTTTTTCTCTCCACTCTTCCCCTTTTTTAAGTGGCTACACTTCGTCCCGTGCCGGGTATTCGCTGAAGAAACATTATATTTCAACCCACCCGGACCCCGGGCGTCGGATAAATCTTGAAGCTGATAAATGAGAAACCACCCGAAAGTGTCACGTGAAGTGAACTTTCGTGGCAGTGTTTAAGTAATTCCAATTATGCAGGTGAAAATCTTTGTTTGCCCGCGGAGGATCGTACACTTGCTGTGGACATCAATCCACTCGCTTGGGGAAACGCGCAGGTGACTCATTTGATTTGCGACCGGTGGCACCTGTGTGGCGCTCGCCAATTCCTCACGCTCGCCAACCGCGCAACGACATAACTATTCAATTAGTGCCCTATCGGAGCAGCGGCGTCGCTATTTGACTCGTTGGTACGATTGTTTGTTTGGTCCGACGGTGGTAGCTTTTGTTTCTCCCACGGAGCGCACTATCCGATAGTGGCCTTTTCACGCTCTTATCGATTGCCTTTTCAAGCGACTGGTTTTAATGTGGCTTGGTCGACCTGAAAAGCCACCGGTTCTATGCCAACACGGCAGCGTTGCGAGGTGTTGCGAGCCGTTTCTTAACCCGTTCACGATTAGGTTACCCACCCGGACGCTTGATGGCGACTTTGTTGAGGTTCTTGAAGAGTTGAAAGGTGTAGCATGCCAGCCCGTCGAGGTTACTTCTCATATTACACGCCCTATTTGAGCTGGTGAGCGGAATTTGTCCGGGGAGAAGGGCGATGTTCAAACGGACCGCCTCTGAGCAGGATACAGGGTGTTAAAAATGATACGATTTTTGGGAAGTATAACACCGGGCGGCACTGAAAGCGTTGGGAAGCTAATTTTATCGTTTGTAATTGGCGTCAGCCACACAAGCGTTTCTTCGTGGGTGGGATTCGTTTTGACGTGTGGCAATCCAAGACATAAACCTTGATTATTTTGTTGAAAAAGTTGTTCATCTCAAACATAGTTTCGGTTGTTAGTCGAGCGATCATATTCAAAAGGAAAACTGACATATTTCATAATTGTATTGTACTAAAATGATTTAGTACAAAAAAAACGTTTAAAACCTATAAGTTACACATATGTAAAAAATGGCTCGTTGGGCTTGTATGTGAAAATAGATTTTAAAGGAAATGTTTATGTCGCCTTTTTAATTTATTTTCATGCTGTGATTGTAAGTAGTCGAAAGTAATCGAAAAACATACTTAAGAATTCGCCACACCATTCATCTTACCATCGGCAAATCTTGTGGTCGACGCAACACACGCTCTCGTTCGATGAATTCACAATCCCCCGGGTTTGATTGATCGATGGCATTTCAATCTTTTTCCGGCGGTCAGTGTGGTTCATCGAACCTCCAGTGGCTTTGTTGTCGCATCGATTTCGATCGGTGTCTCGTGCAAAATAAAAGCAAAGGGAGCAGTGAAGAGAAGTCAACAAAATAACTTGTTCAGGAAAAAATCGTACAAAATCTCGACAGCAAAATCGTTAACTTCCTGCCGGATAGATTTCGTGCCCACCACGTTACCGATCACCGGTGCCATTGTTCGATTTCCCGGGTGCATCCGTGCAACACACTTCGCTGCGTGATTGGCCGCCGTCGGCAATGATTTGGTTCTTAATAATTTTAACATACCCGATCGTGTTGAATTTGGTAAAGGAAGCTCGCCCAAAATCAATTCACTCGTTTTTTTTTCATTCTCGCTGCGACGATAATGCATTCGCCAGCGGGAAGCTCTTTGTGGCGCGATGCTGTGTTATTCAGGCGGTAGTGCAGCAGAGAATACAGATTGTATCACTTTGTAGCTCACTTTGCAAGCATCTTGAGAACGAACGCGCACATAATTATTATTAATCGGCTCGCAGGCCAACGGAAAGCAAACGAACGAACTTTTCGCATTTCATTATGCTGATGAATGAAAAATATGCCAATCGGCTGGGCGGCATCACGCGCCCAGGACCGGCGAGATCCGCTGAAGAATGGGGAAATAAATGAAAGATCCCAATCTGAAATCAATAACCGGTGTACCGGTCTCCAGGTCCGATGCTCCTCCCGTGCACTTTCATCTCGTTTAGTTAAGCTTTTCTCCCGTTTATAAGTGAAGTTAGCGGGAGAATGCCAACCAACGAACGGTGGGAGCATCCTGCGATCGAAAAGTGAGAAAAACGTGCCGCTGCTGCTGGTGCCGGTGCGGTCACTTATTGTGGTGCAATTTCCCGGCTGCATCCCTCTTGACCCACTTGCCGGTGAAATTAATAAATTAAATTTAATTAAAACTCTACGCCTTTCGTATTCAAAATTCCTGCGTCTCGGCGGTGGTCTGTTTTATGGCGCTATGCTTCTATCGGTGGCCTCTGGTCGGATGCATTGCACACGAAATAGCACGCGAAAGTCATCCACACCGCTCCCGCACAAAGTTATCTTCTTCACCAACTTGCACTTCACGCGCCCGGGAGGGACGCTCTGATGATGTGCCCAATCTGACAAAAGCCCACGTGAGAGGTTTGGTGGCCTACGGATCGGGACGCGAAATTATCGTCTTCTCGATGGTTTCGTTCGACGGTGACGACGTGATCGGCTTCCCGATCTCTGCAGTGTGCGTCCCACATTCACGTCGATGACCAAAACATGGCAGTAAAAAAACATCGCATCGCACCTTTCGACCTCTCCTACCGCGGGTCAAGAATAAGGGATGATTAAACGTGCACCCGGGTTCGGGGTTGCAGGTGATAATGTGCTGAAGTTTGCGGAACCTGCTACATAGGGATGCAATTTTTTGTATCGTTACTACGTGCGAGTGCATATTTTCTCCCCCTTTGAGAACGCACCTCTTATCTGAAGGAGAATTTCTCAATTACCGCGGTGAAATTGTTGACCCTATCAGGGTGAAATTTTTCGCATTACACTGGGTTTGTGTTTTTTTTTTGGTTTTCATTTCTCCGAAAATAATGACATGTTTGCGGATGCTTTACATATTTTTCCACTTAATCGGAAATGAAGTTTTATTACCGTATACTGCATGGGCCGGTTGATGTTGCCATTAATTTATGGTAGAAGTGTACGTTTATGGCATATTCGATCAGGTTGTTTTTTAAAGAATATCGGGTGATTTTAATGTGTTTTCTTTTACATCGTATTTGCATAACGATACCGACGGTGCAATGTACGTCGATTTAAATAAATTGGATAAATGCAGCGCACGGATTTCACTGGATGCATGTCATCATGTTTTTGTGCCGAAGGAGAGTCATCTTTCGATGTCAACCTTTGCCCTTCACCGATTCAAATCGCTTCCACCGACCGCTTCCGATTTTGCGGTGACTGGAGAAAAGGGATTTTAAAAGCTTCGGCGGGTCCTCTTCCCCATTAACTCACTAGCTAAAAATAGAAAAATTATGCAGCATAGTATTCGCCGTAAGTAGCTGAAAGCATTTGCCCTTACGCTTTACCACCGTCCCCTTTGGGGCATGGGAAAATGCTCACATATGTCCGACAAACAAACACAAACGCGGTGGGGTCAGTTGGAAGCCGCAAGGGCCACTCCGGGGGTGACAACGCATCGTCGTCTCGTTACCCCGTGGTGTACGTTTAGTTGAATGGGTCGCTTGCGCAACCAACTCGAGGAACTGTTTCGGGTGACGGATGATGGCAATTTCCCGTCGGATCGGAAAATCGATCGCGGCGGCTTGTGCGCCCCGGACGCGAGCTTTTGTCGGGAAAATTGACCAGTTAGCGGGTGAGAAATGAATGTCATTGATTTTCGTATGCTTGTTAGGAGGTTGCGCCTTCTTTGCGCTCTGGAGGGCGTTCGAGCAAAAGCTCCTTCGAGCGGGGTGGGTTGTATTGTGCGACGCGAACGAAGAAAAGCCATTGGTTTTCGAGCTTCATGCTTCACGTAAACGATGCATTGATTTGCAATGATTGTGCGCTGGATGTGGCAACAAACGGACCGCTGGATGGCTTTGTGAAATAGCGTACGTGTGAGAGGCGAATGTGAGTGGAATAGTTTTATCATGTTGGTGTTGTAATAGATTTATTTAAGATCAATTTTTGAATTTTATTTAATTGTATCATCTGAGATTTTTCCCCTTTCCTTCTTATTTGAACCAACTAATGAAGTCATGTTGCTATTCAAATTTGTTTCGGATACAAACAATGTTTAGAAATTGATACCTTACTAAGCATATACATATTATCAGGATTATGATTGAATTTTAACAAACACAGATTCAAATCTTCGACACATCCACAAAAATCCTCGGAAATGAAATCGAAACCCTCCGGGGTCTGGGTGCTATTCGCTGCGAGACGTAAATAAATGTCCCTCTGCAGTAAAATATGTTTGTAGTTTCGCTGCTCTTCTCATCATCGCAGGAATAGGACGCATTTCTGTCATTCATCAGACTTCTTGCTGCCTGTTGGATGTTTGTCAGCTAAGTGCTAGAAAACGGCGTCGGTGCGACGGCCACCGGAATTTCAACGTCGAAACAATATTTGTTCGCGCACGCTTTGTCTTTTCATTTTCATCGGCCGAGCGTGCGTTTTCGCCCCGGTTGACGACCAACCGGACATCACACCGGAAGACGCTTCGATTACTTTCGGTGCATGCGATGGAACACAACAAAAAAAAAAAACGGTACGCCTATTGTAGGTCGAGCGGATCAAACGAAAGTATGCAAATAGACGGTGGTTGTTTCGCTTAAAGGTGATGTTTTCTTTTTAGGGTTTTTGTTTTTTTTTCGTGCGGTTTATTTTCTATCGACTCGCAAACGAGGGATGTTTTGAAATTATGTTCGTTTTTTCACAATTGTATACAAAACATTTGACCATGACGGTCACAGTGTGTGTGTTGATAAATAACCCGAAGCATGTCATATCGGTTATTTGTACGATGGTGGCCAGTGGTAGCATTTTTCCCGATGGTGTAACGTAGCCGTCTTGAATTAAGTCGTTAATGAAGTTTCCATCGTCAAATCATTCATTCGCTGCAATGAAAATGTGAAGAAACAGTTCGCCGCGAGCAATCGCACTCCGAGCAGCGAGAGAGAAAGGTGACCGGGAAAATAATATTTGGCCACGTAGATCACACTGTAATTATCGCCAACCCATCGGGCAGGCGCTGGGTGTCGGTGAACGATCGGAAACCACCGCACCGTATCCCATTTCTCGGAAGCTGTAATAACTCCACCACTAGCTCGGATGGGATTTCCTAGCGATTCGTCTGCGGTCGCACAAGTTCGTCAAAAAAAAAAAAAAAACTGACCCGTTTACTCGCTATTCTTCACTAATGCCAAAGGAGGGAAGTTTTGCGACGGGAAAGGGGAAGCTAACCATAAATCAGCCAGTTGGTGTGCGTATGTGTGCGACGGAGCAAACCCCAACTCCCCGGGCCCGCGTTTTGTTCCATTACGTTTGGCGGTTTTCATAGTGTTCATTCTTCAAAGTCAATACTTCATTAAGCGTCATATATTACAGCTGCGGTGCGGTGCGTACTTCGTATTTTTTCCCATCGCCCATCGGTCTTGAAACTCGCGGTCATTGGCATAAGGGCACAGCGCCACATCGGAAGAACTCATAAATGTCATTAACGCAACGGCAGCAATGCGTTAATTGGAAATTAGAGCTCGCGCGCGTTGCCTCCGGACGCGAGACGCTAGTAGAGCGCAGTGAGAGAGTGTATTTAAAAAATCGCCTTCAGTCATCGCTGCTACACATCTTCTGATGCATCATTTATTTCTTCGGCCTGCATAGCTGAACACTCTGGGGTAGCTGACGGAAACAAGTGTTTTCTAGTCGTCGCCTTTCTCCCGAAACCCTTTGCCGGTGTGGGTAGATTTTTATTCGTTTGACAGCTGTCAAACACCGCGTTCGGGTTAGGTCTTTGTTTGGAGTGCAGGCTGCGTTGTGCATTGAGTTTGCATGTCTAGATAATGATGTAATCTTTGGGTGTTGAAGAACTGGTTGATAAATGTAGTGTCACTCTGATTCATAGACTTTTGGCGTTGAAAATTTAATTAATAACTTAAGATTTGTTTGAGCATTTTAAAAGTTTCATTTTGTCAAATTAAACTAGAATTCCATATATTTATAAGTTTTTTATACGACCGCATATACCCACTCCCCCATATTTTATCCGTCACGCTTTGATGTGCAATATTGCAGAGAATATTCTTGAGCCCATCAACTCTGTCAGGTTTAACAAAGGCGCTATCAAGAATTTCTCCGCTCGGAACCGTTCCACAATGTTGCATTCTTACCCGCGAGGCTATCACTCAACACTTTACGGCGCTGGGGGAGTGTTTGTTTACTTCTGTCATCCACCACCTACATCCTCGATCGCTACGTGCCGATCGTAGAGGATCACCTACACCCCTCCACGTCCTAAAGCGCATTTGTCGCAACCGGGAAGCTTCACCGCGAGGCAAGCGGTGGATCAAATTGCAAATACCGCAACAATGGCCGGTGGTGCCTGTGGTTTTTCCGCCCACTAAGCGGTTTCGATAGGACGCCGTTGAAGATGACGAAGTGGATGTTTTCAAATGCGGCAGGGCAGAGAGAGAGAGAGAGAATTTTTAAACAAGAAGTCAGCGACGTTTATGACCGTAGTCGCGGCTTAAGCAAATACCAACAACTATTGTACCGACGCTCGGCCGAAGGGATGATGGTTATTTTTGCAGCATTTTTGCATATTACCCTCCTCTGGTTTCTCTAGGGTCCAGGAAGATGGGTTGGTCTTCGGCGTGGCTTTTTTTTACCACTACCCCAGTAGGTGCTACATTGTAAGGATAGGAAAGCGCCGCCCTCTGTTTGCCAACGGGTTCACCAAATGTTATCCAAACAGAGTGTGACGCCCGGAAAACGAGAGCTTCTCTCGGCTCCCCGTCTGCAGTGCCCCTGATCGAAGGTGAAGCTATCGGGGTTTACTCTGCTGGGGACGTTGTAGCAATAATAAAAATTACCGATCAAGATAATCCCTAGCTTAACGTTTATTCTAACGTTCTATTTTCCGTTCCATTTTCATTGCAGGTAAGCACATACAAACACCACGATCGTTGCCGTCTGCGTGCCGCACCTCCCCAGGTAGAAGGTGCGAAATTCTAACCTTCATTTTGCCGCATCGTCGCTGATAAAACTTCCTATAGCCTCACCACACATCCAAACCGCTCAACACCCTTCTCGACAGTTTAATGACGCACCCATGTCAGTTTTAAACATAGAGAGAATGGGAAAGAGATATCGGGGAATACACTAAAAAGTGCATTTTCACCCTAACTAAACAACTTAATAAAGTTGTTTTTTTTTTTGCGGACTTACCGAGTAGTTTATCGACCATTGTGGTGGATATGGAATAGGAGAGCATTTATACCATATTTTGAGCACAAGACGTTGCACGTTGCACTTCCTGCCTTCAGATGATAAATGGCATATTAATAGATATGAGGTGGCTTTGTTTGTGGGCTTAGCTGAGGTTTCTGTTGTGTAAGGCTATATTGGCTAATGTAACATTGGTGTCATCATTTGTGGTTTTAATTCAAAACTGGATGCAATATTTTCGCTCGTGGTGAATACGTTACATCACATCAGTCGATTGCATTCGACCGGGCACAATATTTATCTACTTTTGGATGCTGTTTGGTTGTCTTATCAATTTGTCTGTATTTTTCATGCATTTACTCCCGATAGGCCCCAGTAGACGATTGGTGCTCGCTAAAGCTGTCGCTTGCCTTCGGTCACAGTTCTTGCGAGCTCTCACCCGGCTCACCCGGCGGCGGTGACTAATCGATCGTGTCACGTTCCGGGAAGGGAACATTTTATGCTAATGCCAATGTTTGATTTTGCTGACAATTCAACTCGTGGCTTCGTCTTTCCCCGCGACCGAGGTCTTATCGCGACCGGCTGACTGGTGGTTTACCATTTCACTTTCATCTCGCAGGAGGCTTGCGGAGATGCAGCCCGACACGGTGAGGTTAAATATTAAAATATGGGCGCCTGTAAACAGCACCTGGGTGACATGGTTTTATGGGCCACGGTTGAGGTTTCTAAGCGCCGGTTATGGCTTCATTCGCTGATGATAAGCGTGAGCAACGGGCGACAACCCTTTCGTCTGCATTTTTTTGTTTTCCTGCGGACCGATAGCAGCGTAAGTATGGTTTGATTTTCATCAATATGCTACTATCGCGCTGCCAGCTGGTCGGCCAGAAAGGTAATGCCGAATTCTCGTCGCCTCCAAGACGACACTTCGTCGCTTTCACTTTCGAACGCCGCTGCTGCCAGGTTTGGTGATTTATGCAAGATATGCATTCGTCGTGGTTGTCGTGGTAGCTGGCTGCTTCGAGAGATAATTTCTCTTGCGGTAGTGTGATTAGAGGAATGCTTGATGGCTCTTGTTGTTGTTGTTGTTGTTTCGTGGATGAAAATGGTTTGGTGGAAAGTTAGTTTCGATAAGCTATCACTCGGAAATGGCATAGAAATCTCGGATGTATTATTACAAAACAGAACGATCGAACGAAAATATTCAGAAATGTATGTAACCAAATCATCTCGATGTGTCCTAATATATTGCATGACTGATGTTCGAATTAAATTAGATATATTTATTTTTTTACGGCAAAAATGATTGATTTTTGAGATTATTAGATTTTTAACCTTTTCAGTCCTAAAATTTCAAACCACTCGCCTCATGATAGAAACCATTTTCCCATTAGTGTTCACCGCTATGTTATATTGCGTTTTTATGCCGATTGCGGGAGATGATTTGAAATTACAGGGATTGTGTTGATTCCTGAACTGAACCACGCAAACGTTCGTTTTGCGTGCCTGCCGGCGTTGCGTACTTGGTCGCTCATCCGAATCGACGGTCATATTTATGTTAAATAGTTAGCGAGCGAGTAGATAAAAAAATACATTGCCTCTCCAAATTTCACCCGGTATGGGAGAAGCATTGCGTCTTTCGTTTGCGAACCCGAGATTCGAGATCGAGCAACCAGCAGGAACGTTCGCCGCAGGGTACTTCCGTTTTGGCGCTGGAGTCTCCACGCTGGGAAACACGCCAGTAAAATCCGAACCGAAACGTTTGGGGGCGAAACACCGAACAGCAAAAATCTGCAATGACCCGATACGATTGCACATGGCTCGATTGCGCTCGGTGCCTTCGAAACAAAAACCGCCCCAGTGAAGGAGTGTGATCTGCCTCTGCCGGTGGGATTTCGGATCGGGTTGCCGGGTAGCCGGGCGGCGACGCCAGTTGGGGTCATTTCCAGCGTAATATTTATGTACCCGTGGCGCGAAATCACAACGCTCGATCGCGTTTGCATGCTTGCTCGTCATAATTCACGGCCAGCACGGCCTGCTGCGGCAGTAACACGAACACGCAGTGGGTTGTTAATTTTTTGTTCGTTTGAAACAAAAAAGGCAGTAAAAGCACAGTAGAAACGCAGTAAAAACACACCGAAACGTTGCGCCTGTAACATAACGCTGCGGCAAAGATAGATTCGCGTTGATGGCGTTTGGGCTGTAGCTTGTTGGGCGGTTTTGTTTTTTTTCCTTTGTGTTTTATTTTTAGGATGAGACCAAACACCGCCACACACAATCACATTACTTCCGGTACCGAAATAATCTGCTTTTTTGTGTTTTTGTAAGAGGAAAGGAAACAAAATTCGCAGCCGTGGACGCTTTTCTTTTTCTTTCCCCATCGGCGATGCACCGAAATGGAACTAATCACGGACGAAATTACACTTCAATCGGATCCGCGAGGGAAATGCGCCCGAGGTTCGGTTAAAAGGACGCCGGAAGTTTGGCAAACGTGGCAAAATAATTATCACCCTACTACGAACGATAATCGGTGCGATGGGAGTTCACGTTAGTTTTTTTTTGTTATTTCGCTTGGGCTGGTTGAATGAACTAAGCATAATTTACGATAGAGCGCGGGCGGTTGCAAAGCCAAGGTTGTGAACTCCAGCCATTTGGGTCTTGATGATGAGTTTATTGCACGGCACGATCGGTTCGAGCGGCCGGCGAGGGAAAGGGAAGGAAGGGGGTATTCGGGAACCAGGACCATATCGGTAAAAAGGCTCCCAAAATGGTTTGCGTGGCTCTGGTTGATTACAGCTTCTGCGGCGTTCGAAGCTAATGAACGCACGATTTGCTACGGTAATAGCAATTAGGTAATGGTTGGTTATAATTGGATTAAAGTATCGAGCTAGTTGGTGTGAGGATGTTCTGGGTGGAAATATATTTAACAAAAAACTATTTTTCATAGTTTTTTTGTTTTGTTTTCTTCACTCAGCAGAATTTCAACAGGAGTTGATAAAGAAGGCAATGTTCTTGTAAACCATTTTTTGTACATTATTTAGCCAGAAATAAAAAAAAATATCTCACATAAAAATGCGTAGTGTACTTGGTTTCTTGATGTATATTCTATAGTATTTGCATGATTTTGCTATGTTGGCTTAAATTTATTAATTTAAAGATGAACGATAAAATTTTCAAATTTTAGCTATAATAAAAATACAATAGTTTTATATTCATGTCCAACTTTAACTTCTTCATGTCTTGAGGCAAACATTTACATCGCTAAAATGTCAATGCATAGCACACCATACCTTCCTGACCTTTCACAAGAAACGATGAACCGATTCGAGCGCTCGATCCAAAGCGACACGATCACGGGCGGCTTCAAAACATCAGCGGCCATGCTTCACTTTCCATCGATTGCTAGTGGTGCGGTCGCTCTTCCGTTTCTAGATGCTGTTATTATTTTATTGATTACATATTGATACTCACCTGCCCGCCACCACCACCAGGCGGTCCCTCATCCACCATCTCATCTCAACCCGTCCGTGATTGGAGCCGTGTAGATCATCAGCTGGTCGATCGAACGCGAAGTGCCACTGCCACAAAACCCACGAAATAGTCGCACCGAAACCGTAACGGAAACGGAAAGGAAAAGTGTGTGTGTATGTGTGTGTATGGGAAATTGACGGATGAGTGTGAATTTGGTGGCACTTCGTTGGTTCGTTCGTTCGTTCGTTGGCGAGCATCGGCGGCGTGATGATGATGATGATGATGATGACGACGAACGAACGAACGGCCACGGATTGGCGTGCAGTGTGGTCGCGATATTGGTTTCGCGTTTTCGATCCCCGCATTCGCGATGAAAGTGTCTTACGAAATTGGTGGGGCGTGTGGAGGTGGTGGGTTCGCACCTAGATGAAAGTGAAACTGACCGCTCGCGCCCGATCGCCCGTAAGCCAAACGCACACAAAGTTCACGCAAGGTCAGATCGATTGCCAAGAGCATCGCGGAGCCATATGGAGGTGGTTGGATTTGTACGTTTCCGTTTCGTCAGGCACGTCCGCGTTTTGTTTTTTTTTGTTTTTTGTAGGTTTAGTTGCTGCCGGGGGAAAAAGGAAAAAGAACACCGGTTGTGTCGATCGAATGATAAACCACTCGAGGGAACATCCAGCATACCGGCGCGTCCCAACGCGTTCGGAGTGATTGACTGAGTTTCAAGTGAACATTGGACACGGTGGCGGCTGCCCGTCCAGTCCCCAAGGTCTTGAAGCGTTCGCGACCGTTGAAGATCTTTTGTTTCCGCTCCGATGTGACCCGGATGGCCGGAGAGATCCATCCGTCGCGCCCAGGACCAGGTCCGTGGTGAGATTTTACACTAAATTTCAACGATCTTCAACCGGCCTTTGGTGGTGGATAAAGGCGACCGCTGGTCGGGATTATCGCAGTGAGATATCGCAGTCCGCCGTCCGTCTAAGAATCCATTTCCGTCTTTACGCCAGGCCAGGGGAAATGTTCGATTGTTTTCGCGTATTAGTAATGTGACGAGCCGATCGAACCGGGAACAAACCTTTCCAAGGGGCTATCATTATGGGTCGCTAAAGGGTTCCTTTCTTGGCGAAGCAGAGACGAACCTGGTAAACACACCGGGACGAGGCCCTACCTTACGAAACGCTTTGTGGCAACCCAGCCAGCGAGCGCGCTGGAAAGCGAAGTGAAAAAGCATAATTTCCATAATTCGTGCCCGGCACCGTGGCTGTGGTGGGGAACCCAAAAAACCCAACCATCCGAAAGGGTACTTTCATCGGGTTTTCGCTGTGGCCACCCTTGTCGCGGTATGCAGCCGCGGTTACAGTGCGCCACACTTCTCATTCGCACCAGCCCGCCGCAAAAACAACCGCAGCGAGTGAATTCATTCCGACTAAAAGCGGCCAAAATTAGTGCAAGACTGTGTGGCTTGTGTGTGGTGTCTTTATACTTGCCATCCTCCTCTCCGGCGCGCTTTATGCAAATTCTCGCACAACCTTTCTTGCCACCCGCCGCGAAATTCTGAAGTGCACCGCGAGCGCACCAGGTGCCACTTTTCATTTCCTCGACCTTTTGTGCGGCTGGGAGCGTTGCGGAGTTTTGGGCGCTTCGGATTTTGGCGGGATGCCTTTGGGATTATTGATCGATTTGCTGCGAACCCGATGGCGTAGGGTGCGCGATGGTCTAGCACTGTTTTCGGTCCGTTTTCGCTTTTCGACATCGTGCCCGCCCGCTTTGCCCGCATTCTTACGCTACTATTGCTCCCCGTGCATTCCCAGGTTTCTTGGGAAGTTCTTGGGAGGAAAGTGCACTCTAACCCAGTTGGGGCGCTTTTTCTCCCCCTTCGGTTTGGTTCGCAAGCAGCCAGACAAAAGTCAGCGGCGTGATTCACTGTGTGCCGGTCGCGGTCCGCGTGACGTAATGGAGTTCGCGAGACCGGGAATCGGGTTCTGGGCCACCAGCACCGGCCGGTTCGGTAGCTCGGTCTGAATGTTTTGAAAGGGAAATTCTTTGAGTGCAAACTGTGTGTAACGGCGGCGTGTCACGATTTCTGGTCAAGTATCGCCGCGCGGTAGCTTTCTGTTTCTGGTTTAGCGAATTTCGCATGATTTGTTAGATCGCAGAGGGCAGCAGGCAACCGAGAGCGCCTGTCGGGGTGGGGAAAGGGTCCCATGTTCGTGCTGAAAGGTAGCGAAATTTTGTCACTGTTTCGGGGTGGAATATTTGGCGGGAAGATCGGATTTCATAATGGGTACCGCCGCTACCCCTGGTAGCTATTCACCCTGGTGAATACAATTGCGATACAATTTCAATCTTACATGATCGAGCCGACGGTGCAGTAGAGAGGCTAAATATGGTTGCTCCCATCGTTTATGGGTATCTAGATCGATGTAATTTTATTAATCTTGGTAATTTGTAAATGCCTTTTGCACATCACATTTTCATTGGAATATTATGTCATATGGTTACGTTTTATTTACGAACTAAATTATTAATAACATTTCCTGCTAATAGGTTGATAAGTAATATAATCGTTGTTGCCTATTTTTTTATTTATTTATGAACTTCTATTCTAGGAAATATGTCTTGCTCAAACTGTAAACCTTCCTTAATCATCTCGTGTTAAATTATGGGTTGATTTTAACAACAAACGATAATTTTCCATGCCCTGCGGCGCATTTCTGCCTCCATCCCACAGTTTAAAAATCGGACTAAAAGGAAAACGATGCTCAAATGAATAGATCCGCTGGCAGCAACAAAACGAACGTCCTTTTTATTTTAATTAGCACATATTTTTCGCCTGCTTACGGCTGTCAAGAACCCGTGTAGGGTATAATCCGTTCTGTCACCATTATGCTCACCACAGGTGTCATGGTTCGTCCCACTCGATCCCGTTAGGCGAGATTCACGTTAGTCAGCAGAAGATATCATCATCCGAGGTTCTTTTACATTTCTTCCCACCGGCACCCAGCGCCCAAACGTTCTAATGAGGTGCGGGTTTGTGGAAGTGTTGTGTTCCGGGCAAGGGTTTATATGTTTGTTCGAGAGCGATTAAAGCCAACTTATGTCATCATTAGTGTTGCCCTAGCAACGACGTCGGGCGACGGGAAAAAATTAACGCTAAACAAACGAATCAAATCCCGATCGTGCACGCGTTCGCGCTCGGCTCGGCAAGTGAGTGGATCCCGCGTGGGATAAATTATGGTTGCCGCCGACTTCCGGGTGTGTCCCCGGCGGGTTCTTAGAGCTGGTCGGCAAGAATCGGTCTGGCGGTTCGCTCTCGATACCCGTCGATTTGTCGAGTTTTCTCTTCTCGTCGCCCCCTTTCACTGGGTGGAAAAGCGCGCCACAATTTGCATACAAATTTGGGGTACCGTGTTTTGTTTGTGCCGGGCACTGTCCGTACCGTGTTTTTATAGCATCGTCATCTTGGTTTCTTTGTCTTGCCCGATTGCGTTGTTTGTTGGTCTGAACCCGTGCCAGAGAAAAATCGTGTTTTCCGCGGGATAATTGATATTGAACGAGCGAAGCGTGGCTTATCGACGCCCTTTTCCGTCTTCGACGGTGCGGAGTCTTCCGAGGGCGGAGAGTTGGAGCACAGTGGTCTGAGAGTCGGACCTCAGATTATCAGCTCTTCATTAAGCCATAATCCAACTGCTTTCCATTCCCGGTGTCTCTTTCTAGTCGTATAGAGGCCGCGTAAGATACTCTCTCTCTCTCTTTCTCTGTCTATCTGGCTCGTCGACGCGATAATGCGCACTGCGCGCGTTGTTGTTTTATTGACTTTGGCGGAAAATTAAGCTCTATCAGCCACCGAAAAGTGGCAACCATGGTGCCTTCCCAGCGTGCCGTGTGAGTGTACCAATTTGTTAGTGATTTTCCTTCGCTTACCATTAATTTATTTCTTCCTCTATCTCCGCGGCAAGGTCCGGGATCGGTGCGGTTTTAATGGTGAAATCGTACCCTTTTTTCCGATTCGATCTTAGGTCCGGTTGTGGCTGGTTAAACAAACGCCAGTACGACGAGGTGACGCGTTGTGCGACTTTTCGGAAGCAGCAGCGGGTTTTTTTTTTCTCTCTCCACTTTTATACTTTGTTGCGCGCGAACATTAGTTCGATAATGAATGCAAATTTCCTTCCGATTGAGGGGTTTCAGTTTTTTCTCTTTATCGATGACTGCGCCGCCTCCACGTGGAAGAGGAGCACAAGTGCATCGAGGTTTTCCTGCTCGATTCGCCGCTTTGTTTTGCGTTGATGAGCCACAGTGCGTCTGACAAGTTGACCATAAGGCGGAGGAGGTCTTTGACCGTGCGCGTCTGTGTAACATAATAGATTTACGTACGATGGCGACGTGGACATGACATCTCGTCATGATTAACAACTCGCTACGATCAAATGCTATGCCGAACGAGACCTGAAATGTTTGCAATCGTGCACGGAAGACAAACCACCAGACGCTGCTAATGGGCACCAAATGTTGGTAATTAAACACATCGGAAAGTCTCAAACCACGCGGACCACGAATTATCTTAGTCCGACTCGGTGCAGAACAGAATGCGCTTCCTCAATAACGTTTTCCCCCCCGTCCTCCTCCAATCTTTCGATTGCACTTTACTGCATTTACTCGTCGCGCTCTCGTCGTCGTCACTGGCGGTTGTCTAGCATTGTGCGACCGGGACGTATAAAATTTAACGACCTATTTCCGTTCTCTGAAGTACATTTCTATTCAAAACCATCATGAACGATCGTGTTTGGAAACGCCTGTCTGCGTCACATCTTTGCGCGGTTTGCCTTTTCCTTCGCGTCCCATGTGGGATAAACAAACCCAGCGTCAGACGAATCAGCAGGAGTTCGTTGATCTGCTGGTGTTCGTGCAATTGTGCGCTTTGAGTGTTCTATAGATGGATGCACGGAAAAGTGATCCAAAAATTGTGCTTTGCTTGTTCAGAGAATTTTTTCTCATTTGCAGTGATCACATGATACAAATAACAAAAAAGTATAATATAAAGAATAGGATTTCAATATTATTTGAATTTTGTAAAATTGAAAAAAAGTTGAAATATTGATAATTTTAGACGCAAGAGAAACAGTTTTTTTTTAAATTAATTTAAATAATTGTATTTGAATAATATCATTAATATAAATTCTCTTACAATAATGTGCTTTCTTTTCCTCAGAGCCCTAAACATAAAATAACAGATAATAATATTTTAAAATCCCTTTAAAGGAGTAGCAAAATCCGTCAGCAAATCAAGCAAAATTGAGCGATAAAATCATACCGCCCGTGATTATGATTCACGATGTTTTCAACCACACTTTAACTCCATTAGCGCCATCGGCTCCAGCCCACTGACCATGACCACGCTGTGCGCAACCAGCTGCGCCAGCAAGCCGTGCACACACATTACTCCTAATCGGTTGTCAAAATCACCGCACAACGCCACATGAGCACATGATTAGCCCATTTGGATGACTAACAACCCATGCGTGTGTGAGTGTGTCTCGCATAAGTTGACCAACACATGCTGCGTAAGTCGGCACGAAAGAAGTTCGGGTTTGGTGGCGGTGCGTAAGAAAACCCACGCCACGCCGGGGTGGTGGTGATGGCGATTCAATTCATCACTGTCGCCAGGGTTCGCGAAATGCAACACCCAATCGCGAAAAACGTGCCCGAATATACCACGACCACCGGGCCGCCGGCCGAAAGCGAAACCGTGTCTGCCGACAGATTATGTTTACATGTTGCACAGCAACCAAATGGTGGCTGGGTGGGCCACCAACGAAGTGCGATCCCTTACCAGAGGGAAGGGCGAGAGAGAATGCAGAATTCTTTTCCACTATTTTGGTTTTCGGCTCGTAATCTGCGCTCGTTTTGAAGTAATTAAAGCTGATTTGTACATTTTTCTTCTTTTCACTCGTCTCTCGTTGCAGGTAAGTGACCGGCATCTGTCAGCGGCACTCACACACCGTCGATGACCTCCTGTGCCGCTTTTCGGGAAGGCATCAGCCTCGTTACTTCTGGTCGAGCCCTTCGTGAGTGGCGTGGATTGATGCGACTGGACGTTGTGGTGGATGGATGGATGGTGGTGGTGGTAAAGTTCAGCGAACGCTACGAAAGAACCGCAACTGCACATGATAAAGATGTCTTGGACGTGCAAAAGCCACGAACAGTTTGGCTCCATGTCCGCGGTCTTCGCCAAAAGGAGACCGTGTACGGGTCCGAGGGTAATTTGTCCCTGATCCATTATTCATGCCGTTACGACGGAGAAGCATTTACCTTTTGTTGCTTCCCCCGTTGGAAAGTGCCCAGTAAGTATGGGCGCGGACGCTGTTTTCGTGCACCCGTGGAAGGAAGATTTCATGAGAAGCAAGAATTTAAAGTCCGAACTCGTATCGGGTGCATACTTGATAGCCACCGGACCCAGCTCACCGTTTGGTTCGATTCATCGTTGCAGAACAGCTTTTACAAATCACCACGCTCTTGATCCGCTCAGGTTAAATCTACGTTCTAGGGTGCGCCTGCCCACGGGAAACGGTTCTAAAGGCGTAAATGTGTCTCGGTACATGGACCGCCGACATGTTTTACACCACCCGCGCGCACTGTGAAAGGGAAACACTTAATCAGTGCACCGTAAGCAGCAGGAACAGATGGTGAGCCTAGTGCCAGGAGAGGCAGACAAGAGCCTTCACGGTTTCCGGGACCGGACTGCACCAAGGATGCAGTTTAATGGGGATTTCGTTTTAGCAAAGAAAAACGAACGCTCGTGACTCGTGCACCGTGGACTCGTCGGACCATTTACCGGGTGGTTAAGATGGAGAGTTAAAGCGCCAAACCCGCTTGGTTGTGATGATGAGTGCAAGTGACCGCCGGTCGGCCGATCGCTTTGCCCGGTTTGACGGACAGAAACGCCCAACTAACCGTTGCAAACTATTAACGGTCGGATAAGATGATAATGTGTGAAACATGAGCTCAGTCGAGGAAGCTCGTTGCTACTTTACACGCGGTGTGGTGGGTGTTGAGGTGTTGTCCGATTCAGTTGTTTCGAGCACGTGCAAAAGGAATATGTCACAGCGGTTGTTTTTACACATCAGTTTTATTTAAAATTTTTTTACGCTTTAGACCATTGAAGCATTAATTATTTTTTAAATATTGCTTTTATTTATATTTTTGGAAGAGTTATTTTTGCAATTTTTATCTCTTTCCAAAGGAGTTTTTGAAATCGAAATTTTAAAATGAACAAAATATCCAAACACACCCGATAGCTGAAAAACCACAATATGTACAGACATGCATCAAGTTCAACCCTATAAACATTCTTCGTTACAAGCTGCTATTTTTTGTACCGCGCTCAAGCGAACAAAAAACGAGACGAATTTCAATTATCTTTCGATATGTTTAAAATATTATGCGACTCGTTAATGTTCGACCAATAAATTATGATGCTCTAATCCTACTGGGAATCAGAACCATCAGCAAACTTGTACCATCAAGCTCGCTGTGTCGTTTCGAAGCGCGTTCTTCGAGTTCTATCGACGCAAAAGAACCTTGTCTGCGTGAACGTAAAAACCGATTTAATTTTATGACACCAAGTTCTGTGCCATCCCGGGATTTTATGATTTCGCGTTTGCTTGAAGAATAAGCGAAAGAGGATGATTCGACACGATACCTGCTCCAGTGAGCGCTCGAAAAGCTGTCGAATTATGTTTTTTTTCTTCTGTAGTTTCCTTTCCATTTCCCGACACGACACAAATACCTTCCGAATTTATTGCACTCTGCATCCACGAGCGAACAAACATACACGTACCAGGGACCTTGGACGGAAGAATAAAGCCCTTCAAAAAGGGCCCTCTTGTCCGGCCCAGAGAGAGAGAGAGAGCACCGTTTGTTTGGCGTGAGATTTTCTCGAAACCAAATTCGATGCGCGCACCGTTCGAGGAAGTGCAGCGCGCGCTGGGTGACGTTTTTATTGCACCGTTTTATATTGCACCAGGGCGGATTGCGCGAATACGGCGATGACCGAAGAACGGAGAGTATGGCTTGGTTCCAGGTCCCAGGCGAGTACGCGGCCAACAAAAAAGGTGAACGAATTTATGGTCGTCTGGAAGACGTCGATCCGGTGTTCCAATGTGGCCACCAAGGGTGTTAGAACGCTCGGAACTGCCGCTGGCTGCCGTCCCGAAGCGCGCTCAAGACGCACTTAGATCCGAACGCCCATTTGCATACAATGGAGTGGGAGGAAGGGGGGGGGGGGAGGCGGCCGGTGGCTGCGTGTGGCGCGTGTGCTCGATGCACATTTCGAAATTACCGCTATTGGGGTGGGAAGCGGGTGCATCTTGTTTGTTCCGGGGCGTCGTCCCATCATCGTGTGCGTTCGCGCGTACGCGCTTGTTTATTCACTCCTCTGCTTGGCATCAGTCCTCCTGCGCGATGTCTGCGCTTCCTTCCGTTTTTTTTTTGTGTGCGTATCCTTCCCCGACGCATGCTGCCGGAAATGCGCGGCGTGCGCTTTACCCTTTCGCCAATCGAATGATCAATCCCGCTGCTTCCTCCGAAGCGAAGCGCGGCTGCCTTTTATGGTCACTGGCTAATTGATGGTTGAGCGAATATTTACTGTAAAGTGAGCCATGCACTTAAGCCGGCAAAGTGGGTAGGCAAAACATTCACACTAATCCATAGTGCATGCTGCTGCGATCGACGGCCCCGCCGAAGAACGATCGTCCGGGATGTACGATTTAGAGATTGAAGCGTTTCGGTCCGAGTGAATTTGAGCCGCGGGCGGGTTTTTGTTACCCGCACCGGTCAGCGTGCATGCAAGCTGCATTTGCATATTTTCCTGATCAAGGTATTTACAGCCTGGAAGGAATGGGCCATTGGAAGAGGATTTGTCGATTTTTAGCACTATCAATATCTTGAAGTGCCGTCTGCGCTGAAATAGAGAAATTGTTCGTACTATTAGATTTTTATTTGCACATTCGACCTTCCATTACCCACGAGATGCTCTTATCCGCACACACCAAATCGCATTTCCTCCGGGTGATGCTTGAGACCACGACGTGAAGGGGCCAAATACGAAAACCGTTCCAACTCAGAATCGGACCCGATGCTGGTGCGCATCATAAAGCTTTCGAGCGCAGCTTCACTTTACAACATTCTTCTGTCCGCGCAGCCACTGCCCGGAATGGTCAGTGGCGTCGGCTCCAGGAGAGGGCCACCCGGGTTTTACTGGGCGCTCGCTGACTCTGGAAGACCCACTGATCCATTCCATTATAAGCCACATGCCAAATCGGGGACAGAATGCGCATCGACCCGCTCTCTCTCTCTCTCTCTATTGCTCCCTCTCGCCCTCCACCACTTTATTATAGCGGCTCGGAGTCGCGGTCGCGGTGAAAGATTACATAAATTGTTCCTTATTGGTTTCTTGCGCCATTTGCCGTTAGGAAACATGTTGGCCGGGCCGCCGACACAGGAAAGGCCGCTTCCCGATCCTGCGGCACGACGACGACGACGACACACGGCGCGCTCGGTCGCGCGCGTTTCCGATTCTGATAGTTTCCAATTGCGCAACGCCAAACGCAGACGCGCGCGGCGAGTGTGTGCAGATTGATATGATGTTATGGTTTTATTTATCGATCGGGTCCTTCTGCTCGCACCGGTGTGGTCACCGGAACACGCCGGACCATACACATGCTCATTTGTCGGCCCCGGTTTGGTTGATATGAAAAACGGTGCTTTTAATGTGATGCAAAACATCTTCCGATTGCTGCTGCTGGGGCTGCTGCTGCTCCTGGACGGACGGGGAGGACGGGATGGTAGCCGCTTGTTGTTGCTCCTGATTGACCATGTTTACATCGTGGCCAGAGATTGTGTGTCGGTGTACGGGTTTAGGGTGCCCCGAGGGTTAAGGTTTTTTTTTTACTGCCAATACGGTTTGCGGGAATATAAATTTCTCGCATGTGACCTCCGCTAGCGATCGGTGGGAGTAAATGTTTGCACAGGGGTGATAGGTGAGTTGCAACGCTATTATTTTGCATATTTTGTGGCGTTCAGTTTTTCGCATAACATTCTTTAAAGAAGTGGAACTTTTTTATAAGATGGTCAAAGAGAGAAGTTACCTGCAAATTCTTCTTTTAATATGTTAATGATTCACTTGGGTACCATTTCGTTATAACTAGAGTATATTAAAAAAGGAAGGATTATTAGAAAATAAAGAAATTTCTTCAAGCAAATGGTTAGGTAAGGCTTGAATTTCCATAATTTTTTCAGTTTTTTATGTGCTGAAAAATAAAATCAACATTACAGATTTGATTTGAACTTCAGAAGGGTGTTTAGAAAATATGACTACTGATTTCGTTACTTACATTAAAACAAAAACCTTACATTAGTAGTGAATTTGAAGCATTTCAATTTATGCTAAGATTAAATAAAATCCTCGTTTAAGGTTTTTATTTAATTGTCAAAAGTCAATTGTTTTTGTGTGTTGAAAGTTGAGAATTTATTATGTTCAATTTATCAAGAATACTTCGGACCTGTTGACTAAGAAAAAGTCATGCATTTTTTATCATTTCAAATGTTTAACTTACATTACGCTTGTATCTTCCATCGCGTATCGCATTCATTTACATCACATTTGATTGACTTGCCACTCTCGTATGCGGCCACCGCAAGCATAACCTGTACCAAATCTATCAACCTGCCCACGATACCATCTCCCTTTTGCTGAGGGGTCATTCACTCACTTCATAGCGTGTGTTTATGGCCGTTTTCTTGCTCGTACCCTTACCCATCATTTTACCTTCTCCCCCCTGAAGGAATAAAAGCACCGCGCCAAACCTCTGCTGGTGGAGCGTTTTTTTTTTTTTTGGTTTTCGGTTGCCTCCGAAACCAAATCGCAACAAGGGAGCGGCCGGGAAGAGCGCGTTCTGCGCACGTTTTGATTGCCAAACACTCTTAAGAGCTTTCGGAAAAGATTTATCGCCATCCGGAGATGGTCGGTTGTGGTTGCCCAATTATCGGTGCTCGAGTTATTCCAGTTGCTGTGATTGCGCGCGCGGTCTGCCTCCTCACTCCCGTGTGCGAACTCTAATGCGTGTGCCAAGACAGTTTTGAAGGCCCCAAACAAAGTCCATAAAGGGTGGTACACATTCACATACCCACCACCTACCCAACATTAGCACAGCTCCGAAGTCAGTGACTTTTTGAACGCTCTCCCCTCCTTTTCCGTGTCTTGTTCTTGAGCCCCAGGGATCCGTGATCCTGCATGATCGTTTTTCATACCCATTTTTGACGTAAAATTCGCGAATGTCGCCGAACGCTTTATGACGCCCGCGAATTAAGTCGTTACGCTGTGTTAAAGGTGGGGTCCGTTCTTTGTTGCTCGGGTGAATCGGGCTTTCGGAGACATTTGGCGGAGGCCTAGAAGCTCTCGGTAACCTTTTGTTGAAATCGAAACACCACTCGCTAGTAGGGACTCGATTGAATCACCAAACGTGTGCACACGCGCGTTTGTTGCGCCCGCAACTAATTGTTAGTCGATAAATATAATCCCCAATCACCCCCTAGAGGTGAGAACACACCTATTTTTATGATTTTTTTTTCTCCACTAAGTCACCCTTACAATGTGTGGGGAGCACAGAATCGCATAATTCAATTAACCTATCCGCTACTTAGTTGGGTTTGCAAAATGTCTGCGCCCGTCATTGCGTTCTGAATCGGGGCGTGGTGGTTCGTTAGATTCGTTAGCGATCTTTGAGGTGAACTTCTCGTTCCGCACAGAACGTTTCTTAAACCTGCAGGACCTTTTGCGGAAGCGTGACCGCCGAAACGCACCCAATCAAAGTGTCAAATTTCGTTGCAATGGAAACCAGACCAATGAACTAACCGAAAAAAAAAATCTAAAAGCCGATTAAAGTAATATCTCAAACGTCGGGATACCGAGAAACACACACGCGTGTGCCGTTGGTCGTAAAGTCTAAAAACGGAACTCCCGAATGGAGCGGAGAGCGGTGCGTTCTGTCGTGTCCGCCGCCGGGCGGATTTATAGGTGTTGCTTCATAACCTATGTACCGACCGGATCGGATGGAACCGCTTTATTGGGGTTTTCGAGAAAATTGACACAATCATTAGCGTGTGCCGCGCCGGTTGGGTCAATAAAAGTGCGAAGCGGAAGCGCACGTTGTGTAAAACCGTCAGCTCGTTCTCTCTCCCCTATTGGATACCTATACGACCGCTCCACCTCCCGAGAAACGTGTTTGTCCAATTGTCAAAAATCTATAAACGCTTGCTGATTTATGAAAATGTCAGCCATGGGGCGCCTTTTTCGGGGCAGCATGCAATTTATGAGTTCTTTGTTTTGGTTTTGTTTTTATTTTTATTCCTATTCCTCCGGTCGCTCTCGGTGTGTGTGTGTGGCTTAGGGCCGAGTGTTTGTTATTGTTTTGTGCGTCTTGCTTCACGTTGAGCCTCGCTTCCTCTCATTATTTGCATCTGCTCCACCGGGCGCGCACAAACCCCAACGCTAGTGGAGGTCCATTCTCCGTGCTCTGGAGTGAATTTTGCAAAACCGCAAACGCAACTGCGCCGCGCCGGTGTGGTGAAAGAACGCTGCGTGGGCAGACGGTGAAGGTTTTGTTGTCTTTTTATTATGCCCTTCCTCCAACTGCCCCTTTTGCGGCTAGTGAGTCATGCGATCGGTGGGTGCTAGAGAAGGTGATCTCCTAGGGAGGGGGGAAGTTCTCTCCCAGCGTCAATGCAAATAGGCTTTTTCAACGGCGCGCGTTGTTCAAAGAAGGATAAGGTGGCCGAAGGAGGAGGAGAAAAAAAGAAGCCGCCGGTCGCCACTGTCGCCACCGCCGCCGTCGCATACAAATGTGTTGGTGTCCCTGCGTGCGGTAAAGTAAGTGCACTCGCGAGCGCATAAATCACTGCGATAAATTAGCAAATCGCTTACGAGATAAATTAAACCAGGCGCCTGACAAGCCCGCCGCAACAACCGCCGGCGAGTGGCAGAACAAGAACGCAAGCACAACAAAACGAACAAAAAAAAACATTGCGCGCTAATTTGGCGACAGACATGGGCTGCGTTCTGTGCGCGTTCGCAGCCAACATACGGCCAACATGAAACAAGCATAAAAACATGTTGCCCTACTCCGTGTGAGCTTTTCGCGGTAGCGCAAGATTGATCTAAAGCGACAGAATCTACGGCGGCCAACGTGAGGCGACGAGTGTTTTGATTGGAGGGAAAGGGTTCTTTGTATCGCCCCATTGTACCACGCGCCGTTGATGTTTTAATAGAGGCTGAAGTTTTGGTGTCCACCGGATTTTGTCCCGTTACCACGACGGGCGCACAGGAGACACACGCACACACCGGCCATGAATCATCATTTCTTGTGCGCCACAGTGATCATGCTCACGCCCCAATGATCATGGGAGGGTGATAAAAACTCATAAGTGATGGTCGTCGCTGTCGCGTCGTTATCGGGAATGTCGAGATCCGCAATCCGATGTGTGTGTGTGTGTGTGTGTGCGTTTTTTTCTTCTCACCCTTCTGGCGACATTCTTGTTCTGCTAACGGAAAATGTGGCACTCTCTGTGCGCGGTGAAGTGAAAGCAATGTAGCAGATCGTGTACAGGAATGGAGTGCCACTCATAAGTGTGCACATATTTCACGTATCTGGTAGCCCAACGGTGTTGTGAGGGGGTTATCGGTTTGGCGAGAATATTTTTCTTCACGGTGCTGGTGGTGAAGAATTTTAACGAATACATAGAACAGATGTTAGCGGGAAGCGGGTGAAGCTGTTTGTAAGTGAAGGCAAAAACAAAAATCAGCAGTGAAAACTAAACTTGGTGATAGATTTCAGTGGTAAGTTTCAAAAGTACCCCTTATCCGAATTTGTGTTATTCATGCATGTAATTGTTTTGCAGATAGCTTCCAACAAAACTACTAAAAAAGCTACATTAAGCGCGAATATATTCGGGTGAATCGTAAAATAAACCTTTCCGATTCTACACGAAACGCGTCTTAGTGCCCGCATATTCATTTCTAAAAGGAAAAACCAGCAGAATAAATTATAAAAACCTTCATCGGACAGGGTTGATTTATACATGACGCCCTCGACGCGAAAGATGAATAAAAAAAATCTACGAGACGCCGTTTGCCCAGGCTTTGACATGGACCTAAACTCTCCCCCTTGGACCTGGAGCGCCGGGGAATGTGAAACACGGCGTTGTTTCTGAACCATTTTTACGACAACTAATAAAACTGCGTCTGGTCTGGCGCTCTGGATTCACCCTCCCCCCTCTCCACACACACCCCAACCCCCCACGATGGATGCAACAACTTGCCGCTGGCTTGGTGCATTCGTGCAAACGAACGGGTAGAGAATTTTCAAATATCTGTTTCTGTTATCGTTAAATCCCTTCCGTTTGCTTTGCTTGCCGAGCGAGCAAAAGTGCGTCTCGCTCCGCCGTCGTCGTTGTCCGATAAAGGCGTTGAATTTGGAGCAGACGGACGGACGACGTCGGCGGGAGCTCTTTAAAAGCCCAAAACGCCTGTAAAGACGATTTTTTTTTGGAGAAACATTCGCATGCAAGTGGGTAGAGGTTGTGTTTCTCTTTCGATCTGCCATAAAAAAAACCGATGCGGAGCTGCTCGTTAGCCCACGCATCGGCTCCGAGGAAGGTTAGGACCACTTTCCGATTGACGCATCGACACAAATCTAAAACGGAAATTAAAAGTGCATAAAATATATTCCACTTTGCGTTTGGCAGTGAGATTTTGAAGGGCTTTTAAGGTGGATAAGCAATAAGAATGGAATGGCGGGAGAAACCTAACGAAAGTGGATCATCCCGGAGCACACGATCTTGGACCATGAACTCTCGATTTTTTGTGTTTGTTGAAAACGACCGATCCGATCTTCACCTTCGCTGGTTAATTGTGTTGGACGGTGCCGAACTAAACGGACAAAGTAGCTCCAGATTTGATCCCGGCGGACTACAATCACACAAACATAAAGGAACGGAACTGCATGCTGCGATACATCGAAACATCTGCATCGTTGTCTGGGTTCGTGATTCGAACGATCGACTCTTCGGACGCGGGAACTCTCCAAATTTGGATGCGGCGCGGGACAAATTGTAAATCTGCGGTTCGAATTTTACTCAAACCTCAATGTGACTCCCGCGGCTTTCGGTCGTGCCGATGCATCCGATGGTCAAGTTCAGGTTTGCTTTGCTTTTCCACCGGCCAACAGGACCAAACGACGGTCCAAATTTGATCTCTTTCATAGCGTGAGAGCAATTCTTCAGCTGTACGAATGAGCACGAAGCATGGAATATTTCAATCCACAAGCTCGTCCGCATCGGGCGATCCTTTTCATTGGCGGCGTAGAAGCGTACACAAAAGTGACGCTTAATTGAGTTTGGCACCCCAACACTCTCGCAAAAGGGAGCTTTAGCGGCATCGTGCAATCGTCTCGGACACCACAATCGGGGCCGCCCATCATCGCCCATCGTCTTGTCGGGGAGAGGTGTGTTCCGGACGACACACGCCGCATCCATTGTCCCAAGGGTGGAAGTATGTCCGGGGCGGTACGAGATGTGAACTGGCCGACGCATTGTTCGATGCAGGCCGGCGCGAAAGATGCACATAATACGATACGAAATTGCCTTCACTCCTAACGAAGCGTGGTGCTGCAGCATCGCGAAGGTGAGAAATTCTTGCGCACCAGCGGACGATCGAACGATCGAGTTCTTCGGTGCAACCCGTGGCCGGGGTTAATCGATCGCAATCGCACGTTGTGCGGGGAGCACACACACGCGCGGGGGTCAATAATGTAGACATATTGCTGGCGATGACCGCCGCCGCCGGTTAGAGCCGTTTCCACCCTCAAGCCACAGGCCCATTTTGCATCACACCAGAGGCCTTCTCGGCTTCCCGCCGCACATCGTCCGGCGCATTTATTTAGCACCTCATTTGACGCTGTCAGCTCGAAGAGGAGGAGGAGGGTTTGCACCGGTGGAACCCGGTGGGATAAAGAGCACGCTTTATCACGCGAGAGGCCTCGCGCCGGGGGTATATCATTCCGCGCCCGTAGAATGCGATTATGCCACGATAAGGTAATAACATTATTCGCACTATCGGCTTTCGTTGGCGAGTGTTGCGGTTAAGTTATGATACGCGCGTCATGCATCATCATCGCATCGCGTGGTGGTTATTTTATTATGCGTTTGCCGCACTTGGTTGGAAATGGAAAATGGGGTTCGCATTATGCGCAATCGGTGCTGATTGGTGCCGATCTGCGCACCTGCTGAAGGCGATGAAAGGTGGCTGATACTGTATGATGTCGGTTGGGTAGAACTGCAAAGAATTACTGCTATTCTATTTCGTAGGGAAGCAAAATTCTTTACGTAAATAACACTGTGTCTTGAATTTTTTTGAACAATTTATTTTAAATTCAGTTTCTTTAGTTGTGTTTTTGTTTAGAAATATATTTTATATAAAAAAGAATAGAGTAAAGCATTTAGTATAAAATCATCCTACGTCTTTTTTTCCGGTTATTTGCTATAAAGAAGTAGTTTTGATTTATTACTAAAGCGCACACTTTCCTATGACTTGTTCACACCGTCTTTTTTATTAAATTATTTAACTCCAAAATGCTCCATAATTCATAAAACACACTAGCCCGCTTCCTTACTACGCAAAGCTATCTCAAAACAATTATTTTTGATTGCATGCAATTTATTGGTTTTACATGAAAATATCGGAATGAAATCGTTCCTTTCGTGACGTGCACACATGGAGCGCATTATTGTCATTGCCTGCGCCATGTCCGGTTGACCACGGGCAGCAACTCTCACGCCGCACGATCTTTATTCCTGATTTTCCACCTTACCAAACCAACCCCGCGCCCTCTCCCCCACCCGACCGCGTTTGGTTATCGAAAGCAAAAGCGATAAATTGTCATTCGATGCGCTGTTCGGCGGATTCTAAGTCGGACGGAAGGCTGGAAGATTCCTTCTCCAGGAACGTAAGCGCACAGTTGAGAGTGAACCACATTTGGTGCGATAAGCTTAAGCCCACACCGCTCGTACGAGAGGCAGAAGAGCATTGGCCTGGGCTGGGTCGACGAGTTTGCGTGATGAGATAACTTTGCTGCCTGCAAAACACGCCGGCAACCGTTTCGTCATGCTCGGAACCGGCCGCGGAGATCGTGATCTTCGAGTTCATGTCGATAATCGGGCGTCCTGGGAACGAAACGTGATTATGCGCCTAAGGGATGTTGCACTCGAGCCGGTTGCAACATATTCGCCTAACGCACCCGCGGCGTTGGCGGTGAGGGAGGATGCTGTGCACCCGATGGAATCTAGAAGAGAACCAGCGGTGGCAGAACACGAAACCTCGGCGCTGGATGCAAAGAGCGGTCTTTTTAACCACTTTCATTGCCGTATCACGAGCGGGCAGCGCATGCACCAGCAGTAACGAAACGACTTCGAAGGCCCAAGGGAAGAGGTCATTCGCCTCCAACCAGCAGGATGACCGGATGATCCGGGCTCTTATTACAACGATAGTGCGAGATAGTCGCCATCAATAAATTTTCAAACAGCATCACTAAGCGGCAGCAGCCAACAGAAGAAGAAAACAATCTTCCTTCACGCATATTGTGGGTCAAACGGCAGTAAATCCAGTGAGATGCATATGCGTGAAGCAAAAAAAAAAAACACACAAACACACACAAAAAACTTCCTAAACTCTCCCGACCGTCGATCGTTCCGTTTCCCGTCGTTGGCTCATCAGGTCGTATTTAAATGTTGTTCGCCCAAAGCTTTACGACTCAGGACTTTTCTCCGATTTGGCCGTTATCAGCCAAAACCAACTCGTTTAAGCTGGCCGATGTGTCAACCTTGTTAAATATGGACACACGTGCCATCGGCGGCTGGAGGTCGGGCTTATCGGTACGCTAAGGGCGACTGCATTTCAAAGAAGGTAGCCGAAAGCGGCGAAAGCAGTTGAAATGGAAAGTTTTTTCCCGTTCCCTCCCGCAAACTGTCCACTGTTGTCCCTTTTTTTGGGAAAGATCAGTTTTGGAGTCCGTGGTTGGGGTGGTGTTGGTGCCACAAGTGCATTAGGTTTCGGTGTCAGATAATGGAACGACGGCGGTTTCGCATGGTTGTGAGTTTTGTTTTATTTTTTTTTTCGTTTTTACCCATTCATGGCTGAGAGATGGTCGTCTCAATTAAGACATCTTTCGGGCGTTTCACTTTCGGCGCTGGGAACGGGGCCGACGATTTTCCAAATTAGTTTGTTTATAAACGTTTGCGTTGATTGAATCGCTAATGCAGCAGGTGAATTTATGGTGATCGGGAGGGCGGTGGTATTGACTTGATTCATGATTTCCAATTAGTGGGGAGTGCGAAAGATGAGAAAGACCTATTTAATGTGTAGGTTGAATGAGTTTTGAGCTCCGGCACTACAACTTTTTAAAGATTTTTGACCTACGAACTAGAGAAACTAATTTATTTACTGAAAACTTACTTGTTTTGCTTTGACAATTGAACGTGGATGTTTATCATTTATGCTTTCTTATATTCGACAAAAAATATATATCGACGAAAAAATATGCTGAATATTAGCATAAAATTTGTAATCATCTTTCATCAATGTAATCCGCAAAAATTTTAATCTTTATTCTAAAATATTTGTGAAATAAAAATGCACACTGCACTTCACCGACATTTACTACCAAAACAAATGAGATCGAACGAATTTTAAAAATTTATTCCAAATATGGATATTCATTTCAACAATGGTTTCAAATCCCATCCTTCTATGTTGCTGTTTATGCTTATCTAAATTGAAAATGCCACTACGTTCCGATTAGCTAACATTTTATAACATCCGTTTCGTGTTCGAAAAACGGCTTATCGTAACACCATCCAAATTGTGCCTCAATCAACGTCCATTAGTGTTGTAATATGTATTTCCCGTAGGTGGGTGGCGGATCAAATTATGAGCTTATAAATATTAAATCATATCGCACACGCATACATCCTGTTTCGGGAGCACAAATTGACCATAAGAGAGGTAATTTATGCGCACCACTTTTTTTCCTCAAGAAAATTTCAAAAAAATTGATGTCATATTTACTACCTGTCAAGCGTGTGTGAAGATAGTGCAAACATAGGAAATTTAGGGCATCGAATTCCAGCCTTTTCCCGTCGTTATTGCATAAAACATACATGAATCAATTTTCCCAACCGACACTCGACGGCTTTATGACATTATCGTAGATCAGGACGGTTCGGAAAGGCCGAAGCACAGGGGCGAGAAATAACGAGTGCTCCCTCAACCCGACATGTGAAAAGCTCGTTTAAAGCTCGTTTTCGGAACGACTGGGGTCAAACGGGGCCACAGACAGGCACATGGGAGTAGATTTTTTTTTACCGATTTATATACCTACTTCCGGATTTTGAGTGGCCAGCCCCCGCCGTCAGAAATCCTCAGTCAAAACCATAAATAAACGATTCTTACGACTCTTACGACAGAGGAAGAAAACCCTCTCCAAAAAAAAAAAGACATCAGCACATGAATGTATTTTCCTCTTTTTTTGCGCGTGAGAAGCTGTGCCAAACGTTCTTTCCGTTTCCCGGGTCACCGAATTAAAGCGAAATCCGTGGGCATCTGGTGTGTGAACCTCCTCCTGCAGTTCGGGCCGTGGAATCCCACATAAATTAGTTCCGATGCAAAACGTTTCCAGCGTTTGGTGCGCGGATCCACTGGAGGCTCGTTCTCCGGTGTTTGGGTTCGTGTGGTTGTTTTGCTGCTTTTTTAAGTTCGTGATATTAATTATCGCTTTCTTTGCTTTTCTTCCGTCTCCTTTTGCCATTCTTTATGGGTGATGTGCGGATCGTTAGAACGAATGGGAATGTACGGTTCGGTAAATAAGTCCCCAAAGATGGGGGATGGCGCATTAATGTAGTGTGTGGGTACTTATAGGTGAACGATCGCTTGGGAATCGTTTGACCCACGCCAGGCCGCGTTTGTGTTTCGGAAATGTTCCTACCTAATGAATGCTTAACCTTTCGGTGTACGAGAACTCCTTTCGGCTTTGGGCTCTGATACATTGTATGTTGCCCATTCTCGGATAGTTCTGGCCATTTATCTTCGGTTTTATTTGTTTTGCTCACTTGAAGGCGGTAGAGCGTTTGTTCGGATGAAGTAGATTCAATTGCCATTTTCAAAAGTGTTCTAAGCTTAAGAGTTTTTTTTAATTTACTTAAAACTTTTCTCGTTAGTTTTTAGCAGATTAAAAAGTTTTTAAATCATTCTAAGTGTGTTTGTTTTTATATTATTTATTTGTATTTTGTGTTATAGCATATGGAGCAACGTGGAAAAGAAGACGAACTGTGGAGGAAAATGCAATGGAACTAAGTAAAACCCGTATAAATCAACTCAAAATCAAAAACACGTTTTTTATTATTGCAGTAAAATGTTATCGGCCATGTCGGCGGCTATTTGGCGATGTTCGCTTTGTCGCTGCCAAAAATCGACATCAACAAACTACACGTCTGCGAAGAGTAAAAGTGTATCTAACCCCTATAAAGGTTTTATGTCGCTCGCGCTTTTTGTCCGAGCAGCATTGAAAAAAATACCTATATGCAACAAAAAACTAAACCAAAAGACAAAGGCGTTGAATTTTAATGCCGGTTTTTTTGCTTTTCGCTGCTTTGATGTTTTATTTTGCGAACATTTACACGGCATTTTAAAATGTTTCAAAGCGCGGTTTTTGTGCGTCTCGCCCGGTCGGGGTGTCCGTTTTAGGAAATTTGAAATTATAATGTCAAACACATCCCACTATTCGAGTAAAAAAGCTTCAACGTCATGGGCACAGTGCGATGGGAGAGTTCATTCGCTCGATATAAATTTTATCAAGCCACTCAACGAAAGCATAGTTGGGAGATCTCCTCCGTGGGAGACATTTACTGCCTGGCATTCGTTCCGTTCGACAGGGGTCGATCTTAAAGCTCACCGGACAAGCTCATGTTAATTTAAATGGTGTCGTTATTTTCTCTTCTTTTCTTCTGGATGTCGAGAGAAATGTGTTATGGCTAGCTGCTTAAACGTTGGTAGATACACAATGGGTGAACATGCCATTAACAATTTCTGCAAACTTGTGCGTTCATTAGCGCAAGTGTCAAACACGACGCTGGACGATTGTCTGCACAGGTTGGCTCTTCTCTGGTCAGACAGGAACAGAGCAACGATGTTCGGAAATGCATCAACGCATCGCAAGTGTGTCCTAGTCTCAATTCATGTTGGTTCTAATAATTTACACAAACGATTCTCTATTTGCTCGTGTCATGTTTGCAAACTTTACACTAACAGAAAAAAAACTCTTCCTCAGCCAGAACCCGATCGGTGATTTTTGCGTTCAAGCGTTTCACGAGACACGTCCGCAACCTCGGTCAAGCTTGGGCTGATGTTGACCGAACGACGGTTGACCCACGGAGTCCGTCTTCCATTTCCTCTTCGGGCAAGGGAAAAATAAGAACAACCCGCGACGGAAAAGTCCGGCTTATTGGATGTAATTCCGCGCGATTTAGTGTCCCGCCGACTCGATGGTGGATCGTTTGCACAACCGACGGCTCCCTGGGATACGGACCGAGGGGACGCGTGTTCCGTCCATCGAACCCCGATTGCGAGGTGGCTCCCATCTTCCCGCGTTCGTAGTGTAAAGCGCTAAATTTATGTTACGACACCACCACTGGACACCCACCCTCCCTCTTCGTTTGCGCCTTTTCCGTGCGCTTGTTGAGAAATATGAGTAATGTGCAATGAATATTAACGAACAGCGCGCAGCGGCGGAAACAGAACCTTCTGGCGGTGGCGCGTTAGTTTGCGACCGTTTGGTTCAGGAACCGACCGCCACCACCACTGTGGTGGTGCATGCAGTCGCTGGGCTTTCTTGGTCAGTGCGGTTTTTGCTGCCGGGCTATGAATATTTTGTGTGTATGTGGTGCTGCATTAACATTCCGGTCGGCGAGTTCGCTCGTAAGTCGGCTTCGGACGCCCAAATATTTACCATTTAAATCGTACGATCTTTTATGCGGTTTTTAAACATATCGAAAATGGTTGAGTATGTCTTTCTCAAACATTCAGATGTGAACTTTCAAAAATGTGCTGCATTCTAAAATTTATATATTTTATTCTATTTGTGCTTTAAAAAATATACTGTACGATTGAATGTTGATAATTGTTTTTTTATTACAATTACAAATTAATTGAAATTTTGCATATTTGTTTAGAGCTACATCAGTTTTTAATTTCTATCTTTTAATATTTGATAAAATTTTGAATTTGGTATTTATTTTGCCTCACTCAATGCCTCAAACTTTTAATTTATTCGGTAATTGTATGTTGTATTCCTTTTTTATTATAAATTTCAACTAAAAGGTATGGAATCCGAACATTACATAACTAACTACCTAAAATCGGCCACATTTTTTTAATTGAAGGTGACTTGCAAAACTACACAAATGCCTTTTCGTGATCTCTGAACTACTTTCCAAATTTGGCAGCGAGCAATTGTTCGCACAGGAAAAAAAAAATCAATTCATCCACCTATTGAAATGACTTAAACTATATATAAATATGCACCGTTTTCAGCCTAGGTGACCCTTGAATTGTGGCGTTAGATAATCCTAAGAGGTCACAAACGATGGTGACCTACAGTTTCTGTTCGGTCCTACCACCGTCGCTCATTATTATCTCATGTTCCTTGCAAAATGTTAACAAGGATCCACATTTCGTTGTGCATTCCATTCCTGTCGACCGGATCGCAACGAAACGAAACCGAACATGAAGCACACTTACGTCTGACGGCTACGATCAAATCGCTCCACGAAATGGGTCCGTTTTTGCATCGTACAAACGGTTGTGTGCGAAAGCGAAGAAAAGCGTAATATAAAGATGATGTTAGACACACACACAAAAAAAAGGAAGAAACAATAACAGCTTGAGAAGCTCCCATTTCGTAAGAAAACGCTGGCTTCGGTGGGCCGGCGGTTTCAATGGAAATTCGTTCGCGGCCATGACCATCGTAATCACTTTTTAACGAGCAGCCAACCAACAGAAAACGGCAGCAGTTTGCGGCAACCTGTCTCGCCTCCCAGCTATGACTTGCGATCGATGCCGGACGACGATCGGCGGTGGTGGCCGGCCGGCACCACACGTGGAGATGCCGATTTGCCAGCGGCCCAGGCAAAACTTGCGCGAATGAAAGTGAAATTCAGCATGTTAGGAGCACGGGTTGAATTTTTTTCTCTCTGCCCTTTTAATTTAACTCTCCTGCTCTAGCGCACCTTATTCTGTGCGTGTTGCGTTTGTTTTTTTGTTGCTCTCTCTGTTGCTTCTCTGCGCCAGTTTGTTTTTGTTATTGTCCTCCTCGATCGGTTCCAGTTTTGTGAAGAAACGGTTCACGACGCAGCGCCACCGTGCCTACGGGAACCCCGGGGAACATATGATTAAGTAAGGTAGTTCCGCGGAACCGCGCTTTCGTCATCGTGTGGCGCATGTCTATTCGAGCGAGTGAGTGTGTGTGTGTGCTCACACCCCAGTCGGTGGAAGGGTCAGCGACACCGCGAAGAACCACCGAAGACGTGCTCTGCTCAGTGCTGCATGGTAAAGGTTCTTGCACTGCCCCTGGTGGCCGGCCGATGTTCCAGCGGTTCCGGCTGTGAACGTACCCACTGCCGCACGCGGATCATGTTTAATTCATATGTGTGAGGCGGCGCACGGAGAGGCCTGGTACGGAGGCGCTTCCAACGCCGCCGGTCGGGTTTATGGGTTTTAATGACCAGAACCAGAAGGGCACGACTGTGTCACAGCTCCGGATCGGACTAGGCGCAGGGCCAACACTTTATCGTCCCGAGTTTAATGCGCCGTGCTCGTGTTGCCGCTCAGACACTATTAGCCATCATCACGCGCATGTTCCCGGGTTCGGAGAGCGTAACGGGGAGCCGACACGTACCCCGACAGTGGGCGCTTTTGGAGCTTGTATTGTTTTAATTATTTTCTCTTGATTTGAATTTGAAATCAAGTGCACTTCAACACCCCATCCGCCAAGATGGGGAAGATGTGTACCATATGTCTCCCGTTGACGACGACGGGAAGGAACGGTGGTATGGTGATGGTAGTTAAAATTCCTCTTCCCTTTAGGAAGATGATTATTTTTTATGTTATATTCTTTAGGTTCTGGCACTGCCAGCAGTAGTTTTAGCATTCTCCGTTGTGCTACCATCACGCGGGCCGGGGGTTTACGATGTGAACAGAACGATTCCCACTTGGTCAACCGCCTGATGAAGACAGCAACCCCGCGGGGGGAGGGAAAGGAGATGATCGTGATCGCTTGGACGTGAGCTTGAACCCCGTAATGCACCGTATTCGGCTGCTTAATTATTGACGCCGGACGGAGCTCGGGTCGGGTTTTGCTGTGATGTTTAATGGCTCTACCAACCACACACACACGCGCGTCACACGCGTTGATTGATGATTTACCGAATGTCGGTCTGGTAAATGAATCTATCCTCTAAGCGCGCGCTTCCTCCAAGAACTTTCACGATGGATTTCACAAGAAATCAAACCGTTGGAACGGCTCCTCCATGCAAGCAAATATTTGGATCCTCCTCCATGTGGAGTACAAGAAAGTATCCACCTAGCAATTGTAGCCCAGTGTCTGGTTCTACTTGATCTCCGAACTTGCTGCTACCCTGGCGGTGCTGAAGATGAATGATAGAAACGAGTTCCAACTCAATTCCGACTTGGTTCCGATGGGGGAAAACCCATCCTCCAACGCCTTAACGGTTCTAGCGTCTAATGAGGACCGACCGAGTCTCGTTATGACTTGCGCCTGGTGCGTCAAAAAATTCAAACAGGTTCCGTGTGAGCACGCGTCCCATGTAATTAGGTCTAATCTCGGGTTAGCGAGCAGCGGACGGCCGCTGGGCAGGCCGGCAGATTTCCCCATAAAAAAGCCAGCATTTCCCCACACGCCGGGAACGGGACTGCGGGCCAACACCAGCCGGGGACGTGTTGGAGAACCGTAAGCATTGTGTTTGCTTAAAACATATCCACCAGGTTCGCGCGCCAGTTACATCTTCATCTTGGCCGGGGTAGTCCGAAAAGCAGTCATTTACCTTTGGCCGTGGGTTTGCGTGCGCGCATAAGAACGCTTGTCAAGTGCGCGGTACAAGCGCCGGCACTCCAGGTGATGATACACATGTCGGAATCCGCTTATGGGCTGTGGAATGCGTTAATCAGAGTCATTGTGCGCCGGCAGGGGAAGAAAGCAGATAGCGACGTCAGTCAAGCTGCCAAGCGGCGACGGGGTATTTGCTGATATCGTGACGAGTAGAGCCAGACATTGGCCTTTTCGAGGCTCTCACAGTCCCCGTGTTCACAAAGTTCAAGATGTCTAGAGCGTCTCCGCATGCTCATTATTTTCGCGAACCCAGATCGTTCTGCTCTGAAACTCTTTGTAGACGACAGCGAAGTAAAGTTGAAGTTTTACCCAGTGAGCAAGGTTCCTGAATATCTCTTGAAAGTCCCGGTGAGCGTTCCATATGGCCATTGTAATCCACACTCCCTCCCTTGGGAGTATCGTCCCAAGTCTGCAGCGGAATGCAACACCAACGCCTTCTCCGGCGCAGGAGCTCACTATAACAAGTATTTATTATTTATATATTCTTGCGACTGCGCATCGCTCTTGGCGGGTTGCCGCATACAGAAAGACTGATGAATCAGCAAACATATGTTTGAGGAGTCTGTCTGTTCTCGTAAAGGCGGCATAGCGAATCTGATACCTTCTACCATCGCCGGTTTCGCGTAACTCTGTCCATCATGCGTAACAAATGCGCTAAGCAGAGTGAGGTTATGCCTGGAGCTGGTAGCTTACGGGCGACTTCCACGATCGTGGTGAATCAATTAATCGCAAACAGGTTCCCGGTCCGTAGCTGAGGTTTGGTAGGATTAAGAAGATCTTCTGACTTTCCGCTACAGGTGAGTTCTGGGTGCGTTTTGCTATAGAATTTCTCGCCGAAAGGGCATCTCCCGGCACGGTGGAGATCTCGTTCGCAGCATGGCCGGAGGGAGGTTTGGCAGATGGCATGTACAGAAACAATCAGCCGTTGTTACCTCATCGGCTTGACCTCCGCCGGTGAACTTTCGCACGAAACGCTTTCGCACTCCCTGCTCCACACTCGGGAGCATCATGAAGGCGGGACGCCTGTAGCGTTATGATTCATTGAAGGATTTACATTCCGCGCCAACGCGCGTCCCCCGGCACAGCTGGTTTGTGCTGCACCTCTTTTTACCACATGGTGTGCGTGTGTTGGCAACGAATGCGCACCGCGGGTGCTCGGGAAGTAGGTATGTACTGGTGGGCTCAATTATTGCGCGACTTCTCAGCTCATGGGCGATTGCATCAGTCAGCTTGCGAGGAGCACCATGGAGTTCTTAAAAGGTTCTTCCATTTTGAAGCGAACATTGTTACTGCTGTAGTTGCTAAAACATGCTATAAAATGGGTGCTTTTGCGTTGTTCTAAGATTACTCATTCATCGTAAGCAGTGGAAGAGAGTTATCAACTTATCTTCCTACGAAGAAATACACCCAAGAACAAGAATTACCATTTGTAGTGCCGCAATTACGTGACCGCACTCCGATTGATTATCAAAGTCTTTGCGGCGTTCCGCAAGAATCGCTCACGCCTGACGATCAATTTCCACCGGACATCGCTTCCCGAACCTCTCCGCTCCTTTATTTACATTCAGCCAACCCGTGTTTGCCATGCCAACCCGTGCACGTATCGGTGCGCCTTTTGAACCGGCGCGTCGTGCCAAGGCACAAAAATGCCCTCCAGGAGCAGAAGGGCAAGTTCGATTTGCTGATGTGCCGTCCTGACGCATCGGTGGGCTCGCCCGTTATCTTTGCGATGAGCGAGCGAGTTAAAATGTCGATTTCTTTTTTGCTTGTTTGCAGCCTCCTGGCAGTGAGTACGAGCGTGCGACCCCTGCGGGTCATGTACGCGGGACCGAAGGAGAACGTGCATTGATCCCGTTCCGGCGCGATGTTCTCACGGGCGCGTCACAGCATTCTAGCAGTGTGTGTGTGTGTGTGGAAATATGAATAAATTACACGAACCACTGGCGGAAGGGGAAAAGCAAACCGAAAAACCTGCCCATACAAATCACATCCCGTTCCGACCGATCGCTAGAAGAAAGCGGACGGGATGGTAGAGAGCGATTTGCCTCCTTCTCCGGTGGCCAATTTTCTGCACCGACCATCGTTCGATCACTGTCGCAACGACAAGACAAGCCCGGGCACCAGCCCTACACCCAGCGCCCTGTGATGGGGAGCGAGCGATTAAGGCATCAACGCTTCCCAACGTGTCGGTGTCGTTGACTGATCGCGTGAGCATTGGGAGGGAAGGGTGTTCGTTGGTTTTTTTTGCTTTCCATTCGCTGCTCCTATCGCTAGATGGAGTGGAACGCAACGGACCTAGAAATCGCATTCTAGATGCTGTGGTTAGAGGTTTCCGAGAACTTCCCAGGAGGAGGCAGTAGAAGGCAAACATATGATAATTATCCTGCCACGAATGAAGTAAGAAAAGACTTGGCCTTCCTGCCCTCCCGGTTCCTTTCGCTCAAGTGATATCCCTCAGCCGTCCCATTGATAAAAACCACACGTCTGCTGGTGAGCGTGGAAATATTGAAAGATGAATGATCGCTTAATCTCTGTTTACGGCAATTGGTTTGACGTTCGGCGGCGAGTGACGTGCGTGCGAATCGGGAGTGGTAGCGAGGGAGAGAGAGAGAGTGAGGGAGGGTTAGTATGGAAAACAGCCCGTTGGTCTGACGACCGGTTCGACGGGCACAAGATTTGGCAAGATTCTACCCTTTCTGGCGCGAAACGTTCGTCTAACCGTTCTTGGCGACCGGGCGGTGAAAAAAACCCCCCTCCCCATTCCGTCGGTGAATCATTCCATTGAAAGACAACGTTGCAAACTTGCTGCATCATGACATATGTGCGGTGGAGGTATCCTTTTCGTTTCGGGCGAGATTTTGCGGTTATAATAATAAATTTGCTTCGACACTTGAATCACGCCGTTCGGTTTGTTTGGACAAAACTGGCCGACGAATTCGAGGGGGGGAGGGGAGGGGGAAACAAATGGAAACAACAACAAAAGAGGAATACAAAATTCTTTTCAAAGCATTGCAAATGGAAGCACGAATGATTCTGCGAATATGATTCTGTGTGGCTGAGGGTTTGTAAAGAGTTTCCTGCAGAAGAGAATTTAAATTCCTCTTTTCTAGTGCGATGGAATGATATTTTTCAATTTTATTCTAAAGAAAGATGTAATCAAAATTCTCGCCCAAACAGCAGCAGGTCCATGACCCTTATGATCTCGCCTTCCGTCAGCCATAATTAGTGCTTGTCATATTTTCCACTCTCGCCACCCGAGCGATGGCTTCCGAACTCTCTCAAATCGTCTCTCAACATTTACAATTGACTTCATTTCGCCCTGCTCGAAAGCTGTTACAAGGAAACTGAACGAGCTTCCTTCTTACGCGTGCGTATCGAACCGCTCGAAACCGTCTCGAAACCATCGGTTGTGGTGGGCTACTATAAGATGCTCGATTACGATTACACGTCCAGCGGCCGAGGGCGCTCGAATTTGGCGAAAAAAATGGCATGCAAAAGCACCACAAAACCCACACCGATCGCGCCGTTACCAAATGTGCCGCAAGCGACAGCTGAATGCGTTTTCGAGATCATGAAGCATGGTCACAATAGCGTATAACAGGTTGGGGAGGGTTGTTTTAGGGATTAGATGTTCGCGATGCCCAGCTCGAAAGATATCCGCATGGGAGTTGAATGTCATAGGCTCGTGATGGGTGGCTATCTTGGCTCCTTGACACGTTCAGCGAATGAATGGACATTGGAACATCATCGATAGAAAAAAAAATCCGCATAAGCAGCCCGTGAAATGGCTTCTTCAGGCCAGTCAGCGCCACGTCGTTTATATTTTTCCAACGTTTATGCAAAACCGACTTCCTGTGTTTCCGATCCGGGGTGGGATCATCTTGATGCGCGCGGTGGACGCCGCCACAGCGAGGAGCGCTGTTGAAAACCGCAAAAACCATAACTAATTTGCATATGAAAACGACGTCGGACGGGGAGGGCAAAACCGTCTCCACAGCCTGGTGTGGGATGGAGCGTGCGAAACATAGCAAAACATGCGCTCCTCGCACCACCAGCTTACCCGTCGAACGGAGTGTGAACATGTGTGTTACGGTGACGGCTGGCGATTGCCGGTCGAAGAAATATCGTCGCTATTAAGATCTGTCGAATAGGTGCGTCCCGAGCTACGCGAACCACTCCACCGAACGCTAATGGGAGCCACCGGGCTTCAGCGTCATATCTCTATTCCTGCCAAGGTGTTTGCGGGAGGGTTTCTCCTTTCCATTCCCACAACCCTGGTCCCGCATCGACCTGATAACGAATCGCACTCGAAAATAGACAAAAGGCATTTCGCGTGGCGCATAGTTTCGCGTTTTATGAATATGCTGATGAGCCGGCTTTACGACCGATCGGGTGGTCCTCCGAACCCATCGGGTTTTTCCCTGACCCGGCCCGTTTGGTGTCCGTTTTTCGATCGATGAAATATGGGCAAACGCGAAACTCGCGCGGGCTTACGAGCGGATCCCAATTGGTCAAAGCAATAGTGCCGAGGGCGTTATTCGGCAGAACGCGCTTCGGACGGTTTCTCACGCTGCATCGCGGGCACGACGCGGTATGTTCTCGCGGGAATGCTGGAGCTGGGAGACGGTAAAACTATGTTTAATGATGAAAATTGAGCGAGCCGGAAAGGTCGAACAGATGCATGGGGTCGGTGGTACCGGCGAAAATCGGTATCATTTCATGTATGCACGCTAGTACCGAGAGGATTGACCTCCGTCCTTTGTGAAGATAAATTTTGTTTTGATATTTTTTATGATCGCAAAACGATCGCTGTCATTTTCTTCATAGTTTTCTTCAGAGTTGTTTTGTTCGATCTTACTTAAGATTTTTCTTTATTTCGATTTTGCTTTAGACACATTTATTAAATCTGAACATTTAAGAATATTTCATACAAATTGAAAAAGTCATCCCATAAACTAAAAATAACTTAATTGTGAAGCATTATGTTGTTGTCATTTATATTTTTAGTTATTTAAAAAAATGAATTAAAAATGAATTTGGTGTTATGTGGTAAATTTTACTTTTTATGCCTACCGATACTTCCTATCCTAGCCACATGCAATCCTTATCATGAATCTCCAAAAGAGTGTGTTTTCATGTGTAGCAACCAACCAATCTGCCCCACCTTTCGCACGTACTTATGACGTAAATGCAACCCTTTCGAGAGTGGAGATTCGTGTGAAAGTAAAATCGCGTAAAATTTTGCGTGATGGCAGGTACGATGGTTCCACGATAAGCAATCGTTTGCGATCGCCGATTCAGTGAGGAAAACTAGTCCTGTGAACCGATTCACATCGGCTCGCCAGCACGCCAGGAAACAAATCTCGCTCGCGGATGACGCTCTCGCACCACCGCCACGGCGCTGATTAGATGCAAATTAGTGGGAACACTGTAGCAGGATCGGACAGGCTGGCAAGGAAAGTCGAAAGATTGCGCCAGATATGTCTCCGGTTGGCACACTAATCGTGCGTCGTCGTGCCCATAATGTCACTGCAACTGGGTGGATCGCGTTCGCCACCGGGTGGAAGCTGCCTACCAGCTTATCGTGTTGCGCTCATCGCACTCTCCCCCCATCGTGTGTGATGGATCGATGGCAACCATAATTAGGGCGGATATAAATATGGCGCGCAGTTTTGTACGGTGGCCACGGTGGGACAGGTTGATAATGTGTACCGGCCGATAACAACGCGCGCCCGATGGCTGAACGGAACGGAATTAAAGTGGGAAATAATTTATGGGACGACGCACCAGTGATATGGGCGGACCCGCACGATCACTATCTGCGTAAAGTGTGGCTGCTAATGCGCATGTTTAGTGGTAAATGTTCGTAAACAACTTACGTTAACTAGGATTTTTTCGCTCTCTATTTCCTTTCCACAGGTAAGCACTGGACACTGAAGTTGAGCGGAGATGAGGCCATTCCGTTGGGAAGTTAGCATTTGTAAGTGATTATGTATAAACTCAATGACTATACATCCTACAATTTAATTTTATGATTTGTTTGCATTTATGCTCCACATTTTCAAAGTAATTACTTGATTGTTGCAAAATACGGCATTTCAATCAGTATAAAAATTTAAAACTTCGCTTCTCTTTGCCTTCTTGCGCGTTTTCTTGCGAACTTGATGATAGGAATTGTTTGTAGCCATTGATACTTTTGTAGATCTTCGTAATCTTGTTTTATTATGAAAGTCTCTTAAAGGATTTGATGTTAAAAATGAAACCCTTTAAAATTTCTCACCTAGATTATTAATTCTCTAATATTGTTTGTATCATGAACATTTTTGAAATTTTGATGGAGAATGTTTTGTAAAGGAAATCTCTATGAAGCTTAATATTTAGTTTGTGTTAGTAATGGTTGGAAAAAATTATTTTAAATCGCTTCTACTACTACTTTCGTGTTTTCATCTGCTTCCTATCTGCAAATTTGTCGGGAGTTTCTTTGTGCTCCACTCCACAGCATCACCTGCTGCTACCGGGCTGGGTACGTACACGCTTCAGCTCATTGTTCGGCAAATCGGCTTGTGGTCGCATGTGGCGAACTTCCGATCACAACACGGGTAGCATACAATTCGCATTCACATTCATCCTCCCCAGTCCCACCGGTGGCCAGTGGCAAATGAATGCTGATAATTGTCGTGCCTTCCGCCGAGCTACTATTACCCGCGATTGCTCGGAATGCCGCTGCCGGTGGTGCCACGATGAAAGCGATACGAATCTGCGATTGCGCACCCGCGTGCGTGCGTGCGTGCGTGCTGATCACGCCCGCCAGCGAACCGGAGGGGCGTGTGTGCGAAATAAAACAGTCAATGAATTTTGGCGAGAAGGAGGAGGTCAGGCGACGACCGAACCGAACCCGGTCCCAAATTGGAAAGTGTGAAAGTGCACTAGGAAGCCAATTTTCTTGGTCCTCCCGCCGAAAAAGAAGCGAGAAAAAAAGCACCGTCTCGCGCCGTGGCAGGGTCAACATTTGCTACGATCACGGCCAGCTATTTATACACAGACGCTTCTTTGCGCACAGCGCGAATTGATTCCTTAATTGCTCCCGAGATCGATCTAAAGCCGCTCGGGGGTCGTGGGTGAATGGGAGCGAGTGGGGTCACGGCAAAAGGGTCGAAACTCGTTCGCACAAACGCCGCAGACGAGCAGACGAGACGACGGTGATTAATGATGTTTTAATAGAGAAATTTCGTCAGTCCGAGCCCAGCGAAACGGCGCGAACGATTCGCAGATTCTGTTCCGGCTGCTGTTGGTGGTGGGTCGCTCTGCATACCAGAAGAGCAGCTTTGATTAATCACTGTTTACAGCTGATTAGAATAAACACGACGCGCTTTGTTGTGTGTGCGCGAAAGTGAACTGGTTTCGGGGATGCACCAAACCGACGTTTGCTGCTGAGCGGATTTTTGATTAATGTCTTCCGCGTGCATGCTTTGATGAATTATTTTGCACGATCGAAAGTTTGTTTTCATTTACCTCATTATACCCAATCGCTCTGCGGGGCTTGTAGTTATTTTTTTTTTTGCTTCGTCGGGTATGTTAGAGGTGAATTCAAATTGATTGAATTAAAAAATTCAATCGTTTGATAATTAAGTTTAGCACGCCTCACAGTTCACTTTCACTCGCGCGTTTGCGTAGCCGCTTTTTGGTAGGCGCTTATGCAAAATTTTGAGAAATGGGTAAATGTGAGGTGAAAATGTGCGAATCCATTTATATTGTGGCGCATAGCAGCATGATTGATTATTTCTTGTTAGCATGTTTTGTTACCTGCTCTTGTTTTGATCTCAACATGCTCATAATTGTTAAGAAAAGGTAAATTAAATACAAAAGGTTTGTATGAAAAGGTTTGATAACATACAAGGTTTTGTGAATAATAATATAATTTGAAAAACTATAGAACAACAGCATTTAAACGATAGTATACAATGTTCTGTTCTAAACTGTTAGAGGGAGAATTCATTTGCCTAATAAAGGCAGTGAAAAGAAAAAAATTCGATGGCATTCGTCTTTTTAAGTTCTATTCTCGACTACAAAGCGGAATACAACAGGAAAACAATGAGTGAAAAGAAACAAAATGCGAAAGCGATGAAAAGAAATTTTGTTTAGTTTGTAATGCTTTACTGAATCGTTTTAAATTAAAAATGTAAAAAATTAAATATATTTTGACACTTCTTTATAATCAAGTCCTCTCCTGAGAGCTAAGCCCCAAAAAGTACCCAACGCTCTAGCAAATGAATGTCGAAAACGAGAAACGTATTATTACTCAACCTTTGATATTTTTTATGAATGACGGCTGGATCACAACAAACATATCGAGCAGCAACGCGCACACAAAACAAACCAACACCAAAACCTCCTCCCAATGCGCGATCCAGGGGCGGGTTTCCGGATGAAAGTAAAATTGCTTTCGCTGTCCGGGGAGATAATTTTCTGAACCCACCCCATCCATTTGGCGCCGCCGTGTGTAAGTTCAAGGTTTCCGTGGCCCACCGGACGGATTGGTTTTTGCGAAAACGGAATTAGTTTGGAGGCACTGGGCTTCACCTCGTGGCACGTTCATGTGTGCGGGTTTGCAAGCAATTTCCCGATCTCGGTGCTTCATTTAGCTGTTTTTGGGGATTGTTTTTTTCTTTTTAGTTTATACGATTTTGTTTCGCGTGTCTTCACTGTGGCTGGGAAGACTTTATTCTCCTCTCGCGACTTGTGTTTTTTATTACATTTTTTACTGTATTTGTGTGAGTGCGTGTGGAAACAATCGAAAGTTGTCTAACACATTAGTAACGCATCGTGTGTATCCCGCGCTCGGGGTGATCGGGAAGGAGGATACGCGGAAAAGTACGCCTCGGAACGAGTGGATGAAATTATATCTTTGGTTGTAATTTTTAGCTTGCTCGGTGGGTGTGCTGCTGATGGAAATTTGTTTTTTTGCTGGTGTTATAGAAAGGCGTTTCAAGGGTATGTTTTTGGTTTGTATTTGGCAACGGTTGAAATCGTTACTTTGATGGGATTCGAAAATATCAGCGAGCAGTGGAAGATATCTTGAAAATGTCATAAACGAAGCAATGAAGCTGAAAAGGAAACATATTGCAAAGCACAATGCTCATTATCAGAACCATATTTTGCAAGGTTATTTTCTTCACCCTTTAACACTCACGTCCGTTCGTTTTGGTCGATCATGCCGAAGCTGTCTGTGCAACAATTAAACCGATCTAAACCTTGAACTTTTCATCGATCGCCAGGAGGCTCAGGAAGAAAGGGATTGCTTGGCGAAACGCCGCAGGATCGTTCACAAAATTGTGCGTTTCATTGCGCTCACTTGATTGCAAGAACCGGCGAACAGCCCAACGACGTGGAGCTGACTGCACCAGCGCAGCAACCAATCAACTGCATCGCATTGATTACGCTATTGGCGCAATCCGTTCGCACCTGAGCGCTCATTAGCACCCCACCGGTGCATGCCTTCTACGGTGAAACGGTTTACCTTTTAAACCGAACCGTTTCGAGCTTTAAATAACCTCAGCCATCGGGCGTCGGTGGTACACGTTTTCTAGCACAGACGACTGTGGCTGTTCTGATAGCAGCGTTCGACGACCATCGGTGGGACAGTCGTAAAATGGGACTTGATAAAAATCCATTTTAAAAAGCCACCTCCAACACCCCACGGCGCCCTCCCGGACGACAAATATGGTTTGCGCAGCGCAATGAACATGCGTAAATTGCGTTCATTGCCCTTGGGGTGCGACTTTGCTCGGAAGGGCACTAAGGGATGCAAACACACTCACAAACACGCTCGAGGGGTCTGCCGGTCCCAGCGACGATCGTTGGAATGTGCGTGATGAATTGTTATTCATTCTTGCGCCATTCTTGGAGTCTGCGCCTGAAGAGGGAGAAATGAGCTGGAAGATAAATAGATCGTCATGGAAAACGTCTCATTATAAGGATATGTTGTATTGAGCGTTTTGTGGCGCAATCATCGCGAGAGTGCCCTTAGGAGTGGGTTTTAATTGGGTTTTTGTTCCGATGATGTATCTGCTGTCTGATTCAAGCGATGCCTCTCGCTAATCGCATATTTTATCATAAGCCAACTTTAGCAAATAAATGGGTAAAGTTTTTCTTAAGTTGTATATGTTATCAAATGCATGAACCGGTTACAACTCTCCCAAATCCGATGGAACCAGCTCACCCAATACCTGGGCGAAATTTTCCACACTCGAAAAGGTTCAAGGTGAATGACACAAAATAACACCCTGCCCGGTGGCGTAGAAAATTAGCTTTTAATGAAACGTTTCGATTTCGTTTTAATCTCGGCGCACCGGCTTACAGCCAATGCCAATGTCACCTGCCTTGCTGGCGATGGTGACATGTGCGCGCCCTCCCGCCCGATGGCCGCGTAGTGTGCGTGCCGCAAATGAACCAACACGGGTTTGCGTGGTTGCGTTTTCCGTCGCCGAATAAACCGACCGAAAGCGGGAACTTTTCCTTTCAATGGAATGCTGAATCTAGCCGGCTGCCGTGTGGAGGAAGAAAGGAAGCGCACCGCAAAATAATAATCCGTAATCACTCAAAAGGCTAGCCGGACCGGAGCCTCTCGCTGGTCGATTAGATGAAACCGAAAGTAACTCGTTTCGGTGGATCCGCGGTGCTGTTTTTTTTTCTCCCTCTGCTTTATTCGATGCCAGCCGAGAGTTTGATCCTACCCGGTCGGTTTGTATTTTCTCCACTCATTTTCTCCCGCTCCCTCTCGCCCTCGCTGCCAGGCCGTAGATTACTACAAAAATGTCGAGAAAATAAAGTAGCACCTACAAAAAAAAAAGAAATGAAACATGTTCGCGCTACATGCACACCAACACCCGACAGTCGAAATCTTTCCGGATCGGCGGGGTCCATCATCATTAGCTACGCTAATGCAAACTTCTTCACCCCATTCCACCGCCGGCGGTATACTGCGTGCGTCCTGCGTCTAACCAAATCCGGATTCGGATCCCCGGCCTCACGCACATCGGCAAGCAAAAGGGATGCTTGCTCCGAGGAGGAGAGGAGAAGAGCGCAGTTTACTTTTAGTATTTCGGAAACGTAGTTAGTGGCTTTTGCCGATGTTGTTGTTGCTGGTGGTGGTAGTGGAGATCGGCGTGCGGAAGTGTCCGTGGCACACCGTGAGGAGTTTTTAATTTTCACTGCCAAAAATTGCTATAATTCAGCTCGATTATCAAATTAGAGGGTAGGGATGATACGCTCGCTTGGGGGAGCACCGGCTTTTTTATGTTTTATTTGATTACCTCCACCTCCAACCGGTAGGTGAAATGCATCGTGTAAGCAGGAAGTACGTCATGTCATTCGCGTGTGTGCATTACATTTTGAACAACGACGCGGCAAAACGCACGCGTAAAAAGAAGAAATGTCGAAATTGACGGAGGAAAGAGTTCAATGCCTCACTATGGAATGGGAAGCGACGAACCCCTTGAAAATGTTGAAATGTTAGCAGACGACAGCAAAATCACAATCTAGTTCAGTATAAATTAAAATTATTAGGTGACATGTAGAAAATCATGAGTAAATGTTAAGAGCATTCTATAATTGCAAAACATAGTAATTGTTTTGAATGAAATTTATCGATTTTATGTTAAAGTTTAATACGAAATGAATGTTTGTTTTACATGAAGTCTCAGATAAATTACTAAAATAAAAATTTATTTATTTATTTACTAGTTGCTATCGTCTGATTCCTGCTTTAGGGTACTCAAACTCCGGAGCGAATCTAGCGGATGTTTTTATGCGTTTGAATAAAGCATGAAAGGAAATTGCACTGGTGGAAGCAGCGTAGGAAGGGAACGGTTGGCTGGAAATGCAAAATGGAACACGCGCGTGTGATGACCGACCTGTCATCGAGGCGGAGTAAAGTATTGAGCCGAAGGTTTCCGGACGAACTAGAGCACAAACAAAAGAGCGCCAGAGCCACTGCAACATGCGTATTGGCACAGGGGTATTGGCGGTCATATCAATCAAGCGTGACGAGATGCGTTCGTCACTGGGTGTGGTACAATTTTTTTTTTTGGGTTCGAGTCAACACAGAGAGAATCGGTATCCAGAGTGCCATATGGAACCGATTGTAGTTGGGCTGGAGTTTTGTTGTGCCCGTTCGAATTCCTGCCCAGTTCGATCGATCGATGGCGCTACCGGAATGGCGTGGAAAATGATGTGTCGTTGAAAATTAACCCGGCTATTAGTGTCAAGGCAAGGCCCCCGGGGTGTGCGTGCGGAGTCAGCGATGCCAAACGAAACTCTTCCATTAGGGACACACGCGGTAAGGCACGCGAACTAGATCGTACGTTTCTGCCATTGCACTAAGTTGCAAGGTTCGCTTCGCAAGGCAAGGTGCGGTAAAGATGATGAAGATGGTGAAGCGATGAGTAGCTTTTGGGGGCGGTGAAAATGCGGCAAACTTTGCAATGTCGCGCGCGCGTGTTTGTGCGACGAAAGGAAACAGCAAATTTGCAGCACCTTAATCACAGCTCAGCTTCCGTTGCTGTTGATGTGCGTCAGATTTGGTGGATGATCACGGTCGCGCGAATCAGAACACAAACGTGAAGTTAACTACCGCGTCTTCATCAACAGGGCCTTGGCCCCTTCAGCCCCACGGGAGAAGATGGGCAGTAATAAAGTCATCATCAGATTCGCAATTTTGGTGCGCTTCGATAGGGCCATTATAAGTCGCATCGGGTGGATGCTGGTGACCTTAATGTGGGTGATGCAGCATCTCGAATGCGAACCGTGCCTTTCGTGTGGGAGTCATTTAGCTAGTCATTTGCTTGGAAAACAATGAAAGGCTTGGATTGGCTGTACATTTTCACTTAACGGTAATGTATAAAAAAATTTTAACTATTTTCACCGAAAATGATTATTCAAAGGTGATCTTAAACTCAAAGAATCAAAGGACTTTTGAAACATTAAGTATTTTGGTTACTTATTCGATAATTTTAAATAACAATTATTTCTCTACATTATTTCACTCCCAGCCAATGTTTTCAAAACAATGATTCAGCAAAACTGTGAAATTTAGGTGGTAAATACTGCAAACACGCTATTTATCCAGCAGCCATTTCTATCTCAAGCCTTGGCCCGGGATCAAACTGAATGCATCCTATTGAAAGTGAAACCAAATCGAAAAGATCATTGCCACACAAAGCGATAGAAAGTGATATAGATCCCCAAACCGGTGCGTCCAGTAGTATTTCTTACGCGGGTCCAGTTTCTGACTCGTGAACTTCCTCCATTCCCACCATCGAATAAGCACCCTAACGAGCCACTTTCCCACTGCGATGGCGTCGGTCTTACACACCTTCCCCGTTTAAGCCGTTGGCGCGTTGGATCCGCCCAGGCGTGAAGTTGGCGGTCAAACGATGGGCCTCGCTCATCCATCAATCTGTGCCACCAACATCTGCTCTGACCATCGAAGATGCATTCGACGACGGTCCGAAATCGGTTCAAGGTTGCGAGAGTTTCAAATTACTCCTGCTCGAGTGCGTTCACACCAACATGAGGCGTTCTTGTCCGCTCAGAGTCTATGGGATTCCTAATGGAAAAACATAATATTAAGTAAATAAATAAACTCATAAATAAACATTTCTTGAGGGTTGGGTGATTTTGAGTTTCGGGTGTGAAAGGATTAGAGTTTGTTTTCAACTCTTTGATTGGGTTTCTTGTCGAATGGAACTGATGAAGATAGTGACAGGAAACTAGTTTTTAAATTTCTTTTTATTTTTATAAATTCCTGTTTGCCTTGAAGGTGTTTTGTTGTAACAAAATATTAACATTAAATCATAAATAATGTTAAACATATTTTTGTTGCGTACTCTATACTTTAGGATGATGAATTAGAAATATGAACTTGATCTAATGTAACTTACTGTAGTAACAAATACAGATTGGTTTTTTTCAAATGAAGCCACATAAACAAAGTGATAATCATTGCACAAGATTATCTCAATTTATATTGTGATAATTGAGAAAATATATCAGGTCCCGAAGCAAAGCCCTTTTATTCGCAAATATATTACCTGCACGTAATCGCATTCTATTCGGATGCGAACGAACGCAAACGAATACAATTTCTTGTCCAATACATCTCGCTTAACGAGAATATTTCACTCTAATTCGCATTCACCCACACGCTAGCACCGATGGACGCCCCCGTCGGAAAGACACCGTAGCGATGGTTGCACCGCATCACCTTGGGCTTATCGTAAATCTAAATTAGAAACATTCCCACCCTTTGGCGACTTCAAAGAGCGCGCAGCAGCGCTTACCCCACGGCTTACACGGGGTTGCCCTCCCACCCTTGCTGCCCGACCAGATCTTCCCCATCGGTCATCCATTTTTCATCCAACCATTTATTAAAAGAAATGATTATCACCACAAACGGGGCACGGCGACGGCTCGATTACCCGGACTCGCGGCCCGATGCCGCACAGAGACAGAGGCAACAAATTAAAACTTATCGCCACGGCAGATCGGTAAATAAATTAGCGCCACCTTCGCGCGAACCAATCAACTGGTATGGAGCGGTGGTGGTGCGGCCAACAACACCCGGTAACGAATCGCTTGGGAACGCTTTTCCGTCGGCTTGGTGTGTGTAGTGCATGTGTGCAGCGCAATATGGATATTCCGCGCGAACATCGCTAGGGAGCACATAAAAAAGTACGTAAACGATGAGTGTTCCACATATCATCCACAATGCACCACCATTGCCGGTGAACGCAAGTGGACAAGCAGAGGATAGTACGGTACAAGATTATCATAAATTTGTATCATAATTTGTTAATTGAATATTGTTGGTATTAGGTTTCAACGGGCTGGTGTTGCTTCCGGCAACGCATTCAACCGTTGGCTAGCCAAGAAAGATGCTTCAACTTTTGTTGGTTTTTTTAAGCTTACTTGTACATAAGGTCAGATATTTATATCTGAAATATTTGGAACAGTATTATTAGTTATTAAAAAAAACTTTTATATATTTTTACCTAATTTTTATCGATTTCATCGATCTAATACGCTCACAAAAGTAAGAAAAAGGGTCCAATTTGCTTAAATTATCTCGTTATTTGTATGGTCACTTTTATGTTCTGTCGCCAAATAAGTAACATATTAAGTTAATTGCTATACAATCTATTGAAAAGCTTCCAAACACAGTCGTCGATAGGATTGTGATCGATTTTACACACGAATAAATGTGCCACGAACCTCAAAATTAGGTTTACCAAAATTAAAGCCCAAAAGTAGGTTTACCTTCCCAATAGCCCTCAACCCTGAATTAGGCGATAATGTGCTTAAATGCTTTTATAATATAAACTAGGTGACTGATTTTAACGACATCCAAAACCATCCGCTCGGGTGTTTGGCTAGACGACCCTTCGTTCCCCATCCCTTGAAAGGCAAATTGAAAACTCCTACGGTACGGTCGTAAATTTTTAAATTTTATCTGTCAACGCACCAGTGACCCAATTTGCTGCCATCGTTCCCGGCTCGTGGTCATCGATCGTCATCGTCTCATCCCCGCTCGAATATGCAGTAGCTGACGGTGCACCGGTTAGCGGTTCTTCCTGCGGGTTTTTTGTTGATTCAAAACGAGCGTTTGAGATTTTTATGTCGCCCATTTAATTTGTCATTCATTTTCGTCGGTGCCCTTTCGGTGGCCCTATTTGTATGTGTGTGTGTGTTTTTATGAGCATTTGATTGAATTTTGTTACCACACACACGCATGTGTGTCGCGGGTGGCTGGAATCACCCGCTACAACGGTCTCTTGTAATGGACATAGAACTCGGTCACTCGTTTGCTTCTTCAAAGATCCACGCAAAGAGAAGCGCATTGAGAGACAGGAAGGGTGGCTTTGCACCGAGATGTAGTCGTTCAATTTTACCTAAACCTCTCTTGTGCGTGGGACGATGGTGGTGCGTCTGTTGATGCGTAAGAATACTGACTTCTTCATTCCCTCCTCCCTCTTTCTCTCTTCCCCTCGGGTGTCCATCCACCTGGGTGAGCATGTAAACAATCATCTCGCGAACGCCTCCGCCCCGACGTCCGTGAGCATGTTGGAACAAATGACTTTTCGGTTCACGGGGTGATCGTTGGGAGACTTCTTTAGATCGATCGGTGAGAAACACCCTGTCCGGTGGGTAGGAGAGCGAGAAGGTGTGGAGGATAGTAATTTCCGGAGCGAATTATGCAATGAAAGCAACGGCAGCAAGATGCAGCAACTTCCGGTGAATTTAATGTAGTTTGGAGCGCGTTCGTTGTTACAGCAGTGTGTCTGTTGATCAAGCTGTACGTGTGGCAAACGACGTTGAACGGCTCAGAAGTAGGTCTCCAAAATTCATTACGGCTACTGCATATTGTATTTATTGTATGGCGACGGTTAGAGTGAATTTAAATTATATAGAATCAGTGTTTAATGTTTTTTACGATACTTTAAGTGCTACAGATAGAATTTTTATCTAAATGTCTGTAATATTTCATTTGGTTTTTCGTTTAGTTAAAGAAAATTACTAATTTAAATTTACTTCACAGGTTGATAAGTCATTGTGTTTCCTTAGATTTTCATAATTTGAATCAGAATTCATTTATTTAAAAAAATAATTAATAAATTAATAAAAAGTTTTTTCCTACATTGATCTTGGGCATACTTTAATATGTTATATAACGACCGACCGGTACAGGCAAATGCCTAAAATCGTCAAACGCAGTAATCCTATTCTATACGCACGTCGCTCACCTGCCTTTGCACAAGCAACATTTCGTGCGTTGTATTACACCAGCTCGTAAACCGTTGTACGACATTTGCTCAAATACGCGGCGATAACCATACAGAACATACATCTTATCCCAGCTGCCACAAACCAGCTGCAAAACGCCAACCTGCTGCAACCAAACCAACCAGCCAAGCAACACACTTGCAGCTGTTATAATTGAATTTTCATAGCGATCTCAAATCGTAGCTGTATGCCTTCGCCTACGAGCATCACTGAAGGGGACCCGTGCGACGGGAACTGGTGGAGGGTGCGCAACACATATCAAGCGCGCTCGGAATGTCATATCCATAAAGCACTCTCCGAAAAGAAAAACTAGTAGCACCGTGCATTAACTCGATCTCCGTGTCCGTACCGTCACGCTCGCTACACACGTCGCCTGCAATCGTGGTTCGCCTTGGGACGCCTTGGGGTGAAGGAAGAAGAAAAGCAGCGAATAAAAAAACTTGGCCCATTTGTTGAAACTGGCTCTCGCCCACGCGCAAAAACAATCGAACACCGCGAACGCATTTGATACATGCACCCGGGTATGTTCTGCCGCCCTCCCAGCGCAGCTCACCAAAGGTGACCGGAGGTGAGACGAGAAGGCGGGGGAACCACGGGCAATAAGGTTGTTAGGTTGTCGTTTGGGGCACCCCGCCGTCTCGGTGGTCTCCGTTTCCGTTTTTGGTGGGTGATGAACCCGCAAGCCGATGCTGAAACTCATAATCCTGCTCAGGTTGCATGTTTGTTTTGCGTGGGATGAGCTCGTTTGGAAGGCTCCGGTTTGCACTTGGGCTTGATAAAGGTCCGTACGTGTGCACATTGTTCTGCAGCAGGGGGCGGATGAGAAGGTGGCGAAGGAGTGGAGTACGCTCATTTTTCACGCCACCAGATCCCGGCCCTTCGCATGTGCGCGCTCATTTGCTTCAATTTGTGTTTCGCTGTCGGTCGCAGTGATGCAAGAGACTTATTGCGGACGGTATTTAGGTCAGTGTGTGCAACCTGCACACTCGTAATTGTTGTGCGCGGTGGAGAAGAGCGGTGCACGATCATAATGCTGCTATTGACACTTGCGTCGGCAATTTATTTAATACGATACAATAATTCTTTATTGCTCAAGGTCACCGAGACCAAGGATAATTCAATGAACTTTTTTATAATAAATGTTTGTTGTTTTCTCTTCTTATTTCAGGTACGTGAAGGCATCACTAGAGACGTTTAAATACATTTACAACGTAACAATATATTCACAAGGTATTTTCATTAAAACGTTAAAATCCTCAAGCATATTTGATCGATCGTAAAGTTTTTATCCTCCATATTTGTGTGCCGTTCAAATGACAATCAAATGAGCTACCACCAAAAAAAGCTTCCTTGGGTCAGGAAAAGTTTAACTCAGCTATAAACTGTCTTACACACTGTTGTAAAAAGAAACAACTTTGATCGCACTTCTTTAGAAAATTGCATCACTTCCCCGAGTACTCATGCAGTTCCACGCAGCGCAAATAAAACAAGATGTAATCCATTATTCACACCAAATACCAGTTCGACTGGTGGTTCGCCACCCGTTACACCTCAAGTGTACCAACACCATTTGGAAGCACCTACCTCACTGCTTGATTTAATCTTTCGCCACCTTCCTCGAGCTGCAGTTGTTTATTCCCGGGGCGTCAACGAGACACGGCTGCGACATTTCCTTACCGCCCAGAGCAGTGCGTTCGTAATGGAGCGTTTTGAAAACAAGACCTCCTCTTACCTTACCGGAGCACAACAGCACGACAGCGACGCACTCCAGCCAACCAGCTGGATAAATCAATACAAGCTGTCAGATGGAGGATGACGAACATCACCCAAGCCGATGGCTTTCGCATTCGAACAGACAAAAACACCGGTGGTTTAACGGTGCGCGTTGCATTGTAGGCGAATGCCGGCTACATCCACCGCTTATTAATCGTCAACCATAAATGCGCCACCGCGACACCGTTGAAGCCCACACGTGCATCAAGGTTGTGTGGTGAGGTGAACTGCTCACCGGGTGACAATTGCGAACCCGGACCGGGACAGCCCGGTTATGGGTTGCCCGCAAATATTTACACAATTGCTCCGAACACTTCGCACCGAGGTCGAGGTTTTAAAACCTCTGATCGGCCCTACCCGGGAACGTGGCTCTCTGGGCAATGGAGTGTTTATTTGATGTTCTTAAAAAAGTGCAAGTTGTTTGCAGCATGTCTTCCTGCTTAGTTGCAGCTGTTTTGGAGCAGTGGCGCTTTTTGGTGTTACGTGTCGTTGTTCGGTGTAAATATTGCACCGTGCCAGGGTATTAATATGCGTGACATTAGATTGTGGTGGAACAAACTTGAGGTGATTGAGAAGCATGGTGTTTGTTTGCTGTTTTAACCCGTTTTGCTTCGTTTTCGTTCCCGACAAGATACAACCGATTGATTACATTTTATGTTTTTGTACATTTTTTATTTTTTTATTTTCATCTTCAATGTTTTATCTATGTTTTTGACTAGATAAATCTTCGACATGAATTTCTTAATCCCACTTTTTTCGATATTGGATCGCGTGGCATGCCAAGCATCGGAAAAGTGATCATCTGAAATGTCTAAACCTTCCAACACCCGTCCCCGATCGATGATTGTGCGATATTTACGAATGATGTTCCTCCTTCCTCCTTCCGTCTTCCCGTCTCGCGTGCGGTTCGATATTTCAATATTGCAAATTATGCGCCTTCCTGTGCGCCGCCGACCCGAAAGTGCGCGAACGATTTACCAACCATCGGTAGGCCAAACCGAGCACAAATCACAAATGTCAAACCGTTCAACCCATTCACCAACCGTTCGCCACCCGCCCGATCGTTGGGTGTAAGTGTGTCTGTGTGAGTGTGACTAAACAGCACCGTGAACCAGTGAGAGAAAATAGCCAGCTCCGGATTCAAATCCATCATTGCAAATCACCCTTCATCGCGCGATTCAAATTCTTGGCGCGCTCGCCTGTCTGGCTGCTTGCCGCGGTGGAAACGATATTTTGATTAGTTCCGAGGCAAGTATATCGTGCTTTTGAAAGACGTCATACCGCCAGGGCCAAGGAGTGACAGGGTGCGATCCCGATCGTTCACGCCACACCATTACACAATGTTTTGACATGCACACACACACACACACACACGGGCCGCATTTCACCACTTTCATCTCCAGGTGGAAAGCGTCAAACTGACTGCCGGAAATGGCGCACTGGTCCAAGTGCACAGGGTTTTTTTTCTATATTAGAGTCAATAAATTTTCATTAAAGAAAAGTTCAGGCACCGGCACCAAAAGGCTAAGTGTAAGGGTGGAAATAACACCCCTTTATGGTAAGGGATGCTGACAAAAATTAAACGTGCAAAAAAAATCAGAAACATCACAGCAAAACACAGTTCCTGATCTCGTTCGGCGCAAGCCCAGGATCGCGGGCATAAACAATTACGCGGCACAGCAGGAGGTGGTGGCTACGGCCGGTAAAGTTATATGGTTGGCTACAATTTTGCACCCATATGCGCGCCCATCATGCGCCGGGAGCCGGGGCGAAAGTGGGGAAGGGCAAATATCATATCACACGCTTCCCGGATTAAACTACGCCCGGTGCATATTAGATTTGTGCGCCCCCCGTTTTCGCCCCGATTCGCGGGAGAAGCCGCTCAACGCCGCCGCGCTTCGATCGTCCCCGGGTTTCCGATCACCCGGAGGGCCGTCGTGAACGTGTTATTTATTTGCACTGTAATTTAATTCAATCAAAAAGTCACAACATACACAACTTTGGCACCACTGCGGTGCTGCGGTGTGGTTTGGCGATTTTAAAGACACCGTAACGCCAGGACACACACGCCGTGACCGGGGCGGGTGGCAGAGTGTGGCGGTGAGCCGTTTTCGCTCAGGACCCCCGCGGAAGACGAATGTAATAATTTATTTGTGGCCGCATGCGTAATCAGGTTGAAAATACCAGCCGGACATGGCCGGTTGGCGGCGCCAGCACGGACATCAGGAAGCGTTGCTACTCTATGTTTACCCTGACAGAGATGGAGGAGAGTTTGGAGGAGATTACAAAATGGTTAAAATTTCGAATCCAGTCGTTGTGCAGATTCAGGAAAAATATTATTCTCAAATTATTTTATGGGTTTGAGTATTTTTTCGATTATTTTCTGTTAATCTGTTTCGTTGTATATTCCAGATAAATATTTAATTAAACCCATTTAGACAAACCCATTTCAGAGAAATTTATTTTTTTCCCTGATTTTTTTGCATATGGTCGGTCTATTAATGTCGAATTGTAACGTTAGGACATGCGTGAAAAATCAACCATCCGTCTACCATTTGATAGCAAATTATGAAACTCTGCATGAAACGAGCATCAAACCCACTTAAAACACGCCGACACGCCATGACACGCTCAAAGCGAATTAAATTGAATAACTAAAAATTATGATCGCTGCCGCAGCCGGTTCAGTATGTGCTAAATGTAATGCACCACGCGCTTACCTGCTCACAGCACAATTAAACCCTACAATTAAAGCCGTTGAAAAATGGGTCCACACACACTGTCGTGGCATTACGCTGCACTTGCTGAAAAAGCGCTTCGGGAAATTAAATCCCTCCATTTACGGTTTCATCGTGGTGCACAGGATTATCAGTTACGCTGGTGGTGGTGGTGGTGGTTTTTCTAGGCATATGGCGTACATGATAGCTCCAATAACAACCAGCGAATGCGATTTACCGATCCCGGAAAACTTGTAGGGTTGGGTGAGAGGGATAGCTTACTCCTCCTGGGGGTGGTGAGTATCAAATCGTGTGAATGGAGGTAATGTTGATCTCTTCGAGTGTTGGACTTTGTACGCAGGATATTCTATCGAGAGTGAAAGTTGCACTATCGCTTTTGCGGGTGTTTCAACAGCGTAGATAGTTTCGCAACGATGTAAACACTCACTTCAAGCACTATCGTTCTGATTTTTTTTTGTAATATTTTACAACAATCATTGAAGCAAATTGCTCAACATCGCTAACGTCAAACAAATGACGCATTTGCGTGGCACCTCTAATAGCCCCACTGCTGGTCCCAATTCCCATGCCAAATTGCAACACCACCGGTGGACCTAGATTTAGCACCGAATTCCGATCCTTCTTTCACTTCTTGATCGCGGCGGTTGTTGCGTCATTTATTTTAAGCTACCAAAAATTTCGTACCCAATACGAACCGCCCGGCCCGACACCGGTGTAACTAGTGACCTATTTGCAGCGTCAGCCACGGTTTGGTCTATCACTGAGAACCGCCCCCGCATAATACCCGCATAAGCTGCCAAAACTTTAGTTTCAACCATCGAATGGAACCCCGCACAGACAAAGGGAAATGTAAAGGGAGCAACACACAACACCGCACACAACAAAAAAAATACGCACAACCGCGCACATGAAATAAAGAAAAAACAATCATTATATTCTCCTAACCTAACATTTTGCTCAGCAATAGCGCTTGCGGCCGCGCGTCGGCTATTGATTTGAAAGTGAGGCTAGAAATTCTCTCCCGGAGACAAGAAACGGCCTGTTTGTAGGGTAATTTATGTCGCTGACTCAAGAATTAGCAGCTGAACATGTCAGTTGGGCTTTCAAAACACACGCCAACCATCGTACGGGCGCTGGGGCGTGTGACCTGATCATGGGTTTAGGTGAAGTTGGCTACCCTACGCGAACTCTCATGTCGATCGCGCTTCCACGCAACGCAATACTGAACAGAATATATAGTTATAAAAAATAATTTCAACTCGACCCGGATTCGGGTCAGTTTCGCAAGGACACACTGTGAACGTAGCGTCGGCCTTGTCGGGAAAAGAAAAAAGCCAGCCAGTGAAAAGACAAGAAATGTTACGGTGGAAAATGAAAGTTGGCAAAAAAAAACGTTAAGATTGTCGGGATGTGAAGCAACAGGTCTGCGCCGTGTACATCATCATCATCATCATCGGCACGATCGACTTGGCAACCTGCGATGCGATCTCCTCCTGGTTTTCGGTTCGGAATGGGTTGATCTGTAATTTAAGCGCACACCTCTCGCTAATTATTCGCCATCGTGTTTGGATGCGGCGGGAACAAATCTTCCCGCTTCTTCTATTCTTTTTTTTTGGGTAAGCGCCAACAACCAGCAATTGATCACTTAATCACCTTCGAGAGCAATTGAGGGTAGTGAGCCGCCGACGGTGGTGTTTTCGTTAAACATGGTGCGTGACTAGGTGCTAAACAATTATCAGCAGGAAAAATGTTGTCGTTTCTAGTGGACAAAATTAATGATACTTTATGTTCTATAGACAAATATTCGTGTTAAACGAGCTTTAAAATGCAAGTCGAAACATTGTTTGCTAATGATTTTTATTTACATATAATAAACAAAATTTCTTGTGATTTTTTCCAAATTTAACAAGTTTGACACATTGTGCGCGCATGAATATATTACGGAAAGTGTCGGTGTTTACCCCGCTATGCAGATCAATTAGAGCGTCCCGTGAGCTGGACCTGGACCGATTTTTTTTTTTTTCGTTGCAAACAACGACGCGTGATAATAATTTCTCCCATGGTAGGAAACATAATGGGTGAATATTGCGTTTAACAACACCTTTTGCAAACCAGTATGGAAGAAAACGGTCCATATATGGCGTCCCAAAAATGGACCATTATTTTTTATCACGATTCGTTTTGTGTAGCAAAATATGCATAATATATTATTTCCTTCCCAAGCAACAACTGTATCCGGTATCATTTTATGATGTAAAAAATGTGTCAAAAGTCCGTTTATTTTTTTGCGTTAAATTGTAAAGACAAATGGCCACATGAACTGATACAGATGTTGCTTGGGAAAACAAGTTAAGTTAAAATTTAAACAAGAATGGTTTAACAAGAACAAGAATAAATAACCAAATATATTAAACACTTGTTTCTAAAACTTGAGCGTTTTATTTTGCAAAATTGTAGAGAGTGATAATTTTTGATTAAATGTGGTGGAAATATTTTTTTCTTGCCACATTGAAAAATTAGCTTAAAAATTAAAAACTAATTTATGTTTGATAATGTAAGAAAAGAAAAATCGGCGTAAAATAAAAGCTTTAAAACTTACGAGCTCTATATTCATTGAAACAGCATGCATAAAAAACAGAAAAAGCGCATAATTCGGTCACACACAATCACACACGGCTCCGTCTTAATCGGGATGAAAATGCCAACCCGCACGATCATAAGCAAATAAAGTAGGTGACGGAGCGGCGTTTGCGCTTTTACCATCTACATACGCACCCGGTTTTACTCCGTTTCTGCCATTCGCAGATCGAATAAGGAACCGAGCTACCACCGAGCAAACCGTTGTCACCATAGCAAATCAACATAATCAAATGCACCACTTCTGCCGTTGCTAATGAACCCAGGCTGTGGGGCACCCGGAGTAATAAATGCTCTCGGCATAAAGCTGTCGGCCACCAGCTTATGGCTGCGAAGGGGACACCACGTATTTGGGCAGGGCAGTTCCGCAGGATCCTTGGCATACCTTTGTGGCAGGCTGCTGCCCGTTTCGCGTGGAGGAGCGATAAATTTGATGTAAAGCGCGCGCACGCCCGGTGCAAACACGGGCATCATCGCGCAGCATCACGAGTTGCGTGTAGCGATCGATTAACATAACTTAATTAAAAGCGCGCACCTCGGTGGCGACCGAGGGTGCTGAAATGGGTGACAAGTGTGCGACCGGTGGATAAAACGGATGGGCACCGGAGATACATGTGTACTGTTTGTATCCGTTTGCTTTTGCCTGCACATTTCCTGTGGCTGTGGCAAATCTGAGTCCCGCAAAGGAAAACCTCCACTACAAAGTGAAAGCGTTTTGTGATTCGATCAGAATTAACAGAATGAAAAAAATAGTAAAACAAACGAGTGCATCAATGAGCATCTCGGTGGACAATTTACGATGCTTAACATTTCACACCGCGCGCGCGCCATGGAATGAAGTTGTCCGAATAAGGCGGATAAAAAGCAACTGGGAATGTTTTATTGATCGAACGAAAGCTCATAAATTAGTGTCGTAAAAGCTAAAGGTGCAATAACTAAACAAAAAAAAACGATACTTTGTCAATCAGGTACTCGTCTCATTCACAATTTTATTGCCATTAGAGACAAAAAAGTAGTCGATAATGAGACGTTGTTGGAACAATGTAGTTGTCATTTTTACGGTTGATGAGGTAAGGTTTAGATTTTTTCCATAATCTTCAGCAAAAACTCTTACATAGAAATATTACTATAAATGGAAAATATATCTTTAAATGCCTTTAATGACTCACATTTTTGAATATAGAAAATTAGCAACTGAAGTATTTTATTCAATATATTGTTCGTAAACACCGCATTGATCGAGTCTCTAATCAATCGGTGTACTTTTCTATTCAATTCCTCCTTAAAGGACGGCATGCAATTGACCATAACCGTAAACCCCGCCCGTAACCCTTGCCTGAATCCTGATACGTGCAATCATCGCCTCCAGAAAGACGTGCGGGGTTCGTCGCTTGCCGTCCCCGGATTTGTTGACGGACTGCTCTTTTCCCAGGCGCTTTTTGCGAAACGCGTTCCACCTTCGCCAACTACGAATTTATTCGCGCTCCGTGACCGTCGCACCCGACCACACCATAACCTAATGGCACCCATGTGTCCCCACGGGCGGGTGGGTGATATTTTTATTAATTTATTGGTATCAAATCAATTTCTAGCCGTCGTTTTCGTCCGGCAGTTGTCCCGGGTACGGACGAAACTGACAGGCGGCGGCGAGCGGATCGTTATCTACGTGGCGTAGTAGCGAACCGGACGCCTTGTTACTAGCCACCCTTCCGTACGTACGGTGGTGGACCTTAGCGCTATCGGTCGCATTAAATCATTAATTTTCATATTTGGCGTGAGCGCGCGAGGCTGGAAGTTGGCGTTGACGTAGCGTGGTAGCGGGCTTCTGTCCGTCCCCAGTGCCCGCTGTGCTGATGCTGTTGTTTATGAATGACAATTTCCATCGCAAAACAACGGGTTTTGGGATGGAAGAAACCTCTCGCCCTCCCCTACGTTACGCTGGTGTGGGTGCCCGGGTGGATGCTTTCTCGCTTTTCACCGCACCGCTGACGTTGCTGACGCTGTGTGGCGAGTGGCGTCGTGTGTCCGGTTCTGTCCGTGTTTTGCCATTTGTGGACAACTGATTTTCCCTTTCGTTGACACTTTACGACAAATCCAACATCGTGCGGGAGCGCAGTTCGACAGCTAGGAACAGTCAAACAGTCGCTGACACACACGCACACCTGACTCGGTTAGACAGGCAAGGCAGAACGAAGGCGAGATCTGTACGGGCGCTGTGCTCTGCGCATTAATAAATCATATTGATCGTGCTGCACGATAAGCATTTTTCCGTGGGTCGGTCGGCAGTTGTTTCATACTTCACTGCAGTAGCTCAGTGCAGTCGAAAGTGCACTGCCGCTGATGGAAGTATTTCGAAAAGGAAGTGCGTTTATCGATGACAGGTAATTAATTATTTGCACTGTTAAGGATCGCAAATCAATAGAGTTGTATGTGAAAATGCTATCTCTCTTCAAAATTAAAAATGGCAAAAATTCAAAAGATCTCCCAAACGTTTAGAATATTGTATGTCGTTTCAACTGATCTCCTATTTTCCTCTTCTTTTTAATACAAACGATTAGGGTGATAAAAATAAAAGCTTCACATTCTGAATTTCTTTCCAAATAGTGAGGTTTAACAAAAAAATCTCATTAGTCTCATTCTTATTCCGTTTAGTTTTAGTTCCATTACGATACTTTAAATGTGATTATCGCACATGGCAATTATAGTTAATTTTTCAAATAATTCTTCACATATCCTTGAGCTTACTTTCTCTATAATGCTTCGACTTTTCTGCATTCTGCCAGTATCATAAATTCCTTCAAAATAATTAAATAGTTTTTATCTCCTGCATGTTTTGTTATACAATTAAATATTTTAACTCTAATCACGCTTATAAATGGCCTAAATTATATCAAAAAATGCAGTTAAATTTTGTTGATTGTACTTAAATACTCCAACCTGCTGATGTTTCACATTCCTTGTTCACCTTGTCGCCAACTTCCACGAAATGCGCTTAAAATTTCACTTGCGCTTTTCAACACCACGGTTCCAATTTTCCCATGATGCATTATTCCAAAATAATAAAAAAACACACACACAGAAAATTTACTTAACCGAACCAATCACTGTCACCGGTTGGCGCTTGCTACCTGCGCATGGAAAGTGAAATGAAAGGAACACTCGTCCCGCGATGTTCCCGGTGCCCGAGAACCGGTGCCTTAAAATATGCCACTAAATTTCCTTCCATTAAAACGCGGGGGAACCCGGACCGATTATGCTTAAAACGGACGCATTTCTTCGCTGCGCTCCCGCGCCCGGCTCTCAATTATTTGGCCCGGTTTTCGGTGTTCGAAACGGCCCGACGACACCGGGTTAAAGCACTCAAGTGCAAGTGCTCAAGAGTGATGTCAGCGAACGTAATGCAAGTACCATTACATATACTCCCCGCGATCCCTTCTCGCCCTGTGCCACGCGAGGGACAACCACACGATCAATGCGCGTAGCGAACACCGTCCGACCGCGTTCGATCGGTCCGTGAACAGGAGGGGAATCGCAAACATGGCATAAGATCTGTTGTAGATTAAGCAATTATCTGCTCTTTAAGCGCGCAATGTCGCCCTGACCATACGCGTGAGTGTGTGCGAGTCTCCCCGGCGGTGCAAGACAGACCGTTCGACGTCGTCGTCGTCGTCGTCGTCGTGGTCGTCAGAGCGCGCTTGGCTCGTAGGAGACAGCTGGTTGATTTCGGTTTCGGTATCCTTCCACCCGCAACCTGGCTGGCTGGCAACCGAGCCCTTCACTTCCAGCACACCCTCCGCACACCCTTGATCGAGATAATCTTGACGAGATATGATTGGAACGGCACGTTTCATAAATACACGCGGACACTCGCAGAAATAGATTAGAGGCGAGCGTATGCTTACCGGTAAGCTCCGGTGGGCGAGCAACACCGCACCGATGAGTGTCACGATCACGATGGCGCAAACTGTGCGGTTCCCAAAGCACCCTAATCGGGCTAACTAACTATCTGCCGGCAGCCGGGGAGGGGTGGTGGGCGGGAGGGAAAACGCATTCAATGTCTCGGGTAAATTGAAAGCGAAAGCTACTACGGCAAGTTTAAGGTATTTATTTTTTCTTACTACCCTCCTGTGCCTCTGTCGAATGCGCCTACCTGTGCAAGGGTACTTGCGGGAGATGCGGGATGAAATTGAATCAGAAAAATGTTTCAACCATCGTGAAGAATTTCGCATCCCACCATCGCGCAAACAAACGCATGCGGGTTGACTGGGATTTGCAGATTTTCATCCTCTCTTGGAGCACCTTCTCGCTCTCTTTGGCTCCCGCTCTCTCTTCCTCTCTACCGCGATCGGCAATTCGCACGCACTTCATCAAGTGAGTCGCGTTCGATTGGGTGGTAGGGCGAAACCAGACACCCGCTCTAAGATCACCAAGTTAGGCCGGGCCGCGGGAACGCGCCGCGTTTCGTCGTGAAGAGTCTCGCCGTTGTGCGCACACCAAACGCGGCGACATTCTTAAGCTTCATTAAAAAATAAATGCTAATAGTAAACACTTCTCTAAAAGGCAGCCATTGCAGCCTGCAACCGAGTCGCTTACGGTGCAATCCGCGCCGTGGTTCGCGTGGCCGCTCGCGAAGCTGGTGAAGCTGGTCTTTGCTTGGTATGCTATATTGTATGGTGGAATCGCGACGCCGCAGTCGAGCTATTAGGTTTTGCGATGGGGGAGGAGGGTCTACGAGAAAAGTGCTCGAAGAAGCGCGTGAAACTGTTTATTTAATTATATGGATTTTAAAGGAAATAGTTTTCATGCGATATATTATTATGGTTTTATAAAGAGAGTAAAAATACTCCGGAACATAGTTCATCAAAATTTTAATCACTCTGCAAAATATTCATTATGATTCAAAATTTCAAAACTTATATTGAAATTAAAAAAAAATTAACAATGTCACATTTGCTATCATTCTGAACATGTGGTTGTGTGATTTTTATGGTTAGATTTTTTCCTAGCCTTATTTTGACGATCATCCTTAGTAGTTTTCTTAATTTTGTTAGTATATTTCTAATATAAAATAATTGATTATTACTTGAAAGGTATTGTTATTTTTCTGTTTCTTTTACGTTATTTCTGTAAAAAAAAACTCACTAATACAAATGTAGAAAAATCTAACACGTTTTAATATTAAATCGATTTCTTCTTAAAAAGTAAACATCCTTAAAAAACACACGATTCGGCACACAAGGGCTACACCGCATCGGTCATGATCTCACTTCCTTGGCAGCCCTTCTGCTCGTCGGGAACGCGCGCTCTACACTTGGGAGCAATTAGTTGAGTCATTAGCTTTGGTGAAAGAATTCCATTGATCGTCGATGGGAGCGCAGAAGCAGAAAGAAACATCCCGCCCGCGTACATGAAACCAATCAAGAGGACCCTGCTGGCGTGTTTTGCGAAACTGGCGATTAGCTGCTTGCCTTCTTCCGCCGCCCAACACCGCACAGGAAAACATGAAATTGATTTAACGCGCCTGTCACCTCCGCGACGGGCTTTGGACGGACGTGACCGCAGCCACGCTGGAAGCGCAGATCCTTTTCTTTCCCACACCGTCCAACCGGGAAGATTCCGGCAGGCCCGAAGAAGTGCCCCAAGCGCGTAGAAACCATCTGGTCGTCGTTACCATCCGTGGGTGTTATTTTTTTTTTTTTTTGCTGCCCTGCTCTGCCCAACGAACCCACCGCAAGCGGAAAGCTAATACTCTGATGCGCCGCCACGTCCTTTGCTGCAAGCGCGTGCGGGCGTTTCGGTTTTCCCTTTCGATGGCAACAAGCGATGGGTTGAAGGCGATAGATGGGAAAGTAAAATTCAAGATCACATCGGCAACGACGCCACCGTATCGCGTCACCGCCCGTATCGGTTACGTTTGTGGTTTTTCGTTCGGGAAGATTTCCCTTTCGTTGGCGAGGAGGAAACTGTGTGCCGTTACACCACACCCCACGGAGGAGGAAGTTCAATTGCCGGCATGGAATTCCCGTCACATCATATAGCTTATGACCGTAAACTGCACTACAATTTTCCATAAACATTACCGCTACCAAGTGCAATGTTTGTTTTCTTCCGGCTCAATTATGTTTCGATTTTGTCCGTGCAGACAAATGGCACGGAAAGATCCGAATCGAGAATCGTGTACTCGATTTTATCACATTCAATTATTCATTTACATTTTGTCCCCCGTACCATGTCCGAGGGTTTTTCCGCATGCTGTGCCTGTGCGTGCAGCAGCTCCCGAAACAGGCGACCACAGTTCAAACGAGACCGATTCGGACAATCCAGACGCAGAGGGTTACATTAAACATTCATTGCGTATTTGTCAGCATGCATTCCGGCGGTGACTAGCTGCCGGTAGAATGCGCTGGTGGAGCCCACGCCATAGCAGAAAAAAAGCAGTTTATTCCATGTAGCAGCAGGTAAAAGTGACTTGCATTAGTGAACCAAAGTATGGGGGCACGTGTGCATGAATGTCGATGTGTGCAGGCTGGTAAAACACGAAACTAGGAACAATTCGGTACGTTTGGAATTCATCTGTTATTCGAACATATTAGGTTTGCCAATTAAGGTTGGATCGAAGTGAAGGAGAAAGATAAGAAATGGAATAGAGTAGATCAAAATCAAAATAGTTATATGGGGTTAATTCATTTTCTAACACTTTAAAAAAAAAATGTTCAAGAAATGAAAATTTTTCCATCAAATAGTTTATGATACGCTCGCTGAGATGTTTCACAGAAGTTATAAATACATTGATCTTGGAATGATCGTGGAAATCTAGATCAAAAATTTTGGAGACTTCTCTTCAAGCCTTCAACCCGATCCATGTGTTTATTTTATTCCTAAGCTTGCTTCAACGACGACCGATACAAATGCCGTAACCCTTGTGACCTAATTTATATGCTCTATGCACATCGAAAAACATACGGCCCCTTTCTCCCCTAACCAGTTTGGAAACACGATCAACAACGAGCAGCCATAGCATAACAGAAAACATCATCCAAAAAGCGAGGGAGTGTGTCTTTCGGTCGCACTGCGCTTAACACATTAGTCACACACACACACACACACACACACACACACACACGGCTCGTTCTACAGCCAAGACGAGGCAAAAGCAACTGCCTTGTTTGTACTCGCCCGTTACGATGCGAATGATTGCGTTTGTTTGAAAAATTCGAAAGCAGCTGATTTCCATGCGTTTCGGGGAAAGGCGAGTGGAAAATCTATGAGGAAAACTGACACGTTTCCCGTGCCGCACCGTGAATGAATGGACGAGCCAATGTACACAAATCGGAAGACAGTCTTATAATAGCACCGCGGGGATTGGAATTCAAAACAGAAATGGGAATTTTTATTATGTTTGGAAAAATTAGCTTAATTGGGTGGTGATATGTTACGGGGTGCGTAACACCAATTTGGATGCGATGTGCTGTTGTTCATTAAATCATTAGGACAAAGAAGTGGCTCGATGCGGCCAAGAGTGTCAAATTTGTTATGTGATCGGGAAGAATTCAAGATGTTCGCATTTTCATTAGATAGAAATCCACATGTTTCACCCTCGGTAGAGCAAGATTCATGAATGACGGTTTTATTAATTCCGTACAAAGCCGACTTGCACCCGGCATGTATCCAGTGCATCAGGCCACTCGTTGCACGTACAGTATGTTGCAGCTTCATTACAACCGGCTGCCCCGGGCACGAAAGTAGTCATGCATTCCAGCTTCACGATTTGCGCCACTGGAAGTGTCTTACCGTGTCTTACGCTACGGCAAGAAGTTCGTATGATACTGATACTGCCGCTACCATTGCCACTACTGCCACGGACGGATCTGGTTGGACTGGATATCGTTGCAAACACACCACCATTGCGCATTCCGTTTCGCCCGATTTATGGCAGGCTGGTGTGACAGTTTTACACGCAGTCCAGCCACCAGTTGGGGGACGATCACGAACCGACAGGCTGCATCGTTAGGCTGCAGCGGTTGGCGTAAAGTGCATCGGTCCAGTCGGAGCGAACCCGTGACAGGGAGTGATCGATTAGTGGAATGGAATAGCCTCTCGCTCGCCGTGATGGGGATGGTTTCGATCGGGGGAGGCCTGAACGGTGTGAATGAAAATGTGTGTACGCCGGGTGCGAATTGATTGCCCCGCTCATTGCGCCCCGTGCTCGGTCGCCTGCTGTCCAACCTGTCAGCTAATGAGAGCGCCAGCGTGCCAGCGTACACGGCGCAAGACGGATCGATACCGATGGTATCACGATGGTGAGGAAATGCAGCGAGATCTGAGTAAATGTGTTAGTTGGAGTTGGATTATTTAGAATAATTCAGAGTTTTTTTTTTATTCAATTTTAGATACAAAATTTGCGATTTATTAAAGAAATGATGAACTTACAAAAAAGATTTTAATGTATTACAAAATTAGCAACAATCAGCTTGATTCAATCAAAATCTATCAAAAGATATTTAAAATGAAAAGTTTAGACTTTTTTGACCCACCTCAAACCATTATTTTTGTTTAAATTTCGGAAATCAGACAATAATTCGATTGGTTCCTTTAATTCGAAAGCAATTTCTACATTTGTTGGCCCTTCTAAACGGATGTTAATGAACTTCAGATAGTGTCAGAGCTAAACTGAGATTTGTGAATGTTATATTACTTTTCATATTTGTATAAATAATTATACTTATTATTTGTATTGAAATAGCAATCTACGAAATCAGTAACATTCTAAAGTTTCAATGAGAAAATTGCCCATAAATTAATAGAGCAATTACGTGATTACCCTTCCCCGTGCTCACACCGGAACGGATTTATTGCACAACGGCAAAATTGCGCAATCGTGCTCCATTCCTGCCAAATGGCACCCGACCTCGAGTCGCGAAACAAGATCACCCGCCTGATGCCGAGATCGGTACACAGTTTTGTCATTGTCAAATCACTTTCTCGCTCGCAAAACGACACGATCCATCGGGAGATGGTGGCTACCTACCGTATGTTGACAAACAGGCGCCGGTTCGTACCTTGGCCGGTGCCCGGTAGCCAAATATGGTCACTACATTGTTAGGTTAACCTCCGGTGCGTATGCCAAAGCCACGGTACGCGTGCACTTTCGACTTACTTTCACCCACAAACGGTTTTCAATTAAGAGAAAATCACTCAACGGACGCACAAACCAATATGCCAAATCCGCTCCAAATCCAGGAAAGGCAGACGGAGGCCCAAACCTTCTCCACCTTCCCTGCAAGAAGTGCAGTTGCTGCTGCTGCTGCATCGCATATCCTGTTCGGCCGTTTTTGACTTCCGACCGTATTTTCAACGTGCTGCACGTCTATCAACGCAGCAAACTTATTGGCACATGCCAGCGAAAGAACACACCAGCTTTGCTGCTGGTGAAATGAAGCAAGCAAGTTATGCTTCTGGCAGGGGTCTACTGCCGCTGTCGTGGAAATGGAAGAGAAGGTCATCGTTTGCGCATTTCCCTGTAGAAAACGGGTTACGGGTGGGCGTATAATGCAGCCACGTAAGCCGTCTGATCCTGGCAGCGCAAAATGTGTACTGCAATTGGCTCGCGGAAGGATTGTCCTGCTGGGAGATTTAAGCTTCCAGTTGTGTATCGGGCGGCTTCGAAATGCGGCGAAATGCGTGCCAAACTCATTCTTTTCTGGCATTCCTCTTTTCCGGTTGTTGCACTTTGTTTGCAAGCCGTGTGCTAGATATTTACGTTTCTTTCGACGAGGCTAATAAATTATTTCACATTTGTTTGCATTTTTATTGCTCGATTTATTTGAAATACAAAAAGCTTTTTCTTAAAAAGTGGTGAAAAGCTACATGGTTTGATTTAATGATCACCGATTGTTTGTTTGTATGGATGAAATATTTTTTCAAAATTACTGCGCAAAATTACTTTAAATCGTTGCCACGCTAACATTACTTAACTACCTCAGCATTACAAACGCTGGTAATGGAAAATGCTATCTATGGCACGATCAGCTAATCGATTACTCTAAAAAGGATACGGATCTATCCAGAAGGAAAAGATAATTTTAATTAATCCATGCTGCACCCATCGAAATTTCAAAGGCAATCGAGAAAAAACACTAGCGACCATGTGAAACCATGATGAAACGTTGCTTGCTGCTACTAGAGTATTTTGCATATCTACTTACCCATACTAAGGGTGAGATGGGGTGACGGTATTGGATAGATTTTAATTTCCCGACAACTCCAGACTAGCAAGGTACGGTCTGTCACACAAACGGTCCGTTATTCCACTTCAACCGGAGCAACCGGCTAAATGCTTTGTTCCAAATCTGCTCTAAACTGCACGCGACACTGCACCAAATAACAACCTTCGCTCGAGCTGAAAGAAACACGTGGTGGCGTCCAACACCGCCGTCGTAGCTTAGCTGCACTTTACGCAATTTCATAATCCATCTAGTTCTCTTTGTCCCGTGGAACGACCGAGTTGAAAACGTTGCAAGCGCTGGATTGACAGCGACGGTGCGCCACTAACGTCTTCCCTGTGCGCCTCGCACTAAGGAAACATGGATCAATTATAGTTTTGCATCAAGCGCGACAACGACACTGCAATATCGAGCACCACAAACAAAGCGGTTGAATCGGTTGCCCGTCGTCGTCGTCGTCGTCGCGAATGATGACGAACTCCTTACGATCAGCAAGCCGCGAGTTACGAAGTGCGCAAGTGCCGGTTGCGAACGGAAGGATAAATTAATTGGTTCTGTCCAATTGTGATCGGTGGTATTTGTCACGTTCGCTATTGAGTGACGTTTTAATTCGATCCGATCTGGAATTGGTTGTAGTTGAAGGAACAAAGATAGCCATGATATGTACACACGGACAACTGAGCTTGTGATGAAAGAGCTTAAGGGATATAACAATAAACTTTATTTTATATCCGAATGGACTGGTTTTATGGTTCACCATCTGCTGCAAAAAAGGAAATATCCAATAAAATTCTTGAAGATGTGTCACACCGCATTCTACAAGTTGTTGAGAGCACCAAGCATATGAGCCAAACATGGGCAGTCTATCTGAAGTTTTCAACTATTTTAAAGAAATCGTTTTATTCAAAAATTGTTCGATCATTAATGATTATCATTTTAAACTCGGAATCGAACTAAATTAAAGTTTTCCACCTTAATTTATTTAACCAATGATCTTTTTTAACAAGAAACGGAAGCAATATTTCCAAACACACTCCAAAACTGTTCACCGATAACTAAAATGTTTTTTTTTGTACGAATTCCACCGCACCCGGAATGCGAAACGAAGCACGAACACCCGAAACGATCGCATCAGATCGTAGATAATCTAAATAACAGTCATTTATTTTATCAATTAGATAAAACGACGTCTCCATTAGCGAAGGAAACACTGTGTCAACCGGAACTATCGCGATTTGCTCCAACACACGCCTCGGGTACCCACCGGAATTAATCAATCAAAAAGTTCAATCTAATCTCGTACCAACCGGATCAACACAGACACACACACACACACATCACTGACGACTTTCACGTCGTCAAACCGCCCGGCGTTTTGGCCGGCGCGAAAAGTTTTTCCTTCCGCGGATTCTACCGATTTGGTGAAATGCTATAAAAATCCGCGAAAGGAAATCTCATCACCGGTGGGTGATCCACGGGCGGAATGTTGTTCACTTCGCCCCTTTGTCGACAGGCGCCCTGGCAGCATCTTCCGTTAATTAGACTCTCCGGTTCGATAAAAGTCTAAATTAAATTAGTTTCCGCTGCTGCGATCTTTTCCTGTGCGCCCGCCCGTTCGTCTCCACTCGCCCGCCCGCCCGGCAAAACCATTAAGGTCAATTTCATGGAAGGTGGATCAGGCGAGATCTGGCTGGGACGCCTCCTGGCACCACCGGGGAGGATTTCGAGAAGCTACGAATTTCGAACACTTTCGATTTCGGTTTGGAGCCACTTGGAGGCGCTTCGTTTTTGCGCCAGCCGGAGTCATCTTCCCTTCACGATCGGTGGACCAAGCGAAGGTTTGCTGACCCTCGCCATACCACACCACCGGTAGATCGAAAGACCCTTTCACACTGGCCGCGAAAAAAGGCCACCGTCAATTAACGTTTTTGGCGAGCCGATCGAACCGGGCATGGGAAGGAGATTTCGCTTTCTTTCGAGCAGGCGGGTGGGCCGTTCCGCCGCCGAAAACTTGGTGTCGATGAGAACGAGGTCACCTTGGTGGCTCGCGAACGGAACCTTTAAGATCCTTTCAGCAAGCCAGCGCTCGTCCCGGCACCCAAACTTGCGATCAGTAGCTCCATCGATCGGTTTCCAATCGGTAACATAATCGACCCGATAGTTTTTTTTTTCGGATCCATCAATTCGTTTCGCACGGGCCGATGTTTTTGTAATGCTCCGTTTTCTTTCTCTCTCTCTCTCTCTCTCTCTCTCTCTCTCTCTCTTTTTTCTCTTTGTCGATCTCGATCGTCGCTTTCTTTTGCATGCGGCGTTTTCTGGGAGTTCTGGGATGGGGTGGTATCGCGCAATATAGCGTGGCCATGACTGGCCACAAACTGCGGCCACATAATAACAGAGTTCGTAATAGTCCGTTTTCCCCGCTTCGTTCCAAACCCTACCCTCTCTCTCTCTCTCACGCAAAACAGAAGAAGGTGGCTGAAAAACGGAAGGAACAAACGGAGGCCCATCTGGTGGAAGCTCCAGAAGTTCAAACGAAAAGAAAAGTTATGACAACACGCGGCTGAGGTAATGCTGCGTCGGTGGAAGAAGGAGCTAGGAGCAATCCGACTCCCGACTCCGGTGCGAGGCTGGAGGGCAGAAACTTTCACTAATCGCTATCTCGTTAGGGCAGCAAGCGTGTGGTGGTCGTATCGCATGTACGGGCAAACATCGAACGGCGTAAAAACAGCAGCTGAAGCAGCATCGCCATGCTTGCTTCCCCGCTCGGGCCGAAGGGAAGCATCTGAAGATACCACCTTAGCCATGTGCCGAAGGGAGACCCGAACCTGAAGAATGGAATAAAATATTAAATTTCATTTATGTTTATTCAACGGTGGCTTCGCCTCGAGGTCCTCGACGGTGGTTTCCGCTCCGGTTGGAACATTACCGGATCGTGAACCGATTTTCCAACCGAGAGGTTTTCTATCCTACCTTCTAATACGTACGTACCAACATCTTGATGCCTCTGCTCTGCCAGGGTTTTATGAGTTGTTTGTTTTGTGCACCCGGCGGTTTCCCCGCTTTCGGTGAGCGATGCAGTGCATAAATAGCGCACTTTACCGTGTATTGCCACTTATCATTCCTGTAATGATAATCGCTGTAGCCGGCGTACGACACTGGAACCTCGTGTTTCTTCACCTAGGGTTTCGGGGTGGGCACTTACTTTTAGTTTCTGTTTGCTTTTGGGCGCTAATAAATATCAATGGGAACATTACTCACATTGCCACGGTGTGTTCCATATGGAGGTTTGAAATGGTTTCATGTTTCGCCTGTCACGTTGTCCTTCAGGGAAAATGGAAATATTTTTTGTTCTTTGTTGTCTAAAATTGAGTTTTTGCTCAATCCATAAGGTTCCTTTTTTCATAAAAATATGTTTCATTACTTCACAACAAGTTTATTTTGGGATACTTGATAAAGTATTTTTTATTATTTTCTAATTGTTAACATTCAATATTGTATTTATTTAGGATTGCATGCTAAAGCGTTACGTATCTACATTATTGAATAGGAAATATGTTGGTAGTTAGTTTGCTGGTTAATTAATTTTATTCACGATTATTTATCAGTTGTTCAATGTTAATTTGGTAGCCTTCTGGTTAGTTAAAACGTGCATGGGAAAATTTCACCAAATGAATTATTGCCAATCACAATACTCCGCCAACCTTCCTAATCTTAACCTAGCATCAAACAAGTGTAGAATTGATTGCATCTGAATCTGTTTCAGGAGGGAATGAAACGAATGAGGGTTTGCATTGCATAACCAACCTTTCTTTTGCTCGCGTGATTATTCCATTTGTTTCAGCACGCCCAGGTACCATCGTTTGACTTTCATTTTCATCTAGATTGAGGTGCATTCGCGGGATCTCTACCATCAGTTAAAAAAAATCACAAAATTGATCGACAAAACAAAATACGAAGACCACATACGCGCGCACACGTATCCACCGTGGGGAACTGGTTTGGCTACAAGATTAATAGACTGCAAGTCGTTCGTTCGCGTTACATCAATTACTCAATTGAGTTAAGTCATAATTGAGAGCGAACCCGGTGGAGGGAAGCGTAATAACCGGAGGGGGAAGGAAACAAAACTCCCCACAGAGGGTCAACTTCCGATGCATACGATTGTACTATTTTTTCGTACTCTGCTCTGTTTTGCCCGATTGATGTAACGAAGGCGGTCTTCCCCATAGGTTTTGCTGCCCACCACTGATCGTCGGAAAGAGCGGAGTATTCAACCATCCAAACCGCGAACCGTTCGGTACGCCCATGTTTTTTCGTTCAGTCGTTTAATGAGTGCCGGTTGCGGGTATTGTTTAGCCTCCAGTGCGGGTTTATCGTCGGGGTCGCTTTCGACGTCCAAAACTAACTAAACCGATAGGCCAACGTCGTTAAAGCCCGGGACACAAACAAATTTCACACTCAATTGTAACTGATATTGGGCCCCTCCGACGAGGGAGGCCCGCATTTCGTTCAGCTGGGAGAGCTAACTTTCCACACCACTTTCCCAACACTCCGGAGGGAGCTGCATAATGTCCGTCGATCAATCAGCAACTTTAGCTAGGGTGGCTGCTCCTCCCAACGCGCAGTGACAGTTTTGTTCAGCATTGTATGCAGTTGCATTCGATTCCGTTTGGTTTCCGGGTGTAAAAATTAAATTCATAAGATGGAAATTATTTCTGTTTTTTTATGTGTCAATTTTCCGATTCAGAACACAAACATTTTAAATTTAAAACAATGTGATTACGAATTACGTTGGATTTTTTTCGCAAAAGTAGTGAATGTTCATTAAAGAAAGATTATCTACGTTAAAAAAATACTAAAAAGCTTCAGTCTTTAAAGTTTTTACGTCGCGTTGATCTTGTTTTACTCATCGCATTGTAATAAAATACACAATTAGACACTAAATAGCTTCATTTACTGCCCTTTTTTGATTAACGATGTTCTTTCATCCGCTTAATTTTCGGACACTTACATTGTACCATCCAACTTATACACTCTGATATGTACCAGCGATTGTGATGGAAAACAGCTGCCTCGAATATATTAAGATGTTAACAAGAGGTTAATAGCGTGGCCCTTTTTACTGGTGCAGTACAGTGGTTAAAAAAGTAAAACAAGGAAATACAAAACTGTGCCACTTTTCGCGTGATTATGAATAATTGTGATTTTAATACCTCAATCCCGTGTCGCTGCTGGGGCTCGAGCTGAACAGCACCCTGCATTGGAGTAAGCCTTTCCGGAGTGTGTCCGAACCTGACCCCACAATCTTTTTCCATCAGATAATCGTGTCCACCAATTGGAACGCAGGGAAGTAGAAATAAACCGGCAGCAAAAAAGAGCGACAGGGCACCGTAAAAATAATACGGCTCGAGAATTTTAATCAAACGGTGTGAGCCAATGCAGGCAGGGGGTTGCTTGCTTTTTGGTGGCTGCGGTGACCGGGCGGCGATTCACTTCCAGATTTATTTCCCTCACCCGTGCACCGTGCTGCTGCCGCGCTTGTTTTCACCGGCGAAGGTGATTTATTTCGCATGCTCGGTGAAACGAGCCGCCCGACTCGACCCCGAAACAACGGTTGGAAAAAAAGGCTCGGGAAAGAATTTCTTTCGCACAGCGGGTTCTGACCATTTGGCGGGTCCGCCGGGAGGAAAGAACAACAAATTAACATACCTTTTGTGGGGCGGACCGGTTGGTCGGGGCCGACCGTTTCGCAAGTAAATTGTGTTCCCGTACACAATCCCCCAAGAAGGGGAGTGTGATGGGGACATGATAAATTCATTCATTTGCCCACTGCAGGTCGCGATTCACCGTTGTGGGATTCTTCGCGCCGCGGGTCACACACGATTTTGGGGGCTATCGGTGACTCTGTGTTTGTGTCCACCACGTGAAGATAACGGGTCCGGATAATTGAGATTTGAAGTCGGGGAAACACATTTTTTCGCAGGTTTCGGCACATGAAACACAACGAGAAAAAAGCAAGAGGAAACGATCATGGCGATTTGATGCCGCGATACGGCGATGGTTATCGTTTCTGCCGCTTGTTGGAGGGAAATCGTCTGTCAGGAAAGCGGTAGGATACATTTATCGTAAAAGAGTTTGTTGCACCCGATTACACCCGGTGCATTCCGGTGCAGAACCGAGGAGTGTGTGATTGTGCCAGATTATCTGTGAAAACAACGAATTTATCATCCTCGTGTCGCTCGGAGCAAACCGGTGGCATACTTTATTGGTGATTGCATTTCTCATTGAATTTATTCGTTTATGTTTACGCATCGTACCATTTCCTTGCAGTTAATAATAGTTTCCTTATTCTCTTTCCATTTTCAGGTATGTCAAAGCAGTGATTAAAACCACGCCAAAAACTGCAGTAAGTGACAGGAAACGGAATGACTGTTCTTTAATGGAAGTCTTACGCAAGCCCAAACGTGATTGTGTTTTTAATGAAGAAAAAATTTTTTTCGTTTATTCCTTTAATATTTGTTCCTATATTTGCATACAGAGGAAACAAAAAATTTGTGTATTTTTCTCTCTTAAATTTGAACAATATTTTAAAATGTTGAACATTTATGTGAAAATGCAAAAATAGCATTGAATTATCAACTAACAATTATTTGTAACTATCTAATCGATTTTCTTTCCTCGCCCGCTTACATTATCGTCATCTACTTTTGAAAAATTAGCAACTACATCATCCGCTTTCATGGCACCAGGCGGTCGTCAGGTTGAACCGTCCGCTTTCAAGCAAAACGTGTAATTGACGGGAGACGTAGCCTAAGAGCAGAAGCATTTCTGTGAGAAATGCCGCCACCTTCATCCTCACTAGCGCAAAAAAAGCGTCCCCGAGCTATAAAACATGCAATTTCACGCTCAGATCGGCAGCAAATAGTTAACCCTTCTACCGAGCACGTCCATGTGTGTGTGTGTGCGCACGTGCGTCCAAGCTTCTGACGTAATTTCGGTCGCCTCCGATGAAGCTGTATGTTGTGGTTTTAGTTTTTGCTACCTTTTCTTTGCCTTGAAGCTTGCGCGCTATTCGACACCTTCCTGTGTTCACGCTCATCCCGTACATTTGTTTACACCACGATCGCAACTTGCTCATTCATGCACGCGAGGGCCGGATTTATCATAAGTTTTATGGCGAATAGGCTATCATAAGATAGGTGGTCCGAGGAGGAAGGAAAATTTTCTCGTTTTTCCCGCACGGCTTGAGAAAAAAAACGCCTCGCGATCGGGAGATCATGATGCTGCCTCCACCGCCCCAGTGGATACGCCCGACTATAATTAAAGCATTTAGCGTTTGTGACTCCCGGGAACTATCCGTGATCAGTGGAGGCGATCTCGGATCGACTATTTTTTTCCTCTCTTTACGACCCCTTCTAGGTTCACTCGGTAATGATGATCGATGCACCCCGCTTCAACGTTCAAGCTCTCGATTTTTGTTTTGCAAAATGAAGCTAGAATCTGTGTCCCTTTTTCGCTCCATTGACGGTCACCGACCTTAGCGAACTTCCAGCGAGCCGAGTCTTTCGAAACGTATGAGCAAGTTACTTGGAAACAGCTGTGACAACAACTTGTCGAACGGCTAAACGCCCAGATCATGTGGTAGTGGTCAAGAAGAGCCCAACAAGCGGCTTAATTGTACCTTCCATACAGAAACCCGCTGGAAAGCGAAAACGGCACATATCTAAACCCTCCGATCGCACCAGCACATGATCGCTGGAAAATTAAGTCTGCAAACCGCTCACAAAACGGATCACACGATTACGATCGCGGTAACATTAACCTAGAAAATGGCGCCCACACCGCCATCGCTTCAGCAGTCAACGGAGGGCAAATCGACTCGGTTTCATTGGCCTCTCAACAGCGCGTTGAGAAGCGACAGAATGCAGACGGTACTGTTCACGTGTGGACGTGGGCGACCAGTTGGGTGGGTTGTAGGGCCGCGGTTCTATCGGCTGTACGTGTGGAAAGACGACGGTAATTAGTCCATGCATAATCACTCCGAGCGCGAGCGCCATATGCCGAGGCGAGGGATGTTGCAATGCTTCCGAGACGACCTTCAGACGACGATGCACAGACGCTGCGACGCGGTGATGTCATCGGTGGCGGTAAAGTCAATCGATCTTGAAGCGAGAGAAAAAAAAGAGCTTGGCTTATAATCCAACCAGGGCGTGTTGTTAATTTTAATCCCTCCCAACAGAGCCCTTAAGCCCTGGCACAAGGACAGCGTGGTTGCGGTGCCGCTCGAAGGGAGGTATGAAATGGGCATATAATATCACTGTTTTCTAAGCGGATTTCGGTATATTTCTATTATCTATGAAGAAGGAGCCCTTTGTGCGAAGGTGGAGATCAAAACGATATAATTGAAGGTCACTGTACAGAGTAAGGCGATGTCAATTTTGTTATTATTTATTTGAAAGAAATAGTTTTTCACATTTTAAATTTGCAACTTATTTGAATGTCTTTTACGAAAATTCAAGAAATCATTGAAGACTAAAAATCCCATGGACAACTTTTGTACTTAGCTTTTGCATAATACTAATGTTAAGTAAAACATTCCCGATGCAAATGAAAATGGGATAAAAAGTGGAGTTTTTCAATCAATTTTGAAAAACTGAAACTCTTTGTTTTATTCTCTTTCTCATTTTTGAAAGCGGAAACTCAAAATAAAATTTGTCAACATAACTCAAATGTTGTAAAAAAACGAGGTTATCAAACCGTTGTCATGAAGAGATTTACGTTAAAAACTAGTATACAAACATTTGCATTTCTCTTCCATGAATCTCGGTATCACCTGGCAACCTTCTGCTTGACCGACTTAGCACACCACGCCACAGCCCATAAATAATGATTCGACCGGACGTGCGCCACCTTCGGGGATAATTTATAACAGGCTCAATGCCGCTGCCGGCTTCCCGTAATGCTGCTGCTGCAGCTACCGTACAGCAAACCAAACGTACGAAACATGCAAAAGAACCACGATACACGGCTATCTGGCCGGCGGTTGCTTATCAAAAGCTTCCTCCTGGAGGAGTTGTTCTCCAGAAGGTCCCGACCTGCGCGGGTTAAACAAGAGGAGTGCATGTGTGTGCGAACCGTTGCCATTTTAATGCACATAAATGTCGAGGTCGTCGCACAAACGTGGTGGTAATGATTTATACCAACACTCTCGCCCCAGTGGCCCACGATAGTAGGACGGCTTCTTTAAAACTGCAGAAGAAATTGGGCCCTGAAAGGGTTCGGCAAGGGGAAAAAATGCGGAAAACCGGTCACACCGCGATGGGGTTGCATAATACTCTAAACCAAATGGGGGTATTTCTGTTGCTGTCGCGGCCGACAACAAGTGAAGACTAATTTGAACCAGCTGCAGCTGGCCGTTCCACCGGCGGACGTTTCCGTTCCGTGCTAGATGATGATTAATTGGATGCCAATTCGGAAAAATTATCTCTTTCCACGCTCTCCGCATCGCAAGGCGACAACAGCGGTGGTGTTTTTTTTTCTTTCCTTTTCGTTGACGACAGGCCCGAACCCTCTCGCCCGTGATCGAGCTCTGCTTCTTCCAGTCTCGAGAGTCACGTTCGTGTCGGATTGGGATTTCCTTCCTCGCTGCGCGAAAAACTTCCGGCAGTGGAGATTACCGGCGAGTCGCTCCAACGACAACGGCGCTGCGGCGTCAATATTTGCCCTCGTGAAGCCTTGACTGACTGAAGTTTGACAAGTTGACAGAAAATATCGCCGACGTACATATGCAAACACGGCAGCGAAACAGCGCGAGCCCATCTTTCCCCCCTGCCCGAGGTGAGGGCGCTGTGAGGGAAGATGAGGAACCGGCACGGACGGCCGTTTGGCGTTAAACAAATTTTTCGCCAACCCATTTATTAGCGAGCGCGGCAGCGCCAACAAGAACGGGAAACAACGGGGCTCTGGGCACGATCCGCGGATAAAGGTGCGAACGGTGGATGAAAAGAAAACGCGCTCGGAACGCCGTTTGCTGCTGGTGCTGCTGCTGCTGCATGGACGACCGGATCGCGGATCGCGGGTAGCTTTGATGCGCCGTTTGTGCGATCGATTACTGGGCGGTCGTCGATTCGGTGTGAAGGGTAAATGGTTTTGGACCGAAACGGATCGACCGGTTGCCACGATCTCTCGCTCGCTCCCGTGAAAATGTGCAACGTACCTTTTTTTTGATGGGTTGGAAAAATGGTGGGTTTATCTTTTTCGGGCGATCGTGCATACATAAAACACCGCTTAAGCGCTCCTGCAGCGGGGAAACGATGGTGGTGGTGGTGGTGTGGGGCGCGCGGTCCCGGTGAGGCAAATCTTAAAATCGGGCAAATTACACGCGACCGTCTATATTGTGTGCGGGGAAAAATTACGGTGCAATAACGCAAATTGGCGGCGTATAGGAGAGGCGTAATGATTGTTTAAGTTTGAGATTGATATTTTATTCCGGTAGGGGTTTTAGCACAGCTTTACTGCGTCGTGTAGTGTTGCTTTTTTCGTGCTTATAGTGTTGCACTTTCATGGGAGCAATTGCTTCGATTGTTCGATTACATTTTGCTCGAAAAATGTTGCAATTTTGTAATCTTAAATAGTAAATATTTTTGTGTTTCTAAATATACCATCTCCCTGGTACAAAATAGTTGACGAAAATTCAATTTCATATTCCTTGAAAATATGTCAAGATGTTTTGAGCAGTTGCTATTTGCGTTCAAGTTATGTCTTATATGAAGTGTGATATTCGCTTTCGTCATCCTCACGTTTTGGATTATTCCATGACTCTAAAAGAAGCTTTATGGCTGTGAATAAATACGACTTTACCTATCGTTGGTAAACAGTATGACCATCACTAATCAACTTCTTATCATCACGTCCCCATTTACTGTGAGGAAAACGATCTTACTATGGAACTAATCAGACGCTTAAAATAACGCAAACGTGTTGAAAGTATTCACACCCATAGAAATGCCAATGACCTATTTATCCGATTTTTTTAGCAAAACAACAATCTTCTAAAACTCGTTCGCAGCATCAATATCGCCCATCGCCCCACACGTTCGTCCAATTCTGTCAAATTTATTGCACTGCTTCAGCTGTCGCGTGGAAAACCGATCCGTGCGTAGTGCGATCGATCGAACTTAACACCCTCCGCCAGCCCCTATATCGGTGGCATTTCATCTTTCCTCATCGCAAACGAAGTGCAAAACGATCGTGATCGTAAATCAATAAGTCATTTTTCCGTCCCCTTTCGCTCTCTCTCTGTCGCTATTCTGCCTCGCAACAAATTCACAACACCTAACGGAGCGCTTCACAACAACAAAACCACCACCGTTGATTGAATCTCTCGACCGCCATTAACACTCAACCTCCCGGGAGACCTCTAGAAACCCTCGGTGGTTACAGCCACGACCATGGCATGGCATCGCGCGCAACTCGATCGCGCTCCTTCGAAGCATCGAGCGCACTAGCTCGCACCCGGCGCATCCAATGCTGTGTTTTCGTTTAATTAAAACATTAGCCCTACCGCTACGGCAGGCGAGCGTTCGCTCCTTCGCGGAGGACTTTCTGCGCGAGCCGACCTCTGCGTCGCGAATGAGTGACATTTGTATTACAACGAGCACGAGACACAGCACGCCATCGACAATCGGGAATGGCAATCGATGCTTTGATTTCATGTGAAACGAGAGTGAAATTGGGCCCCTTTATTTCGCCCCACGAGGGAGCTCACATTACCGGGATGAAAATGAAAACGAAACCGGTGAAACACAACAGTGGTGCGCCGTACGCTTCGCTTGCACATACGCCGACGGGGAGACGGGGACGGGTCTTGTTCGCTATCATTGATCGCGTCGTTAGTGTCTAGCGGTGCGCTGCGCTGGAAAACAGTCGTTTGAAAGACGATTTGAAGAAGGGTAAAAAATGTACCACCAATCGCAAACACCCAGCCGCGCGAGCTCATTCCAGGCGGTGTGATTTCTAAGATGCCAGAGACCTGAGACGTAACTGATTAGCGAGATCCATCAGCGGTGCGGTGCGAGATAGTATTGTTGAAAGCGAGAGTGCCATCAATAACACCATGTTTTGAAAGGCAGGAGGATCATTTTTTCCGTTTAATGTGTTGCTTTTCTTCCGAGTGGAAAAGGAGATCATGACTCGGTTAGGTGATTTTGTAGATAACAAAATTAAGGAAGAATGTAAATGATGTTTTTGGAGATAGGAAAAAATAAGAGTGTGATAAATAGACATGGTAAAGGTTTAAAGTAAAATATAGTTTAAAGGAATTTGTAGAGTAAATTAATCACACCAAAAGAAAGCACAAATTAAACTCTTGATCGCTAGCTGTTGGAGAATAATCAGCCATGAAAACATCATGTCACAATATTTCTCACAACGTTTCGTGATGTTTTCGACGAGTAATGGATTACGCAAAACTTATAAATTTGGAGCAATTCATTAGTCTGAATTTTACTTCCGCACACAAACTTCCATCGCGCGATTATGCGATCAGTTGCGCCCAATGGACATCGATCCCATGCGAAAATCTTCCCCCAAATCATTAAGTCCAGGTGAATCAAACCTTCTTTTGTATGCTTATTAAATAAAGCTCCCAGGTCTTGTCCGACAATGTCGCAACCAAACGAGCAACAAGCACTCGATCGCCGGTTTCACTCCCATGAGAGAAGCGACGAGCGCAACGGGGTAAAACTGTTCCATTCCACGTAAGATGCCTAGTTATCCCGGACCTAGACATCTCCACCGGGCGAAGAAATCCCAGTGCGGGAAATGGATCGCACCGGCGTACCTTATTTCCCAACGGATTTTGTCTGCTTTCGTTGGCCACCGTTGAGTCCACCGGCGGGCGTCCGTCCGGATGCGACCACCAAACACTCTGACTAGAGTCGTTGGCGTTTTTGTTTTTCTTTTTTTTACGTCCATCCACTTTCGATGGATTCCTCCTGCGCCGCTCGACGGCACACACATGCACGCGCGCGGGAGGAAAAAGCGCGTTAAACGCCGCGCATTACGCCTCGCGGTACGCTCTGGCCGGGTCCACCAGACGGAGACGCTAAATTGGAGAAATTGCCGATAAAGAGTGTACCGATCGATTCATTAATAATAAACGAGCCCGTTGTTGTTTTCGGTGCGCCGGTGGGTGGGTGAGCGGTGGCGTACAGGAAGCCCGACCAGCAAAGATTTGGACGTCGAAGCGATCGATAAATCGATGCCAAATGGCCGTAACGACGGTGGATGCTTTGGTGGATGGCGCTGCTGGGGCCTCGAGCTGACCACGAAATCTCGCAGGGTAATCTCCGGTTACGCTGGTTACCACCGGTTACGGCTTCGTACGGACCAGCCTGTGCGGACTTCCCTGCGGAGGTGCAAGTGCGAGAGTCCGCGAGGCCAGTCGCTGGCTGGCTGGTTGGAAAATGTTACAACCGAACAATGATACAGTGCGGGACGAAATTTATCAACAGTTAATTCAATTAATTATCCGTGGCCCGATGCCCTACAGGCACGGAAAAGAAGCGTCTGGTCGAGCCGGGACGGGTTCGGGTGTGGGATTTGCAGGATGATTGAAGTAGTTATACCTGGCGGTGGTGAGGTAACTGGTAACTGGTCGAATGCGGGAAACCTTGCATATGGCGGTGGAAGTGACCAACCGGTATTACGTGAGCAAAGAAATTGATGGAAACAGTATGTAAATCATGCAATACGCTATCAAAACCTGCGTGGTAAATCGTTAATCGATAGTTGGAAAAATTTCATAGAAATTATTTTCCCTTGTGTTGAGGTGTGCATTAATTTTGAAACATATTGTTTTCATTAAAAAAATGGATATTTTTTTTACTTCATTTCAACAGTTTTAATTTATTTTCTCATTATCGTTGGAGGATTATCCTCCAGCTTTTTCATAAAGTCTTGAATATTGCTACGGTTTAGCATCTTCCACAGTCAGAAAGCAAGAAATAAATGAACTTCTTTTATGCGCAATGTAATTTGCCGCCATCCCCATGCACTCCTTTCCGCAAGACACATCAACCGCAAGGGCAAAACATGTCTAGGTCGATTAATGAAGCATTTACCTGCTTGTCGACCGTTGCCGTTTGCTCTTGTTAAATCGGTACGCCTGAGCAAAAAAAAGTGCGCTTACATCGGCTTTTGCCTTCTTCACTCGCCCTCGCGAAGAATGCGAAAGGCATGTCTCACGGCAAACGGCGGACAAGGGATAGATTTTTATCACTTGCAGCTTTCAGCACCTTTTTTTTTCCTTCCTCCCTCCCCGATTGGATGTTGGGTTTCGCGCGGGTGTCTTGCATTTTTGCATCGGCGTGCAAGGATGAGAAAGGATTTCGAAACCGAAGCACACCGCCGAGCCAGAAGACATTGATCCATCATTCGGAACCGTGTAGTCGCAATGTCAGCCATCCGCGGGGTGCACCCACATTCTTCGAGCGTCTTGTCTTCGATGGGGACGAGCGGATGAAGAAAGCCGAACGGGGACGATGTTTCTGCAGCGAGGAGACATTTTTCATGTTCCGCGTGTCGGACACACCACATTCACTTTCGTTCGGTGCTGATGAGCCGGGTGAGATAATTGTCCGAACATATTTGCTCTCACTTTTTGATGGATTTTTGAACATCTTGGTGTGTGTGGGGTGGGGGTGGTGTGGCAGGCATACCAGGAAGAATGCCATGGCCACAGTATGCACACGAGCAAAGAGTAGTTCGATGATATCGGACCAAATTTGTAACGATCCCGATAGATCATGGCGTTGAGACACTTTCGATATTTCTGTGAAAAGTGTTCTACCGCGAACATGAGCTTGTACTCCTAAAATACTTTGTTGTAGTCGGACACGATTTATGTCCAATTCGACTGACAACCTACCAGTGCTTGTTGACAAATGGACACAGATGTAGAATCCGAGATCGCGAACCGATACTGCGCGTGTTACTTCAAAACTTCCTGCTTCGCTCGATCCTGATCTACAATGTTTAAAAAATATTAATAAAAAGTTTGACTTCACCCCAATCGAGCCCTCCAACACTGACACTCTTTCTCCTTCTCGATCGCAATTAACCACTCCGACGCGGATATCCAGACGACGAGAAACGGAGCACGACGACACGATTCTCGGTCGCTGTCTTGTACTTGAAAATTAAAATTAGTCTACCGCGTGTAATGAATGAGCGTCTGGCCGGGGCCTGTCCGAGAAGACTCGGAGATCCTTTAAACCGCCGCCGGCTTTCTCTTCCGCCATCCACCATCACCACGCACATGTCCACGACCAGCAGCAATTGGCATTAGGTACAAATTAATCATCCTTCAAAATGTGCCGCAACTGGCCGCCCAGGCCGCCGAAGCGCGAAACAGTAGGCAACTCCCACTTTCGCCCGCCAGGATTGGGGTGTGTACGAGCACGCGCACGTTGCTGACAGGCACGAGAGGAAAGCGACACGCGGCCATCGACCACGTAAACGCACTCGCACTAGCGTGAACGCTCCGGCTACGACGGGCCGGGTGGCTGGGAACTTTAATTATTTATTGACAATTATCCTGCGGGCTTATTAAAAAGCTTAAATCGATTGCTCCTCCACCGGGACCGGCGGTGACGCGAACCGAAGCCATTGATGCACGATCACGTTTTTGCTCTGGCCGGGGGTTTTGCCACGTTCTTTCCTGGCACTTGGTGTGTGTGTGTCGAGTTGGGAGAAAATATGTCCACAAGCGACGAACCCCCTTCCCCAGGTTGGGGCACATACGGGTGGCGTAATAGCGGCGATCGTGTCCTCGATTCGCTCTAGGTTATGTGCTTTAATAGGGAAATGAAGCTGCGGCCCATAACATTACGAGGCACACAAAAAAAAACCAGATCTATATTTTCATGATTTTCTAAAAGAAAGAAGTATGCAAATTTTATTTGCATCAGACTCGTTCGTTGAAATGGATCGCATTACTCACGGACCACCGCATCCATCGGGCGAACGGGCGAAAATGGGATCGAATTGCATTTCCGACCGACAGCAAGCTGACCACCGGCACTAACCACCGTGTAATAAATTTCAGAAAATTTCCAAACCAATTCCCCAAGTCATCAAATTTGTTAACCTCCCGCATCTTGGGAGCGTGTGATCGATCGATATTTAGTGTGGCGGTGTGGCCGTGTGTCGCGTGGTGTCGGTGGCTAGTTTTACTCCATTACCAGCGTGATTTGCATACGCTTTACGACACCCATAAAGAGGGGAATCCATAATTTACCACACCGGGCGGAACCCCAGGACCAGGGAGCTGTGCGGAGTGGATGATCGAAAATTCATTTATGCGTTTGCATGCGATTTGAAAAAGGAAATATGAGAGTGTCTGTCTGTTTGTGTTTGAGATGGTGTCTCGCAGCTTGCGCCCACACGCAGGCAGTTAAACCCGAACGAGCTGCTATTAATTTAACAAAGCTGATGAACGATACTACTACTCTGAAACTTGTTTATAGAGACGTTACGGAGGCGATTGGGAAAACATTATGGATTAAGGGGCGGCGTTCGAGCCCGGCATCGTAGGCAGTGCAATTTCCTTTTTATCTCCCTTCAAACGTGCCTCTAATGATGATGATCTGGAAGATTAAATTTTTCGCCGCCTGACAGACAACACCGCGCGATGATGAACGAGAGAACTTGATCGGCAACTGCAAGCGGAAACAGCGCACCGATCGGCCAACAATTGCATAACAATTCGACTGGTTTCTTTTGCTTTCCGCGCGTAATCTAATTACGCTTCATTAAAGCGCCCGACCCGACACGGGATCAGTTCCGATTAGCGCCAGTGTTAGCAGGATCGCTACTCAGCATCTATCGCACGTTCTGAGCTCGTTTTCCTTGTCGGACAGGTTTTTATCTCGCCGCTGCTAACTACAAACTACCCGAGGCTAATGGAGCATCTTCGTCGCACCTGTTTTACCCGCACTGTGAAGTACGACAGCGCGGCATTGGATCGTGCGATGATCAAAGCGACCCTTTTGCGGATGGGGTTTGTCATCCGCTCATTCCGCGCGAGTTTTATAAACTGCACACGCTCCTCCGCGCTCTGATTCATGTCCGCCGCGGAATGTAGGTTACAAACTGACACATCGCGGTGGACAAGCAGATGAGGCTGCTGAAGTGGGACTTTAATTAAAATGCAATTTAGGTGAATTAATTTTTCATTAGTGCGATGTCGTACGCGGTCGCGTTTTATAGCCCAAGGAAGGTGGAGTCCTTGCAGAATTTCCGCCACCGTGCGCCAGAAATGTGGATGGAACTCGGTTAAATTAAAGATCATTAATTAAAGTTTTTATATTAAGGTTTCAAGAAACGCATGCAAAATGTGTAAAAAATCGGTATCGATAAATTTCCACCATTTCCCTCCAAAACACTCCGAACCATAATTAATCGAATTAGTCATGAGCGTGAGAAAAATGCCCACTATTTAGATATCGACTCACAGCCATCAGCTCCGGTGAGAGAGCGGCCACACGCCCAAGAAGGATGGTGTCAATTGATGTACTAAACGGTCGATAATTTGCACTCCGCCCAGTCCATTCGCTAACGATGTGCGGTTTTTTTCCAACCATCTGAACCTCGACACTTAAATGGATAGATAAGAGGTGAGAAAATAACACCTGATAGGTCCCCATCGGCTGGCATGGGATGTTCATGTGAACGACCGGGATAAGATTGCATTGTGAACCCGCGAGCTGAGGGATGAATACCACTAATGTAACTTACTTGAAAGACGTTTATCCGCGTAGGGTCATGCAACTGCTAGCATTTATATTGATTCTGCTTAAATTATCCATTAAATTGTCTGTTGGAAATCTTTCTGCAATATGTTACTTTTCCAGCTTAAGTCTATCTTAAAACTTGTTGACATGTTCATTGCTAGACTGTTTTCAAAGTATGCCGCAAGGATCAACAGAAGATGCGTTACAAAGTAAAATGAAATAAAATTATTTAAAAATCTTTACTTTTTAATATGTTCCCATATATTTCAAGTGACTATTATTTGTATAAGCCAATATTGCATGAAATGAATTTGAATTAAATGTTAATCTACAGATTTGAAGAATAAAAAACTTTTGATTTCGGTTTATCGATCCTTTTGCGATCGTAAATAAAAAACTCTTAAAAATGAATGTTGTTCCCCAAGCAGACTTCATCCCAATTTTCCAAAACTGCTCTCCACTAACGAACACTCCTCGACATGCAACAGAAGCGAAAGCGTGTACGTATGCAAAAATCCGACTGTAAAAGAAAGAAAAACATTTTCTTTTCCAAATGTCACAATACAACACAAAAAAAAACACGCAACACACACCACATGCGGGCACATCCGAGTCGGCTTGTAAAATTATAAAACAAACACAAAAACGCGCCGGAACCGATACGGAAATCACGCTAATTTATTCCAACATTGGCATTGAAAACCAATCGAATCGATTGAATTGACCGGTTCGCACGCAGACAAAAAGCGGTAGAAACCGTGTTCGTATACATGCAGGCTGCGGGAGAATGCTGTACGGGCGTGTGTGGGGTAGGGTTTTTCGTACGTTTTCAGGTCCAATCCACCGTGAGCGAAAGATCGATTGTTTCGTTTTCGCTGGATGATGTTTAGAAAGCTTTTATTGAAACACTATCATTCAATGTTTTGCTGCATTGATGGATTATTCAGTCGAATGTCGTTTCGACCTGTGTATTTGCGAGATAAGAGATAGGGTTGGCAAACAAAACCACTCGCCGGGACGGACAGATGCCACCGCCTGGCGATGATAGTGTTTAGCGCAGCAGAAAACACAATCTCGCGTCGCGAGAAAAAAAAACAACCATTCGTCTTTCACTTGCAGCAAAATTCCACACCGAAACGACGGTGGCGACGGTTTTTGCATGCGACAACTTCGATTCGACAAACATAATTCTCGTTTCGCTCGATTCCATCCGGTTTTGCTTCGCTTCCCTCCGCCGGTGTGCGCAGGATTTGGCTAATGGATGGTAAACGGTGGCGCGTTCGAATCGATGGTTCGATCGATACGCGACGCAACCCTGGCGTCGGTATGCATCAACATCAAAAACCCACCTAACGAACGAACGATCCGTCGAAGCATCGATCGATCTTTCACCCACCACCCGGTGGAGTAGCACTGGGAAATGGTGGTGGGGAAAGGGAGGATGGGGAATTCTGATCATTCCCATGCCCCTGCAGCGGCGACCGGTGTCCATTTTCCATCCGAAGTCGCGTTTCGCGCGCGCGCGCGCTCGCGATCGTTCCTTTCGCCAACACGAGCTGCACAAAATTGATTGGCTTTTCATTTGTTTGTGCCGATTGTATGAAAATTTGATTCGATCCGGGAAGTTTATTAACCACCGACCGGTTACGTCGTCGGGCTTCCCACCCCCCAACCACGGGAACCGGAAGACGAACGCACCGTCGCGAACCGCGCGAACGAAACTGATACGAAATGCAAACGGATTATGCTGGTGCGTCCGTGTGGCGTGGAGGCCGACCGACCACAAACCAACGGGCTCCACAAGCCCCGAGCTGGTGTGATTTAAAGAGTGACGAAATGTTTATTGTGGTGATTGGATTTATCGCTTGATTGTGTCGCGATCGCTCTCGTCCCCGTGGAAGATGCAAACCGTCGAGCCGTATGCAAACGAGGGAGAGTGGGAATCAACAGCCCGGACACATTGCGAAGCAGCGAAACTGAATTCTTTGCGAAATGGTACGGAGCTGACGATGGCACGCGGTTACGCACACCGGAGGAATCTATAAATTGGATGCGCATTCAATGTCACATTGAACGGCATGATTTATTTGCCGAATGCTGCCTGCGGAAAAAGCATGAAACGATGAGTATGGCACGCTCATCTTACATTTTGATAAGGTCTTTTCAGCGCACCGGTTTGCTGTTTCTTTGAAGTCCGCACGAACCGTGGTTTTAAAATGTTTGAGTTGCTGGATCATTTGCATTGCTGGTGCGTACAGATTACGACAGCTTTGAGAGGACAGTTTTTGCCCTCCAGACGATGAATTCCTCAAATATTGAAAACTTTCGTACGCTTAGATTAGGCGAATATATAAACTGGAAGCTTAAGTTTTTTTATTAATACTGCTTTTGATTAAAATGATACCTTAGTATTAATATGCATAAGAAATTTTGTACAGATAAGACATCGCACTGGGAAATCTATATGAAGTTTTTTTGATATTTTGCAAGGTTTTTTACTCTCATTCGTACTCAGACTATAAAGGCAAGACCTGTTTGGGTTTATACTAAATATAGGGGTTGTTGTTTTGGCACAATTTTTTTTATTGTTTAACATAAACAGATAGCGTTTGAGTAAAATTCATGTAAAATTCCATTATCGCTCTCACTCCAAATCGCTAGTACTTAAACATGACATCTACTTGTCAGTCGCCCCCGATGATTGATACTTATTTGAACAAAATCACGTTATGATCCCCGTAAGCCTCTGGCTAGCATTTTCTGTCGAAACCCTTTCTTGTTCTACAACTTCCTGGGAACGGTTGTTATGGAAATGAAGTGTTGACCTGGAGTGTAAATGAACATGAACCGGTCACCGGGCTTTTACAACCGTGTTAACCTGGCGCTAACACGGGAAGAGAACGGAGGAGAGAAAAACTGTTGTCAACTGTCAAGCTAATGACATTCCCAGGAACGAACACAAGCGCGCCTGTAACTGACAGGCCAAAAAGTGTTCCACAACGGTTACAGCGGTGGAAACACATTCATCATTTATTCAAAAAACACACCCCGAACGATGAGTGGTAGAGAGGACAGAATGGGATTTTGGGGAGACCCAAATATAGTTTTGGGCATGTCGCTGGATTCATTTTGGGAAGTTTTAGTTGTCACAGTTGGGCTCGTGCTGTGTCGTGCTGATCGCACGCACTGGAATTACTTCCATATTCGGGCGGTTCTTTCCGTTTGCTACCCCCGTAAGCATTCAGGTTGATCGTCCAGAAACTACTACTCCCAGTGCCACCGGTTGGGTAGCCATGAACTATGAAGACATCGGTTTTCATCTGGTCCTTGCGGCTGTCTCCACAAAAAGACAGCGTGGTAGAGATTGCTATCTCCCTGACAGCTATCTTGTTCGCTGGCCCTTGATAACACACACACACACACACTTTAAGCACGGCCTACCCCTTGGAACAGGAACAGGTTCTTGTCGATCGGAACGGTTTTGTGCGAGCGTTCTCTACCCTCCCGATGTGTCTGAACCCGTTTGGAGCCGTTTACACCGCAACCGGACGATGAAGCTGACTGAAGTTTATGCGTAATTGATGACACGAGTCGTAGCTTTAATCTGCTGCCTGCTGGCGGATCGATCTCAGATCGCAGATCGGCGTGGAATGTGGAGAATTCAACTCCACTGTGACCTGATTTTCACTCTCTTTCTTTCGACCAGTCTCCTTCCGATGGTAAAGAGATGGTTCTGTTGCTGCGCTCATGCGTGTCCCATGCTCATTTTCCGATCCGTTCCGACATTTTTCCGACTTCCCACTGTCCTTCCCGTCGTAATTAATGATACAACAGCTTCGATTGATATCAAAATTGAGCCTTTTTGACGAGAAAATATGACTGTCATAAACATTTAATCGCACATTTTACGGTGACTGCGGGTGTGCGATAAGACAAAACCGGCTCCAGCGGTAGCCGAACAGCTACCGGGTGGTCTCGGCCGCATTATGTCGCATTTTGTTGTGCGTGTTGCGAAAAAGGAGACAAACAATATAATTGGGGTCGATCACCGATGAATTTGGGACCGATTAAATCCACCACTAGGTATCCTGTTTTTTTTTCGTTATCGCTAATGGAACGATCTACATGTGCAAAATTAACCCGATCGACTAACTATGCATGTTCTGCTCGATGAATTATCGATAGTGAAGCGAACCCACATCCCATTAGCGGAACACGATTTCCTTGATTTCGATATCGGTTTGTGTGGTGGTTCCGTTTTTTTCAATTTTATTTTATCCTGATCAGACAACGTCCCAGCAGCATCCGCCACGAGGTGACTGATTTCCATAAGTAGATATTTTTTGTTGCATAAAAAACACACTACAGTACGGACACACCTGTATTTTTTGCTCGTATTTTCGCTTCAACCCAGCACCATATAACTCTCTTTCGGGGATTTTATTTCTTTTTCGGCCCCGAAAATATATGCCAAACATCTCGCGCACATCACAATCGTATGATCGGATATGGATTGCAATTTAACGACTTTATGCTTTCGATCTGTGTCTGTTCGTATCGGTCCTCAGCATCGATGAAAGCATGTTTTTATTCGCCTTTTTTTGTGGCATTACTGCGTGACACTCCTCCGTAACTGTCACTCGCGTTTATCGATGTTTAATACCCGGCGCTGTATGAGAGCCGATAGTGGTTATTGATTTTATGTTTTCCGCTGTCACGCACGCACCCACTAAATTCGAACTTCGCAACAATGGTCGCAAGAGGGGATGTTTTATTTTATTGCAGATTTTTTGGTTTGTATTTACGGTCCTTTTTTTGTGCCCAATTTGTTCCCTCAGCAATTGTAGCACATTGTTCTCGTGCCATTAGTGATGCTACAATTGCACTCGGTGATTGTGAATTTTACCAATGGGATTTCGGTTACATAAATCATTCCGCTGATGATGGTTGTGGAACGCTATCTCAACGCTTAGGGAGACACGGTGCATTTGCACCAGACGAAAGTGGCAAGTATGCGAAGACCTGCCGTATTAAAAAAACTCCCGCCTAGTTGGCAAGATATGTCCCGGGCATGATGCGCTTTCCATCAAATCATCAGGAATGTTTATTTATTTTTGGAAAATTATTTGCCGCAACTAATTGCCCATATTTGCGCTGCGCTCTGACTGTGATTCGTCCAGACAGCGAGGCGAATACACTGTGTGCAAATTTTATAGCGACATTTTAGATTGAGAACATCGCTACAGCAAAATTATGTTTTATACTTTTTGTCACTAAAATCACTATTTTTTCTTCGTCTATTAGAAAAATAAGAAAAATAACTTAGTAAGATCATTTTTCCAAAAACACTTCCTGAAGTTGTTCTTGCTTTATTATTATATAAAAGTTTCTGATAAATCATATGAGCATATGAAAAACTAAAATACTCCCAAATTATAGCTCTGCATTTCAACATTTTTTTAAGTGACTTATTTACTCATTCCAAAATTATGTACATCAAAAAGACTTAAAAAACTTCTTAAAATGAAAGAAACATTTTTAAATGTGTATTATTTTAAAATAAAAATCATGCTGTTAAATCTCAAAAACAGTTGGCAATATTGATTGAATGAAAAAATATCATAAACAACATCCAAAGAAAGGTGATCGTATAGATTCAGAAGGCAGTGTACATTCTCACAGTGTACGTTCCTCTTATCTGCCCACATCCGGCCCCGGATTGCCAATTTTATGATGCAGAACCCGGTGTGCGCATGGTGAGGTGATGGTAGCACGTAGTTATGAGTTTTCGCCGAAAGAAGGTCCCTCCTTCACGGCCACAGTCACAGCGCGACACGGTAGCGGAGTGTCTCGCCGAGCGTGCACTCATTAACATTGACTTTGAGCTACTTTTTAAGCCCGTGCCTGCCCGGGGGTAAGCAGCGGACGTGTGCAAAAAATACCGTCGAAACCTCCCTCCTGTGCGTGTTGTTCCCTTCAGCGTGCAACGAAGCGGCGCAGCAGCAGCAGCCAACACATGACGCTTTTTATGCTGACACAGATCGTCGTCGTCGTCGTCGTCATCGTCGCGATGAGCATGTTGGGTGGATGATGTTGACGGAACTTGACTTACTGGCCCGTATCAACAGTTGTGTATATGTGTTTTCTTGTTTTTATTATTTTCGGGAGCTGCGGGCAAGCACACTCTCCCTCATCCGGTCCGATGCGGTGAATCAAAAACAGGGAATCTCCGTTTGCTTCGTCGGTTCGGTTGCCTGCAATGAAGCGTCAAAAATCGAAACAGATGTGGCTCGGGTTTTTATGTTGCGGTCTGCCTGTGCCCGTTCTCGGGTTCGGGAGCGGCGGTGTGCATTGGAATTGATTAGAGTCACAACTTTGTCGTCAACCGCGGGACCAAAGTCTGCGGAGGGGTTGCGTGCGAGCGTGGAACCCGAAACACTTGTTTGCGGGCAGCGAGTGCATAAAACAAACAAACCCCATAAACATTATCAAATTTGTGCGGGAAGGAAAATGGAACGGAGAAGAGGACACGCTTGATTAGAGGAACATATGCGCCGCGGAGTACGGGTAGCTCTCGGTTGCGATTAGTGACGGCTCTGGTGGCTGGCTAAAATGAATGTAATCGGATTTTGGCCGTGAAATATTCCTTCTTGCTGATCGATGTAACGATTGGAGGAGAATCTAGCGATTAAATAAATCGACCGCCGTCACACAGGAAGCGAAACTGAACTCAACGTGTTCCATTTCAATTCGGAAAGTAAACACAGACAGTTCCAGTTGAGCGCACTCTGTTTGCATAGCCGTTTCCGATTAATCGGACGCGAAACCCGTCGCGCCCGGTCGCAACATCCGCGCCCGCTTTTCGTAGCGAAAATCCTGATGAATGGTGCACATCAAAGCCAGTTTTATTTCCTCTCGTGAATTGTATGCAAATCTCGAATAGCAGCCGCTTCATTCTCGTTTGTTTTGCTCAACGGCCAATCCGCAATACTAGGTGTACACAGTGCGACCGATTTGCGATCGCTTGTAAGCTTTAATTTACAACAATAATTCATTAAAATTGATTATTTTAATTATGATTATTAATTGAATTATTAACCTTTTACTTCGCACCGCGCGCACCGGCGGACGAACCGTTCGTGCGTAGTGGTGCTGGCTTTTCCTGCCAATAGTGCGGAACGAGTTTGTTTTTTTTTTTGCCGATGTGCAAGTTGCAAGTCCCGTGCCCCTTTCAATGCGTTTTTTTTTTGTATTTTGTTGCTGCAACTTCATTCATTCAACCCTTCTTCCCGGGACGATCCCGAGATCATCAGCGGAAACACGGCACATTCGCTTAATTCTTCGCTTTAATTTTATGTTATCTTACCATAAATTGTGAAATTGAAATTGTGCGCACGCGTGAACATACCTTTTGCGGGCGAGCCCGTCCGCGGCCCGGCGTAATCTTCAGCACCGGCGAAGTAAAAGGATTTGCGGCAAAGAGAGAGAGAGAGAGAGAGAGAGAGAGCGAGCGAGCGAGCGAGCGAGCGAGCGAGAAAACACCAACAAAGTTTATCGCCACCTAAACCTCAGCAGCCACGTTAGATACAACTTTGTCCGTCCTATCGGAGGGGGAGCATCTTTGAGCATCTATTACGCACGTAATGGGTGGTTGCGTGGCCCGATCCTTGCGCACACGCACGCTTACTGGGAACACCTCAGCAATACCTGTTATCGGATAATAATAAATTATGAATAGATACTTCATGAGGTTAATTGAAATCTTTAGGACGTGAACGATGGGTGCGAAACCGTCTTGTATGATGCCACCTGCTGAAGGCTTTCAGGTGCTGAAACGTTGGTACGATGTAATCTTTAATCGAATTTCGTTACGCTACGTTTGTAATCTTTATTGCTCATTTCTGGAGCTCTGTTTTACCGTTTCTCATTTTATAGCAATTTCTTTTCTGTTTGTATGCTCGTTTTAATACGTTAGAGTTGTTTTGTATATTTTTTGTTATAAACTCTTTTGCCACTAAAAACTGCTCTTTGATGTGGAACTTTTGCCTAAAACGAAACCATGTGCAGTTGCAGTTGATATACAAATAAATTATTTTTACAATTTTTCTGTTATGCTCGCGGTTCGGCAATTGATTGTTTCCATCCATAATAATTTGTCCTCTTCATTGCAACTTCATCAAATGTGATTCACTCTTTGTCCCGGAGCGCTTCACGCACTGGCCGAAACGTCGAACAACATGACGAAAATCTCATCGAGGCGCAGTTGATTAATTTCCCATCCGTACATCCATCAACCCGACATTCAACCATTAATCCTCTCGAACCGTAGCCCCTTTTTTCGTTTGCTATCCCTCTTCCCGTCGTCTCCAGTTCGCACGCTACGACAAGTGACGAATTAAGCCACTGTCAGCAGAATAAAACAAAACCATGGCCAACGTAAAACGCCGGTTCGGTGCATGACTTTCCCTCTCGAAAAAAGGCTCCGGCAATCGCTTTATCTGCACCCGATAATCTACGACCCGTACACGGACCGCCGTTGGGATGGCGTTGGTGTAGCTGGTCGGTTGGTAAACCTATCTCGACCGGCGAATCATCTTCGCTCGACCCGGTACACCGGCGAAGGTAACTTCCAAGAAACGATCCCGCGGTGAGCTGGCTGGGACTCGCTTACAAACAAAACAAAGACGAAGGAAATCCTTCGCCCTCTCGCGGCGCTGCGAGAGGAACCATATAAAGACAAAAATATCATTTCCTGTTGGTGGGAAGCGTTGGTGGAATCGTCTGTTCTGGAGGATCCGATGGGTCCCCGGTATCGCACCGTACCGATCGGCAACGGTCGACGCGTTCTTGGGCACACATTCGTATGCACCGGCCGCTCGTGCGTGCACTTCCAGCGCCACATTAGTATGCCGGTGACGCACGGCCCACGGACTGGAATCGGCTATAAATACCTTTTTTCCCTGTGTGTGCATCGAACGGCAAGAGGGGAAAATGCATCCCGGGCGCTGAAAGTCAAGGGCAAACGCGACAGAACGGAAAGAGACGGCAGTATGGTCGGTCACAAACACATGAACATGTTTTTTTTTGTTGTCACACGAATCACTCACGCAAACCGCCGGGGGAAAACGCCACTCCTTCGCGTGTGTTTGGTGCCGCGGTGCGTTTTAATTGCGCACCGCCAGCAATTTCCCTCTACTCGCGCTTCGGTGACGCACCCCCGGAACAGGATGCAACGGCCGAAGGAAGGGGGAAATCAAAATAAATAAAGGACGTCGTCATGCGCCCTCGCCGGCGGCACACAATCTCACCCTACCTATCTCGTTTTCGCTTCCATATTAGAATAGTTGCAGATGCACGCAGTCCGCTGTGCGAGTGTGCGTTTTGTGTGAATGAAAGAACGAGAATGAACTGAAACGAGCAGAACAGGAAACAACAACATATGAAATGCTTTTCCACGATGCTTCTTGCCGTCGCTAGGAGAGAGAGAGGGCACCCGAAACCGATCTTCGACCCGTGCTGCGTCGAGAGTTTGCGGTAAGCCACGGTGCGGTTTGGACGGGCTTTTTTTCGCTGTTCCGGGCGTGTTCACTTTTCCACCGGTGTCTTTTTTTTTGGGGTGATTAATCGATCGACAGTTTTTCGACCATTCTAGTGCGCGCGCGCGTTAAGTTTAGTGCAGCATAAAAATCACATAACGATCGCACACAACGGAGCCAAAAATTGCCAAATTCATCGTCGACGTGCAAAACCAAAATATTACTCTTGCTGCTTGCGCACCATAAGCGTGCACCGTACGCGGTGAGTGAGAGTGAAAGTGAAAGGATGAGGCTGCAAGTGCGCTGCAATTGATGTGTTTGCGTTTGCTCGGGCCCGTTAAAACGTATCCTTGTTGCGACTACGTGCCTCAGCCGGTGATAAGATATAAGTTCGCCCATCCATCATAACGCGCGGGGTTCGTTAATAATTCGGTTCGGTGCACCGAAAATTGCATCGCCAGCCCGGCGAGAGTGTAATTATGGGTTCGGTGTAGCGGTGGAAGGAGGGAAGAATAAAAAAGTGAAACCTGCAGTGAAATTGTGTTGTCCTTGTTTTTTTTTTTTGTGCGTGTCCAAGGAATTGTAAAAGTGTGCAGAAGATTCCGCACTAATTCCGGGGGTTGGTTTTCGCAGCAGAAGGTGATTATTTTTATCGGTTTTTGTGTACGTTCGATTGTGTGGTTCAAGCCATTTTTCTTTAGCTTAATTATAGTTATCTCAATGCCATATTTCGTACGAGCAGAGAATCGAAATATGAAACATTGCCTATTACTGTAAGCTTTATGGTTTTCTTGCATCGTTTGAAGAGCTGGCATATTAAAAACATATTTTTACTAATTTTTTTTGCTTGATCGTTGAAATATTCGTGAACATTTAAGAATTTTATATTTTGCGTAAATTACTGATCTTTTCGTAATAATTGAATAGTGTTGATTTTTAAATAACATGATTTTTTTCTTTGTTTTCCTTTTTTAAAACCGAATTTTCTGTAATATCTATTTTGTTTCGAATTTTATGTAATATCCTTACTTTTGCTTATGTTTACAAAAGCTTTCCTGAATTTTATATGTTCATATATTTTTTTATTTGAAAAACTCAATTCTATTTCAACCTTCTGCTCAGACTGTTCAATTTTCTCTGCATGATGAAAACACGTTATTTTTTATATTTTTGTCTTGTGGTGTTTCTCACTTCGCTGGAAATGTTGTCGCCTAATTCTGAAACAGAAATGAATTAAATCAATCCTACTTAAAGCTTGCTATTAAGTATTTGGTCAGTCCGGAGCTGAACAAACAGAGTTCGATCCATTTCTAGCCTGCCTGCTTGGTTTTCACTTTCACATCGGCACTCTGCTGCCATCACCGCGTATATTTACTTCTCTTCTGACCACTTGAACGGTCCGAAACAACGCCCAGCTTACCTTTCTGGCGCCCTAGAATTGCAACAAACAAGACATCTGCCACCGCCAGTGACACCAAGCAGCCAATGCCGCCAATGGCACATGGCTAATGCAGCCTCACAAAAAGCAACTTCTCCAGCGCTTAATGGTGTATGACTTTGTTTTGACAGCGTGTCCGGGAGCGGACGATTTCCGTCCTGCCGCCGCTGGCCGGTGTGCGTTGCGAACATAAAATCCTTTCAGCATGCGAATGGACACGTTTCCGAATTACTTACGCCTGGAGACTTAACAGGCGGCCCTCGTCCAAGTGAGCGACACACATCCGGTCGAGGCGCTACCCTCGACCAGATGGCTTGCAGCGTACGTGTATGACAGGCAATCGTTTAATCAAACCGAACCGACCACACCGGGCGGATGGCACGTGTTTTGACGTTTGCAGCCTTTTTGAATATACGTTTGCGCATGAGAATGAGCCAGATCGATGCAAACAGGATACTCAATTCGCCGATGCCCACGGCACGAGAGGGATTACCGTCCGGCGGTTTGTTGTGAGCGCGCCTTCATGCGAATCAATTACGCGTCTCGAGTGGGATTTCTTTTTACGACCAGGGTTTTTTTTTGCTTCAAATACAGGAAAGATACACTGTCGCGGAAAGGGATTATGTGCTTACGTGGTTTTTTTGTATCATTCCTTTGAAGGTTTTAAGTGTACAATTTATCATTCGAGTTATTAATGCGTCTATTGTGTCTGCGTACGATATCCTCCTCTAATGCAATAGAGAAGCAAACCAGCTGCCTGCCGATGACAACTTCCCACTGCTTCATTATCACAGCAGGGACAATAAAACACTTTTCCTATCCGAATTTCCACACCTTCCTGTGCAGTTCAAGTTAATAACCAATTACGAAGCGGTGCAACAGTCCGAACGAGGCACACGTTCGGGCCACGTGTCCCAGCGGAAAGAAGGACCACTATAATGAAACGAACGAAATCGGTCGAGAGAGCAGAGGCAATCAAAATCCTGCGGCAGAACTAATTCCAACATTAGGCCGACGGACGCTTTTTCCGGTGCCAGCTTGCCAGCGACGGAAGACGGAGCGGGTATATTGGTTGGCAAAATATTGATTCACACATTCGCCAACCCTCCGTTCAGTTCAGCTTTCGATTTCGATCGCTGCTCATTTCCGGTACGCCGCTCGTTTCGGTGAATTGGATTTCCGGCAGCAACGTCAACATTTGTTCAAATAAAAGATGTGAGAAAATAAGGTGGAAACATTTCCAGCATCTGTTTGTCTTCAGCGGTATACGGTTGGAAGTTCATCACCATTTGATGATTTTTAAAAGGCATCTTGCCCATAATTTATTTTTTTATGTTTTAAAAATATCTTTAATATTTAATAAAATATTTTATTTCACTAGTAAAAACCGTTTAAAATCTTTGATTTTAAAACAAAATATAAACGGAACAATATTTTTAAAAATTGGTTAAAAATTGGCCAATATTACCACAATTCCAATAGCACAACGTACCATTAAATCCACTATCCTGACATGCTTCATTTAAGGATTTATTTGTATTTTTATAAGATTTTCGAGATAGAAACATCCCTCTAGAGCTACGATCTATTATTGTAATCTCTTCACAATATGTTACCCTTAAATGCGGCATGCTCTGGAGGCCTCTAATAAACCGATCTGCACACATATCGGTCTGTTTTGATTTAATTTCCTCAAATTTGTACTCTCTTGCGGCTCGTGACCTTCGAGTGGTCGTTAAATTGTGAAACCCCTTGCAACGGGCAATTGATTTCTAAGCCACCTTTTTGTCCCCTCGATTTGGCAACTGTTGCACCATTGCAACCGCGATAGTTTACCCTCCCCGGGAAATAAAAATGTGCTACGAGATTGCAGACCCTCGATAAAAGGGAAATAAACTTTAAATCCGTGAACATTCGCTTGATTGCATGGGCTGAAACTGGGAGGCGATGCGTGATCCGTTGTAACAATGTATGCTAATAACGATCTGATAAGAAGCTGTATTGGTCTGGTAATGATGCTTCCGGATGTGAGATTTTTTGTTTTGCTTCTTCAAAAGGTTCATTTTTCTGTTATGATGTAACGCAAAGAAAACTATCATAAATGGTGGTAAATTTCTTTACTCATCCCTCTTTTGTTTGTGCAACAAATCTGCTCGGCTCCTTGCGCGATAATTATGGGAACCAAGGCTGTGCGGTTTCCTGCTTCTGCCGCTGCTGCTTGGAAACCAATCCTTGGCCTTTTCAAACACGCCCGACGATTGATCACCGGCGACTTAACACTTGATCTCCAATTCGCTGTCACCGTTGGACACTCACCGGGCTGACGAGAACTTTTAAATGGCAATCTTCACCCAACGGCCCCGGAGAAAACGCCCAACTGCTGCTGCTGCTGCTGCTGTTGGGAGCCCCGTGCAAGCAGAAATTAACTTATCTTGCGACCCCAGGGGTGCGCACCGTTTTTCGCGACGTTAATCGCGCTCGAAAGCGAGCACTGGCGAGCAACAAAGTAAGAGCCATCTGCAGCAGTTAAGGCAGAGTCGTGTTGTTCCGCTAGAGCCGGTGCCAAGGAGCCAAAAGCATGTGCCCTAGTGTGTGCCTGTGTGGGAGACGGGAGCAACTCACGTGCACAGAGCGCAATACAACATGCTCCTCCTGTGCGACCCTTTGGCCGTTTTCGATGTCGGTCGGTGGAGTCCTCTTGCTCGTGATCCAGATGTGTTGCACAATGGCGTGTCTGGAGCAGACGCGGCGATCTACTGTTATACAATGTTCGAACCCGCCGGGATGGATGTGATGACGGCATGGTGTCGTGGGGTTGCTGCTGCCGTTCGTTCGTCTGGTGCCTTTTCTCGGGGAGGGAAACTCGAGCATAATAGTTGAAAGGAAAAGTTCCGCCAGCGAACGATGATGGTGTGTTTGAGACGGACGTTGTTTGTACAGGGCATGAGCCAACCCATGGATGACGCTCGCAGAAGTTTTCCTGTTGTTTTGTTTTGCATAGTTTCTTTTCTATGGAGGTCAGGTTGATAAGGTTACCAAGACGTGCTACTTGGTTCGATTGTGATGCAATTGCTTGGAACCGAGTAGTTGTAATATAAATTACAATTTTTTTTCTCAAGTGACAACAGATTAGATTTTATTTTTGTTGAAAAGAAACTCATTAAAATTTTGTTGATAATTTAAATAACTATAGCATTATTTGAAATAAAAAAAATATTAAAAATTCTATTTTTTTGTACAAATTTATAAAAATTATTCAAAGCAACACACTATCCTTAGTCTAAAAGGAAACAGGTAATTTCATAATATATGAAATCAATTTTTACGTTCCACTTCGATGGCACAAAAAAATCCTCAACCCTCTCGCTCCCATACCATTAATTACCCGGTGAAGGATGGCTTGATTTTTAATTACACTTCCCAGCCCGCGGACTGGATGCTGCTGGAGATGAGTGTGTGGCACGATCTTTCACCGCGGCCAAACGTGCCGATCGATCTTCAAACACCTCCCGCCCGGGACACACTTGACAATAAAACTCTAATTGCGCCGATTTTTCATTTACGTAACCGCACTCTCGCATCGGCGTTTAGCAGATGCGATAACGTCCTGAAATTCTGCGAAAATTTCACGTAACGCCTTACGCGCCCTCCCGCCCCAGAAGCCACGTTCCCTGCCCGAGCCGGCTTTGTGTGAAGTGCGGCGAAAAACGGTGTGGTGTCCCATTGCGCAATAATCCGGCTCCCCGCTCCCCGGGTGGAGGAGATGGTGAAGAATTTGCTGCGATTCCACTTTGGCAGCGACCGAAGTCCAGCAGCAGGACCGCGCTGAAGGATCGATGCCGTGGATCGAAGAATGAATGTGTGTCGAGTGGCGTATGGTTTGTTGCGAATTTGAAAACCCTCCAGCCGTGATGTGACGCACTAATCGTACCTTTCGTGACGTCTCATTCAACGGCTTCAAAGCTGGCTCGCTCGCCAACCGACCGGCCGAGCCGTTTCCGTTAGTCATTCCCGGGGTATCGTGCACGGCAAATTTCCATCGAAGTTCGCCCGTTTCTAGTGGCCTCCTATCGCGGCGGTGATCGGTAAACGATAGCTAATTTCGCTCAAGCACCGACCAACCTCCTCCTCGTCCAGAGCGGGCCCCGAACAACCGGCGTATCTTTTTCTTCCGTATATTATTTTATACTTTATCATCATTCTGCACGCCCCCCGGGGGACGCCCCTTCGTGGGTTGATGCACGGGTCGGGCTGGAAGAAATAGCGAAGAGAAGAGTAAAAAAAAATTGGCACGGTTCTTCCCCCGGTCGCACAACAGCCTCTGGCGGGTAGATTTTCCATCGGCCGGTCAGCCCTTTCGGTGCCGCCTCGTCGGGAGCTTCGGGGGTCGGGATCGGAGACTGATTAGTCGTTGGCGTGTCGACGGCCACGGCCGTGTGCCGTATGTGCCCGCGATGGTCGGTGGTGACCACACCAACCACCACCTTCTCTGGCTCTGGAGGATCTTCCGCGTGTTGACGTGTGCAAGCGAAAAATAAAACGCCAGCTCCAGCTCCTCTTCACCCCGGCACACGACGAGCGAAAATTGAAATTAGTAATTACGATAATTGCTAAGGATCATAAATTAAACGAAACAAAATTGGCTTGCCATTTGAGGAGGAAGCGCTTTGGTGCGGTGCGGTGTTCTCCCGGTGTCCGATGCGTTTGTCTGTTTCTTGTCATCTTCCGGAGTGGAGGTAAAAAAACACGCGCACCAACATGAGCGGTGATGCCCCCGTGTGCTACAAGTGGATAAATGGTTTTTTGATGAACTGTGGATATTACGAGTGGCATGAGGCCAAAGCGAGCTTACGTGCACCGGGGCGAAAGATTTGCACAAAATTTGAAGCCTAATTTTGAGTGTGTTGAGTGTTTAGACATCTATTTAGATTTTCACGTAATCATGTTGCCATTCAAATATTTTTATTTTCATTTATTTTTTTATTTATTTAAATTTTATTTATTTTTCATTTATGTTCTATTTATCACTGAACAAATGTTCCACACGCCTTCCAGCGCATAATTTCCCGTTTCGGAACCGCTTCATCCGCGCAGTTTGAACTGATTTGAATGTGATTGCATCTTCCCGTTGATGAACTCTCACTTTCCATCCTGCAAAGCCACGCGCCAAAGTAGCGCCGGGAAAACCCACCCATACCATGTTTGATTAATGGATAGTGAAGCTGCGGAACGAAAAATGAAAACCGTCCCTTGAAACACGCCGCGAGCGTTTCCGGATCGCGCCTCAAACCGATGATCATGTGAGCCTCCCGGACCGCTCCGCACTCGTCAGTATTCACTTTTCTATCGCCGATAAACCGTACGCGGGAGGAGGCCCTCTGATTAATTGAATTCGTTTTGTAATCTTATCAACTTGAACGATCGCGGCCAGAGAAGAATGGATCGTCGGGTTCAGTATGCGTTTGGGGGGTTTGTGTTTTGCGGACCAGTCACTCACTCACTCGCAGCTGATTAATTGGGGCCGCTCGAAAACTGGGTAAAATGGCGCTCGCCTCCCGTCGGAAGATCGATTTCGCTCGGTAGGTATTGAGCGGCGCAGCATGGAGTCGTCGTGTCCTTTCGTCACCACCGAAGGTGGCGTGGAGGAGATGAAAAGAGGGAGTGTAGGGATTGGGGCCCTTGGCATGCCAACACTTACTCGATTTCCTGTACCATTTTTCAAACCTAGTACGAGCGCTCAAACACCCCGATGACGAGCGTATCGCGTTTTCATCTGCTGTGTGTCAGTGGAGAAATAGTGCCCCAATCCGAATGCACCTGGGTCAGTGTAGGGTTGTGCACTCAAACACAGAGGGAAAGAGAACCCGAGACACTACTAAGCAGCTTAAGCAGCACTTGTGGAGGAGCTTTTGGATCGCGTATCATTCCGGAGCGCGTTTCGTGCAAACACCGACTGACTGGCTGGCTGACCTCCCGAACGATCGACGCTTCGATGACGACGCTGCGCGACTTAATTGAGCAATTACAGCCAATAAATCACACGCCGCGCTCAGCCGCGATGATTAATGGCAGATACATCCCACCGAACCCAATTTCGTGTTCGGAAGCGGAGTGTGCGGAGCACGCCACGGTATAAAAATAAACCCATCCTGTCTGCCATCCCGAGCGGTCAGCGATCGTGAAGCTTTTAGGGCTAATTTTAAGTGTTGAGTGGTTGGACCGGGACGGGGCCGGGGTCGCAGAGGTTCCCCGGGAAAAGTTCGCACCGAACCCCGGAGAAAGGGCTCTCCACGCACACTCACACTCACAACCGTCATAAACTATCTTTCGGTATCGAATCTACATCTTAATTATATTAATAAAAATTACCCGCCTTGCGGATGAAAATTGATCCGCGGATTGGGGCCTTTCTTCGATCTGCTCGGGGGCCAAACGGCGAAGCAAAATGATCACCTCTTCGCTGGGTGTGCATTTTTTATTGATTGTTTTGGTGGTTGCCTTCATTCATTCTTACTCAGTGGGGCACATGGGGAGCTTTCGGGGTTTATAAGACACGATCGCATTTTATACGATCTCTTCTCGGAAGTGCATTTCAGGGGCGTGTGCATCCTCCGATGGCAGGTGCAATCAGAGATCAGTTTTTGCAGTTTATTTCGAAGAAAAACTTCGTACTGGGCGGCAACAGAACTTTACTACTGTATGGATCGAATAATTGTCTTCCAATTCGGAGTGTTTTCTAGTTTTGTTTCTGAAACATTTTTAAAATTTATTAAATGTTGAAGCTTAAAAGCAATCAAACTATTTATTTTTTCGTTTCGGTTATATTTTTCAAGCAAATTTAACACTTCATTTACCGGTCGGAACTAATTTCGCGTTTGGTGAATAAACACTCCATTCATTCTACAAGGGCCACAACCTCCCAATTACCCCATCCAATCGCACGTTTCACGCGTTTCCGTTCGATAGTTTATCAAAGGGAACAACAAAAAACAAAGCTGCAAGTACCGACCAAAACACGCCAAATGAAACAATTTGTTCACGCTCGACGTTTAATGGTGCCGCCGGGCAGGGCAGGGCCCTTAAAGGTTCGCCTGTAGCACCCAGACCCGAAGGGTAAAGCCATGCCCTGGTCGCGGCCCGCTGGCTGGCAGGCTCTCGGGAAAGGTAAAAAATGGCGAAAAATGATAGCGATAAAACTGCAGACCACCGACGACTCCGCGAAGTTGAGCTCTCCGTTCCCTTGCCTTCCCTATCGACCACCTCCCACCCTATCCGTCCCACTTCTTTCGGCACTTTTCTCCACCGGTGCTTGTGCGTGTGTAATCGGATCACGAAGCGGTCGGGAATGGAAATTAATTGGACAATTTCCTTACGGTGCGAGCCGAGCGGCGAGCGGCCCGTGGGTTTCGAGCGGAAAGCATGTCGTTGGCACGTACAAGCACATGTTTAGCTACTCGATTTGATATTTATTACCGTTCCGACGGTGGGTCATAACTTCGCGGGCGAGAGGTTGCGCTGTGCTTTCGTTTCGCGTACGCCCCAGTCCCAGTCCAACCTCGGCTGCGTGCTGCGTTTCTGCAGTGCGGATGGTGCTAGCAGGTTATCAGGAAAAGAGGGAAGAAGAAGAAGAAAAAAAAACATTGCGACAAAACACATCCCTCCCGAATAAATGGTGTCGTTTTGCGAGGCCGGGCATGAAGGAGGTGGCATGAAGGAACAACACAACCTGCCCCGGATTATCTGTGCAGTGAGCTAATTTTAATACGATGTCACATACGGTGTCCGCGCCGTTCGAGAGTGTGATAGAAATAAATGGAGCGATACATTGCAATTTGAGTGCGACATGTGTAAATATCTGTTTTAGGTTTATTGCACACACACACCGTTCTGGTTGGGAATTTTATTGGCCATTCGCGTGGATGAACGGTTGGAAATAGGAACGCTTTAAGTGTGATCGAGCGCGATTGAGCTCAGTGTTACAAAGTTGTTTCGAATGTTGCTCACGTGATAAAACCGTAAAGCACATGGATAGTTTAATATTACAGCATTGTCAAGGGAGATATTTACAATCTATTTCGTTTTTATTGTAAATATAGTATAATTTTTTTGTATGATAGATTTTTAGTTATTATTTATGGAAACTGTCATAAAGATTTTCGATGTTCGAAGTGGTTTTTATTTTATTATCAAGTTATTTTTTCCGGAGTAGTTAACCTCTCAAAATAATCTCTGCTTACTTTAACAAACATTGCAATACATTTGAGACAAAATACAAATTATGCAATGCGAACTATTTTAATACATACTTAAAGTAAAGATGATTGAACAACATTTAAAGTTTTAATAAACTGTATCGTTAACGCTGTTCTTTCGTTTGTTTTTCCTCCGCAGGATCTTAGCTGGTGTGACGGTTGGCCACTGGCTATAGCGGGAGCCCTGGTGCTCCATCTGGGTGCTCTTGATGAATCGCTGGTCCGTGCGCACGATACGTACCTTTGCATTCGACCCGAGCCGGAAACGAGCAAACCCGAGCTCTATGCAGTTTGGCGTGGCGCATCCGCACCCTCAGCTGCAGCAGCAACATCCACACCATCCGCAACAACACCGCCATCAACCGCATCCCTCCATCACCCTCCATCGATCGTGTACCGTCGGTTGGATCCGATCCGCGATCCGGTCACCCCTCTAGCTGTGGAGATGCTGACGGAAGATCTGCCCGCCCTGCTACAGAACCTCCTGGTCGGCATCGAGCGGGCGATCAGCCGCGTCCCGCTGGAGGATCTGTCCTTTCCCACGCCCGACGGAGGTTCCACTCCGAACCACTCCGGCACCGTAACCGATCCGCCGAGCCACAGTCCGACCGCCGCCGATGGTGACGAGAACGATGGGACCGGTGGTACGCCCGGCACACCCAAGCTCGGTCTGCTGAAGCGCCGCGAACTGATCACCAGAAACAAAAAGCTGATAATCACCAGCAAGTACACGCAGCTAAAACGCCAACCGCTGGCGACGGTCGTTTCCGGTGCGAACCTGTCAACGGCTGCCGGAGGCAGACCAGTGCCGGCGGCGACCGGAGGCGGCAATCAAAACGGCGGCGGCGGCGGCGGTCAGCACGCCATCGGTGGAAAAAGTGAAAATGCGCCACAGATCGCCAATCCAGCCAATGGCAGCAATCAGCGTAATGACGGCCTAAGCGTAACCATCTGCGACACCGGCGGTGATGAGGGTGGCGGGCAAGGTGGCCAAGATGGTGGCGGAGATAATCAGCAATCAACAGCCGGTGGAGACGTAGGGTCGGCAGCAGCAGCAGCAGGGATGCCTCTATTCTGTCTCGGCGGTTCCTTTCCACACATCGACAGTGACGAGGAGAGCAGCGACGAGCAGAAGAAGTGCGAGACGGGTAAGGAAGTCCGCTGCGAACGAATTATGCAATAGGGCTCTGTTTGTCCAGCACCTGTGACGGAAGTGGGAAAGCTTTTGACCTAGATGGGAATGGAGAACTTTCGATGTTCATAGCTGGTCCGCCGAATCGTGACATAATTTTGTCAACCCCTAAAGTTATGCAATCAATTGCAATTGCTTGAAATTGAAGTAATTGATGATTTTCTAATAATTCATATTATTCCTTAGTGGGTATGTGAATTTAAGATTGTAACATTTTATAACATATTGTCTTTATTGTGCCTACTCTCTTAACAATGTGCATAACCAGCTGAGTATGTAAACTAGCAAGAAAAAAGTATAAAACATTTTGTTCTAAGCCATATTCGATTTTCTTCAGAGTCGGATCCTAACTACATCCTAGTTTTTGGTGAATGGCTATTAAAAGCAGTTCGACAATGAAAAGACAGACTCTTTCCCATGCACGCAGCGGCCACAAAACAAGGTCCAGCTCGTCTCGCTAAGGAGCCGCCGATGATTATGTGCCGATGACGCAGCCGCTTTTCTTCCGCTCGTGACCTAGAACCGACCTGCCCGTGAACGGTGCGGGACAGTAGTAACGGGACGCGATGCCCATGCTGGGCTGCAGTGGTCGTTCTGCAAGCGCCACACACACACAATTGGTGGCTCGAAATAGTATCCATTCCATCCGGGCGTTCGGCTGAGGAGAACCATCCTGGAAGGATGATTATTGCCGCACCATATAAAAACGGACAACGAAATTCTCTCCAGTCATAACCGCGCCGCTCTAACCGCGGTCGCACGAAAGCTAAAGGGACGGCTTGCTGCTTAGTGCGATTATTAATTGTTCGACCGTTCCCTTAACGGCGCCCAGCAGCAGCAATAACAACAGCGGAACGATCAGAATGAAAAGACGCCGCGAGGCGATTGCATTGAACGAGAAGGAATTAACTGGTCGATCGAGCAAGAAACAGTTAGGATTCGTACTCGTTTTGTCGATTGAGTTATACGCGAGGAGAGAGACGAGGAATAAACAGCATCAGGAGTCAAATAAAACGGTCGCCGATGCATCGTGGCGAGTCATTTTCCGATCGGTGGTGTTTAAAGGGTGGCTTTTATGTTTTTGTGGCCACGTGCCATATATGTGTCTGGAAATGGAAATTCAAGCCAACGATGACGCAGGTTTTATCGCGGTACATGTCTTTCTGCGCCTTTTACTCGAACGCTTATCTATCGACCCGTTGAGATGATTTTGTAGCTGTAAAATGCGATTGGTACCCGCGATTGGTACAATCCAATTAGTGATGCGTTGTTAATACGGCTTGCAAATGCCCGTCTTAGCCTTTCTGTACGCTTTGTGTTTTGCTATTCCAACAGCAAGTGCACTAAAACGCGTTGATTTATTTCTAATAAACTTTAAACTCTCCATGGCGGAAATGTCCATTCGAGCGAATTACAATCCTCCATGATTTGCCCTAAGCAAATTGCGCCGACGTCGACGACAGTAATGATGACAAATACGCTAAACACGCACTGACAGCGGTTTTTGCGTGTTGCCAACAGCCAAGGCAACAAGTTTGTCTAGACCGTGTCGCAATTAGCATACGCACACAGGGCAACATGAAACATCTGCCCGACGGAGGGGACGGCGAAGCTGGCTCTGTCGCAGCTCTTTTCTGCAATGAGGGCGCAACGGGAAAGGGGAAGAACACGTGTTAGAGTGTGTCATCCCCTCCCGTTAGGTGGTGTGTTCGTTTTTAGTTTTCTTTTGCCCCCACTGCGAGAAGGTGACATAATGACCGTCATTTAGTGAACTACTTAAATGCTCTCAGTAGTCGCACCGGAGACGCACTGCCGAAACGCAACGCGTTGTCAACGCATTCGTTGCAAATTATGGAATTATTAAATGGCACTGGAACCGTGCCAACGGCAGAAGCTGTAGGCGGAACCGCGGATGGAATGTCTTTCAAGCGCCTCTAATAAGGGAACGTCGCGTAAGGGCGGTATGTTGGGGCATTGGAATTGGGCCTAAGCGACCCATATATTGGGGCGTGTTCTTTTTTGTGCAGGAAATGAAATACCCGGAAAACGCGCCATTAAGAGAGGAATGGTACGTTTGCGTTTTTTCCTGACTCAATTTGTATGTGCTGAAAATATCTTCCAGGAAGCAACGAATAGTTGAACAGTGGCACAAGTGCGGACGTTGGTTGAAATTTTATTTGCGATTGGTTTTACCGAGTTTCTCGATCGTCCCTTTTCGAGAGAGGGTGTTTTTAAAAATGATATTTCCGTTTATTTAACATTCTTCCAAAATTTCTCCAAAATTTTCAGTGATCTTCAATTGCTGGAACCTGAACCACTGTGCGAAGTCTTGCCCCGCCTTACTGCAATCAATTTAAATTAGTGTACAGCACACAAAACCCACCACACTCGCTGATTGCATCGTACACAACACCGTGTATGTACCTTCAGTGACTTCTTATCTTGCGATTGTGCGCCACATGTAGTATGCCTTTTTTGTTTGCGTCTTGACGATCGGACAGATCGGATGATATTGCTTCGATCGGTTGCGGCGAAACCGACCGGTCACGATTGTGATGTACCCGAGCGGATTATAAACTCCCGATATATCCCGCACCGGGCGGGAAAAAGGCGGTGAGATTTGCTGCCGGAAGATCGAGGGTAATTAAATTACACCACACTTCGCCACAACCGATCAACGCACCACCGCAGCTTGACAGATTGGTCGGAGCTCCTTTGGGTCCGTTCCGGATCAGCCGTCAGCTGCATCATCGATCATGGATCGACACGCAATCGATGTGTTGCATGCGGTGCACCATGCACCATCGATCGGATTGAACGATCGCAAACAGCGTCCATCGATCGGTGGTGACTTACCCGGCGTGTATAAAAACATTCTTCAACGGCGAATGAAAGCGAATCTGACTGTGCCCCCGAGCGCATTGTGCAGTATGTGCATCCAGTGAGACGCCGACAGCCAGCTGACAGATCGAGCTGTGATCTCGAACGGTCAGTTGGTTCCTGTCAATGTGCGAAGATTTACATTTCCTGTCGGCTGCCCTGCGATCACCGCCTTCACCAGAAGCTCTGGCTGCGGTGGGTGATTGATCGTGCTTCTTTTATTGCTGAGATATTGGCGTTCGGATTGGCTTACGAGATGTTTGACAAGGGATTTGCCCATTGATGATGTATGAAGTACGACGTCGTGGGTTGCTGTGAACGCCCCCGGATGAAGATAATGAGCCAGTACATTTTCAATCTATTATTGCGCGTCCGTTGCTCACGCGGATGGTGTTGAACCATTTCGCAATGAGAAAGCAAACATAATTTAATTTTAGTTTTATGAGTCCTTTATATATTTTTTTATATTTTAGTATATTATATATTTTTTAGTATATTTTTTTAAGTCATTTTTTATAGTTGAGTCCTTCTTGACGTGTCTTTCAAGTAAAATGTTATATAATGAATTCATTTTAAAAGGATCTGTTCCCCGTTCATAAATATTCCTATTCATTTTAAAATTTATCCAATGATGTTCTAGTACATCATCTAATAAAAAATTGTTTTCAATAACTATAGAAAGACTTTTATACAGAACCACTTTCGTAAACTCTCCTTCTTCATTTTAAGAAGCTTAGAAGAAAGTGGGGCAGATTTTCTTCATCTTAAAAATGGGTTACTAGTTTAAAACCCTCTTCAACAGCAATCAAATATCAATTAAATCAAAACATATTTCGATGCATTCCCGCACGGTCAACACTTTCTTTTATTAATATTTATTCAGCGAACCGAATCTATCCCCCGTTCCCATCCTTACCACGTGTGCCGCTCACACCTTACCTCATATCACATCGGTAAACCCTCGGTACCGAGGGCATAAGTTCATCAATGTCACTCATAAATCACCGGCCGACTGACCCACTTACACCGTTTTCGAAGCTCGCCGCGGATTGCCGGATCACACACCGTACGCCTTCATAAAAAAACCGCCGGTTTTTGGACAAATTTCAACCCGCTTCAAAACGAGAAATGACACGCATACAGCCGCACGATCGCCGAAGAATGGTGTAAATTGGGCTTTTCTATTCCCGGGTCATACCCTTGAATCGATGCGAGGGTTTTTTTTTCTGCTGTGGGAAGGGCCACCCAAGGTTCCGCCGGCAAAGAGGCTGCATTCGCTTGCCGCGGCGGTGGCCGTCAAATTATCCAAAACGCTTATTTACATATCAGCCCTGCCAAGGCAAACCGACGGGGTTTGGGTGGGTTTTTTTTTTTTTTTTTGGAGCTGAAACGTGCCGCCCCTAATGAGTGAATGAAACTCATCCTCCTCGTCTGAAGATGAGCGCTGTAAAGTGATCCGAGCCGGCCCTTCGGACCCAACGAGCGGGTCACCTGCTGCGTTTCTTTGAGTCGCGCTAGACGAGTGAAGCATTTCGGTGCGTTTGTCTCATACGGTGAACCCGCGTTTTCGATCGCTGTCCAAACATCCAAACAGGTTCCGGCTGTGACCTGACCCAGTGAGTGGGTCATCGTGATCATTTCGCATCACGTCGCTTGCACGCGGTGGGGATCATCATCAAAGGGTTCTTGGGAAGGGTTCTTCGTGCCGCATAATTTACATTATTTCGTTTTCTTGGTAGTTGCGCGCGTATCAAAAGGGGTCGCAAAAGGATGCTCTCGAGCCCGAAAGTTTCGTAACAACACGCGGGGAAGCTCTCTCCAGGTCAATTCGTTCGCCCGCCCGATCATATGGTCGTGAGTGGCCCGAAGGCGTCACGCTGGAAAATGAGATCAAATCGGGGAATCGTGTACCACTTGCGGACTTTGTTTTTTGTACTCGGACCATCCAGAAAGGTGTGTCCAGAAGCAAGAACTTGACCGACGGTTCTAGGGACGCGTTTTCATTCCCACCGATGTAACTCACTGCGTCCAAAGGAAAAACCGACAAAATTAGCTACCATCGCTGGAGGCGGTTTCCTCACTACACGATTCCAGTCATGCCCGGCCGATTGGGAACTCGGCAGGGAAAGCGAGCGGTAGTTGATACACGATTTTTGCGTAATTTTCTTATCTGGGTTAAGTCAATGGAGAGGAGATAACGGCAAACAGGGCCAGTTGGTCGCGCTCGGGGCCGGAAGTGTTGCAGGGGTTGAATGTGTCGATTTCGCGCTCGATGTAACCTTGGCTGCTGTAACACTTTGCACCATGCGGTGGTGGTGGTACTTGCTGCTGATGCTGCAGCGATGATAAAAGGTTTTATTTACCTTTCCGTACCTAGCGTTGAAGCTGAAACCAATTTCTTAGACAAACAACGTTGTTGCGCACGTACGAAAAGCAATGGTTCATTGCTTTTGCTTGCTTATCTTCGGAGTCAAGAAAAGTTCCCAGAGCAGGGTAGTATGCCGAGCATTTATGAAAAAAATACTAAGTATAGTCATTCTTGTTGGACAAATTTACACTAGGAATTTGAAGAAGAAGCCAAAAAAATCTCCCTTCTGATCGAAATAAAAAATCTATTCTTCGTTGCACCTTCCCGCTTCCGATAATATTTCCTACATTCCTCACAATGTCAACCCCACTTCTAATACCTTTCGTCACATTCTCATCTCACTACTTCCAGCAGCACCCCAACATCTACCCCATCACGAGATCGTTGCACCGCGTTCGATTCGCGAACTGCCGGAGAAGCTGTTGACATCCGGAATTTCAATACCAGGTACGTCGTGCAAAACCACACGCATTCGCATCGTTCACCGGACCACATGATTTCCCACATCGATTGTCACACGGGCCAATCCAACCGCAGCCAAACGATAAGCCCTCGCGGGGAAGAGCTCCGACAGGAGCGGGATGGGAATGAAAAACACTTTTCCTTTCCATCGTGTACCAGCTGCCAAAGGGCGTAACGGACGGGACCCGTGCCTACGTGCTCGTAGATCTCGCGGAAAGGCGATCGTCTTGCGGCTGCGGTTTCGTCCAACGTCGATAGATCCGATGACGATCTCGGCCTGGCACTGACGGCTGGCTAAGCTGTCGAAAGTCGCGATCTCGATGCGAGAGTGAAAATAGCCACCGAAAAGGATCGGTCCGACGTGTGGTCGTGCGTGTGTCGGGAACCTCCGGTTTTTCTTTATTTGCAGGATCACGAGACTTCCTGCACCAAACTCCCGCGTGTACGGAGACGCTCAATCACAAGCGCCCGGTAGATTGTCATTCCCGATAGGGGTCGGGCCTATTATTGGCCTCTAAGCTTCCGTCGCGCAGATCAATCGATCGGTCCTCCCGCGTGCGGCATACGTTCCGATTGACGTTCCGATCCATACACACACCACCGTTTTGCGCGAATCATCATGGTGATCTCGGTGAAATATGAGGCTAGTTTACGGCTCTCCACCCGACGACGAACACACAATGCACGTCTGTAATCCGCGGGTGGCGGGTTAGGTAGGAGCAGCCTCACCAGCGGCTCGCGTTGACGGCGATCGTCCGTAGGGGAAAGTTTGCCGTACCCGAACGGAACCACACCGTGCGTGCTGTCGATATAAATTAGTGGTTTGACATATCCTAACCTTGGGACTAATATTTCAAACAAACGCCCGCGAAACGAGCTGTGAGCGACGACTCGGTCGGGGTGGAATTTGTTTTTACGCACGATACGCTTTCAGCGCTCATTTGCTGTCGTATTGTCCGTGGTGGAAGACGGTATGTACAGGTTAAAGAACACCATGCAGTGGGTTAATAATAAGATTCCTGTTTTATTGCTTTTAAAGTAGCAATTACAGCGTCTTCTAAAAAAATGGCTGCCATTTTTTTTTCTTCAATTTGTATTTTTTTGTAAATGCGCTTTGAATCATCAAGTTATTTTTGAATACTTTATAATCATGTTAATTTTTTTATCAAAAAAAAAATAAATTTGTTGAAGAAGTCAAGCAGTTCATTTAGACATAAAAATTGGCTCAAAATATTCTTTAATTTAAATAATGAGTTGAATTTTAAAATTCTCGTTTGAAAAAAAAAGAAAGTGGACATAATTTGATCACTTAACTCTTGCCTACTATAAGAACTCTCTCATTGTCTGTCACCGTAAGCTACCATAAGCAAGCGACAGCATTCGTCTTCCGAAACCCAAACCCGTGCTAATTACTTTCTCTCCCTGTCTCCAAGCAAACCCATCCTAACCAAAGAAAGTTTCACACCACCAACACGACACGGGCAACAAACGGACGGACCACCGCACGAACACACGGCACACGCCTTAAGAAGGGCAGGCGCTTCGCGTGTTTGTGCTTGCGCCCAGGGCCTTGATTAGATCGGTACACATGTACCCGCGATCGATAGCGATCTCCGAACATCAATCATCTCGCAGCGCATCATAACCGAATCCGAAAGCCCACCGCTCCGAAAAGGGCCAATCGATTGTGGACGCCAGCCAGCCAGCCAGGTTTGCCCTTTTTCGGTCAGCCGGAGCCGGTTTTCGTGTTCAATAGCGGACGGTTATAGGAACAAATGACAACAACTCCTAAAATCTGTATCGCCCGCGCCAGCTTGCGCTTGCTGTGTGGGATCAGATCGCAAGGAGGGTGTGAAAGGAAAGGCAAACCCCACAGTGCGGACACATGCAACATGAACATAAAGCTCGTCGCCCCACGCCACTCCACCCGCCAACCCACCGAAGATGGGAACCAGCATCCCCGCTCCGGTGAATGGAGTGAGCGAGCGCCACATCGTTCCTGCTGGCGTGGTGGTGGTGGTGGTGGTGGTGGTGGTGGCGAATATCTTCGACTAGATCCAACCTCGGAACGAACACATGCACGGCGCTTTCCACGCGCATGCTGCGGCGGAAACAAATGACTGATATTTATGCTGCATCGTTCATTGTTATTGTTATTCCCGGCGGCCGGCGACCATCTCTGCATATTCCCGTCGACTGTAGTTTCGGTCGGCAATGCTGTTGCTGCTCCTGCTCCTGCTGCTGCTGCTGCATGAGGCTCGTGCACACTTTCCGTGTAGCGTGTCGTGTGTTGTGTCGTAGTTTTCCTGCTAGCGATCTTGTCTAGCTTCCAGTGTTGAGCACACACACACACACACACACACGACGGCAGAGATTGGACACGGTTCCGTGCGGTTACTTTTTGTGGCATTATACTAATCGCCATCGCCAGGATGCCATCGGATGCAATGATCATATTTATACATTTTCCATCCATCATTTAGTGCCCGTGTGTGCATACGGTGGTGGTTGCACAATCCGGAGCCGATTGTGAAGGCCGTTTCTACTCCGAATCATTGTTGCAGCGGGGTTGAATAAATGCTTCCAATTTGTGCGCCCCCTGCCTGTGATGTATTGCAGTCGATCAGATAAATTGACGACATTTGATAGTGTTTGGATATTAACTGTTATTGATTTCCCTGGCATACACGAACACTAAAAAGGGTAATAATAATCTAAAGCTAAAGGCGAACAAAGGGTGGGATTAGAGCGGATTTTATTGTTTATTAATATCATAATTAATTACGCTAACCTCCATCGTATTTTGTTCTATTTTTTATTGAATGATTAACGATAATCTTTGTATAGAAAATGTTTTATCGATTTCTAATGTAAATTCATGTTTAATGATGTATTAGAAATTTACAACCATTTCATGTTTACATCATGTTTGGAAATTTCATTCTGCTGTATTGATTATATATGTTTTTGACATTTTTTATGCATCACCTTATGTTGATTTTATGATTTTTGTATGGATGTTTGCTCGGTTGTAATTTTTCTTTCGCCAATGATATTTAATTATTTTTTTATTACAGGGTTTCGAGTCATATAAGGGAGTAATGGAATCGGTAGAGAGAATGTGTCAACCGGT
>KI915041.1:15066616-15310096 GCA_000473445.2 Anopheles farauti
ACCGGTTGACACATTCTCTCTACCGATTCCATTACTCCCTTATATGACTCGAAACCCTGTAAGTCTTTGCCAAATTTTTTATTTAGTCTTTGCTTACTTGGATCGAATGTAGAATGTAACAAATGACAACTTTGCCATAAATAGTAGCGAATGGGTCCGGTTGGGAACGTCCAGCACACAGTTTGCAACATGCATCATTAGTAGATGCCACGACACGATGTTGATATGAGTGACTGACACTAAACACGCTTTTACCACTCGCAAAACACACCCTCAGCCTCACACGAACTAAGCACCGAAACACAACCGCGGTAGACACAGCGTGCCAACATGTTTGCAAGCAGAAGAAAAAAAGGGAAACAACAACACTCCGCGAACGTAAGATTCAGGCTCGATCAAGAACAAAACACCCGTGCCGTTCCCATATTCTCGCTAGAACACGACATGTGTTCCAGAAACAGCGACAGCGTCGGCTACACCCGGGACGGACGGATACGTGATGAATGTGCTGACTGCCTCGCCGCTGCGAGCGTGTGATCGAATTCAAATTGGATGTTGTGGTTCATATTTATGCAACCGACCTAGTTTTTCCCGTGCATTATTTACATAGCCGAGCGGGAGCGCAACGGAAAACAAGGAGCGTTCCGAGAAGGAGGAAGGGTTAGGGGAGGGGGGGGGGGAGCATAAATTCGTTTCGCCTAGCGTGTGTTGGAATGCTGCGGACGGTTTTCGGTTGTGCGAAACCGGAACGCGAAAGCGTAGGGTTCGGGTTTATAAATAAACAAACCGATCGTCCAAGGTCAGGATAGAGAAAAAAAAATCCAATCCGCACACGCCCGTGGAAACGCTGTTGCTGATTCGTGCAATTTGTCACATTATGCATGATCGTTATGGTTCGATCGCGCGGATCGAAAGTCGAAAGGAGTCGCCTGCAATTGGTGCGGCGAATGGATTCGTCGTGGATCGTGCCGGGGCGGAGGGATTGAAACCCTCCCGGAGCGGTGTCCGAATGATGAGTGTGATTTAACGATCGGGGAAGTTGAAAGGGTAGCCCTGGGAGAATGCACATTCAATCATCGAATCATGTATGCTTTCTTCGTAACGAACTTATCCGAAGCGAAGTGCGCGAAAGTGTCGTTGAGCGTTCGTGTGCGTGATCGAAAGGGTGTATCTGTGCTTTGGCGCCATCCTCCCGCTCTTCAACATGATCGACATCAGATATACTATTTGGGTTGGGGAATAAGTTTGCTGATTTTAGGCTCGTTTATTGGACCTGGTGATTATCCTTATCGATGGGGTGAATTTAAATCATCTACAAAAATCTACAAAGATATTTTGATATATATATTTTAATACCAAGTACGGAGTAAGAATTAGCAAAATATTTAAATCAGAAAAAATGGATTGATTTCATATCCTTTTGGATTTTTTACTTCTCTTGGAGAGAAGTGTTCGAAATAGAATTAAATGTACAAGGGTAATGAAGAGATAGATTGAATCCGAAAATGAGTCATACTTGTATGTTCACTCCCGCTTAAAAGAACGCTGAAATCTTAATGTCCAAACCAATATGAGGCTCCCATCGTCACAAGGAAAGCGAACCTTCCCGAACACCTTCCCTGGAAGGCTATTCCACACGACGCCACACGGGAGAAGAGAGGTTATTTATCGTACGACGAACCAGCAGCAGCCCAAGCAGCAGCTCACCGGTTAAGACAAATGCATCTCGTTAAGTGCATCGCTCATCGCTCGTGGCGGCTTCTCATAGGTTGCGAACATCCCGCGTGCGCACATAATCCTGCCCACAAAAAAAAAACACCTTCGGCAAAATCGGAAGCGCACCGAAGAAGCGAACAGGCGCGCATGAACAGTATTTATGTATTAATGTAATCCGAGAGATTAACCTGGAACACCAGCTCCAACGGGGGGAAGAGGGCTCGAGGCATTCGCCCGGGTGCAGTGGGTCCGTTGTTTTCCCTTTCTCCCATTCTTCCCTCCTCCTCCCCACCATCTCGCTGCACTTTTGACGTTCGCCGTGACACTCGCGGCGAGTTTTACCTTTACAACGCATTTACTCTGTGCGCCGCTTTCGTCGCCGGGGTGAGCAATATTTCTTGGCACAATTTTTTTCTGTTTACCCCACGTATATTCCGTTGTTTCCTTCACCCCGGGTGTGACAGGTAAGATGCACTTATTTAACGATGTCTTCATCCGCGCGCGCGAGCGCACCAAAGCTGCCGTGATTTTCTGCTCGTTAACGAAAATTTATTGCTATTGATGGTGGCCGGGAAGAAATGCGGCGAAATCCTCCGTCCGCCGTTTAACTAATGGAGTTTGTGTAGGTGTGTGTGTGTGTGTGTGTCTGTGTGCAAAATGCTGCACAATTAGCAATCACAAACCGCCGATGCAGATGGTGGTAGTTTTTCGTTTCGGCTCCGGTTGCGCCTGTACGTGTTGTCATGCTGCCCCGAAAGTCTTACGAGATTCGTCCTGGCGTTTGTGTCTCATTTAACCACGGTTGCGGTGTGCCGCAGGTAGAATGTGTCACTTTCGCGTTCGACCGGGTTCGTTTCCACGCTTTGCCGGCTTTCTCCTTCCAAAGGGGCCTTGCCGTACGGTGTAGAATTTCTTCGCCATCACCAAATGCGAGACTCAAATTTGTCCCCCTGAGCTCGGAACGGCAGCGGGCAGCGCGTTTTATGATTTTTTTTTTCGTCGACCATCCCAGCCAAAGCCCTTCGTTAGTGTGGCATGGGAGCGGGCGGCAAAAGTTGACCCGGGGCCAGTATTGAAAAATGAAAGTGTCAATCAGGTGATCCCGAGTGGATGCGAGGCTTCCTTTTCTCTTGCTCTCGGCGGGGTTCGCCGACACCCGACCGTCAGCTGCCAGTTTAATGAGCCTCAAATGGACCGTTTTGTTCGCGGCCACTCTAAGATTTTACGCGTGTTGGTGATGAATGGTGCCTCCCGGTTATGTCTGCGAGGCCAAGACATGTGACCGATTGGGCTCAGCGAGCGTCGGAGTGGCTGCTGCTCGGGTGACGTGAGGTCATGCGTTGTAGATTCTTGGTTTGGTATGAAATTTGCATGTTGTATTTTTATACTTTTATAATATTTTTTTTTGTAATTTTTTGGGCAAAACGGCTTTGAAATATTTTTAGTGATTTAAGTGATATTTTGAATAATTTAAATAATTATACGCATCGTTTTTTTATTAACCAGATAGTATATAAATATTTCAAATTTAAACGTATGACAATCAGGCAAATAGTCAGCACACAAACCTAATAGTCAAGACACAAACCCGCATCACGGAAGTGGACAGGAAATTACAAAAAAGAACTGCAATCCAATCGAAGAAATGCTCTTATTAATGCTTGCTCATAATCTTAATGTTTGTATCTGCAAATTTGTGCGATCACGGGCTCCTTCTTCGTTTAGCACTAATCGACCGGGGTTATTATCATCCTTCTGCAATACATCACGCCACCTCCGGTATTGAATGGGCATTCCACAACGACGGCACACGGAATCACCCGTGCACCACGCATCTCCTTGTCCATTTTTTGCCAGTTCGCTCACCGCCGAAAACGACTCGAAAAAAAAAACACACCCGCGGGAAAGAATCGAACGCGAAAGATCGAAAGTTTCCGATTGTGCGTTTTACGGCCGCTTGCAGAGTGCATGTTTCAACCGGAACGTCCGGAGCGAGCGGGCAAGAAAGAAAGAATCTAGATAAGACACGTCCACATCGCTTTCCGAACCGCCGGTGTCGGAGAGGTCAAATCAACACTCCTCCTTCGCCGCCCGTCCAGCGGTTTGCTGACCGTTCTTTCCGGAGGATGTGCTGCACTTGCTTGCCTCGCCTTACTGCTGATGATGGGGTTCGTGTCTTGGGTGCATGTGTGCTGTGGTCAGCGCTTCGCAAAGAAGACAGCCCCGCACAAGATTTACGCACTTTCGCTCTCACTTTCCACCGGCAGATGCTATCGCATTTACGCAATCGAGCGTCGCTCGAACGAATCTCCCTTCCCCCTCCGCCTCCCGGGGGATGATCTTCTTTCGGTGGGCGCATATTTGTTCGGATCACATTTTCTGGAGGGCGCCAGCTGAGGGAAGCGAAGAAAACGGCAACCCGGCTCACGAACCACCGCCGTGCCGAAATGTCAGGGCAAAAACCGTCCGTCCATGCTCTAAAAATTGCCGTGTGGCGGGATCGATCGGAAGAAAAACACCCCACAAATCGAGGCATACGGGGCAAGACATGCAAGGCTCCCTCTCCGGACGAGACCCGCACCCAGGGGTAGTTATTTATTTTTCTGCACTTCTACTTCTACGGCGATAAAATTAAATATAAATCACTTTCACGCGAATTTTATTCCTTGCCCCGTCTGTGGCTATGTGTGTCGTAAATAAGCGTCTCACGTGGTCCTGTGGACGGGGTCGCTCGAGTGTGGAAGGGGAGAGGGGGAAGGTATGCACGAGAAGAACGAGGACAGTTTTTCTCGTTCCCGGAAAGCGATCGCGGAAATCGCGAGGAAACTGAACGCCCCGCCACCATCGCTATCGAGAGCTGGTGATTTCTATTGATTTATTTTCCTCCCTCCGAACCGTCCCGCTTGGTGTCTTTTCCCAGCGCTGGAACGATTACCTCGGGCTGATTAAGTATGTACGGACCGTGAGGGACGTTCGGTTGGGCTTTCCTTCCCTCGGTCAACGAGACACACGGTGCACGGACCGATGGGAAACGAGCTAACGCTTGTTACAACATAGTAACCGGACATGTTCCCCGGGGGAAGTTCGGGCGGAGATCGGTTGGGATCGTGTTCAGGTGCGATTCGGAAGTGCGATTTAGATAGTGACGAGTACGAACCGTGCAAGAAAGATCAGATCGAATGTTAAGAATGTTTCAAAATCCATCCTAAACACTAGCGTCGCATACGAACACTGGCCTTGAAGCAAATAATTTACCTTCTCCTTCCTTATCTCACGCACACCAGGAACGCACGATCGGTCCGGCACGCCAATCATCTACATCGAGGTGGAGAAAACGCTCGCGTCTGGGCTGAACTGTTACGAAATAGCGACCGTGCTACTGTACTATAACACCCTGCCGATTCACAGGTAAGACGAACGAAAAAAAAAAAAAAAACATATACCCCCGCGAAGACTAATTCGCGCTGCGTTCGACGAAGATTTACGAGCACCAAATTGAGGCCCTTCTGCCGCTGCACGCATGATGCAAGCGGGATGCATACGTGTTCTGCACGTCTGCTCGAACTTTTGTGCAATTGATTTCACCGATACCGTAAATCATGCCATCGCGGGCATAGGAATCGGGCTTCATGCGCGATTCTGCCACGGCGCAACGATCGCACAACCCGTTACGCACCGCAAGCGAAACCGTATCGTCGATCGTAAATCAAATCTCGGCCCCGGTATCCCCGGCCAAATGCCACGTGGTGTATTGACAAGGTAAACGAGATATCGCGTGCGGTGGATCTTTATGGTTTGCATGGCTGGAGTCGTCTGGTAGCTACCGGATCGCTCAGCGGGTTTTTTTGAAGCACGATCGAGGAGGGGACGCCTCGATCAAGCGCTGTAAATTAGTAATGATTTTATCTCGTGAACCCTTCTGCTCGTGTACATGTAGGAGTTCCTCTTAGTGGGTAAAGAAACGTATATATCTGAAAGGATTCCCATGGAGGATCATGACTAAGTGAACGGTTTTTAATACTACATATATGGGTTGGATAGTGAACATATAAATCACATGTGAAGATTGTCTCCAAAAAATCAATTTTTTATGGCTTGATACGTCCCAGTCTTACATTCTTTTTTGATTCTAAAATTTTAACTCAAAACCATTCCCCAATTGCCCATCTTTATGGCATTGAATGATGTTGGGTCCATTTTTCACCAAAAAACCAATAATTGTATGCCGTGTCATATTCCGTTCCGTTAAAATTCCACAGGAACATCCCCGGAACATGCCCCGGGAGGTTTGAAATTTTTGCAAAGAAAAGAAAAGAAATTTGCTCCATTTTGAAGTTAAAAAACGGTCCCTGTAAACGGATAATTGAATAAACGGGCAGGATCATTTATCACAATCGAGCGTAGCAATTAAGGCCATTTTTCTTCGTGACCGTGTTCTTCGGTTGGAGAATGTTCTGTTGGTGAGAGAACGTGGAGCGGACAAAATTGTGCTGAAGAAAGATTGGTTTTCTGCTCGTTCCAGACCCGCCCATTACACGCTCCATCTGCTGGTGAACGACGGTGCGCAGCTCACCTTTCTCGACACGATCGAGAGCACGCTGCAACTGCTCGACGGTCACCTGAAGCTGTCCGCCATCTTCGTGTCCGGTGCGTACGACCATGCGACGGAGCCGGGTGGAGGCGGTGCACCGAAACCAGCGAAAGAGTTCCTGCGTCCTGCCGGCGTCCGCATACGCTATCTCAACAACGAAACGATCAAGAACTTCATCGGCACCGACAACCTGCCGATACAGTGCTGCGGTTTCTACGTGCACGATCAGCGCGAGTGGGTTGACTTCTTCCAGCTGCTCGAATCGCTCCAGCAGCAGTGCGTGGAGACGGGTCGCCGGCTCGTGTCCGTGCTGGGAGATCTTCGCGGTCTAGAGGCACAGCAACAGCAGCAGCAACAGCAGCAGCAACAGCAGCAGGGCCAACAGCAGACGAACCAGCAGCAACAGCAGCAAGGAACGGCAACGACACGCCGTCAGCTGCACTCACAACACCGCGCCCTTAGCCGAGCGTTGATGGACTCCGAGCTGCAGAGCCTTCGCCGCAAGGGGCCCAACACCATCCAGCGACTGCAGGACAAGCTGACCGTCATCAACAACAGACAAACGCTTAAACAAACCAAAAATTTAGTTAGAGCCTTTAGTGTAGAAAGTAGCATGCGTAGCGTTAACGGAGCTAGTATTACCGCCACCGGCAACACCGGAAATGGGTGCGAGCCGCACGGCGACCAGGACATTATCAATGGCCGGCTGGCGGAGGTGATCGCCATCTACGGTGAGGTGGATCGTGCCGCACGGAAGCTCGAACAGCTGACCGAGCAACGCCGCGAGCGGCTCCGCGAGATGACTCGCCAGCGCGCACTCGACGATGAGATTAACGAGGTATGTACGGGGAACACCTTCCCCCTCTGGGTGGATATCCGGTACGAACGTTTTCCGCAAGCCGCAGTCGGAAGTTTCCCCCCCCCCCCCAATCTTTTGTTGATTAATATTATTCGGGAATGTGGAAACAACTTGCCTGGGGATGGGAAGAAATGAGCTAACTCTAGTTGAATTCCATACCGAGCTATTCAGCAACGTGTGAAGCAAATTACTGTGTTATTCGCATTCCTTTTGAGTGGAACTTTTCTTTTTTTAATGTCTTTTCTTAACAATGTATTCAAACAATTTATTATTTTATTATTTTATTTGTATCTTTTCTTGAAAGATACTTGAAGGGAAATTAAAGTAGAATATTTTATTTGCATTCTATTGAAAGAATTGAACAGGACATCACTAGCACATGCCATGTGTTGACCTCTAAAATTATGACTACCGCACCTTTCTGGCGGTAGTGAACTTGTCTACTTGTCACTTTCTCCGGCCCCGTTGGGTAACTCCCTTCGGATGCCGATGAAACAAAAAAGCATGCCCTATGCAATCGATTTATAAATTATACATTAGTGTACCCCGAACGGTATAAATTATCACACTCCTCGTTGGGAGCTGCTTCGACGATGATGATGAAACTCCGCTCCACGACCGGAAACAAACTCTCGGTTTCAGGCACCGCGCGAGAACCGGTCGAACAATTTCGTTTTGCTAACGACCGTTTTTTTTTTTTTTGCTTCCCCCGTCGTCCCGTAGGTCATTTGCTGGATGCGCAACGAGGGCGAACAGTCGCTGCGTACCTTCGGAGAACCGGGTGCGCTCGAGTGTCCGGAGGCGGCCAAGGAGTGTGAGCAGCAGTTTGAGCAGTTCTACTACGTCGCCCGCAAGCATCTCGGCAAGGGCCGCGACCTGTGCGACGCGTCGGGCGAGCTGGAAATCATGCGCGACAACCTGAAGCTGCTGAAGGACTGTGTGGACGAGTTCCAGGAGCGGCTGGAGCGGGTGCGGGAACGGATCGAGGGTGCGGCCCGGCTCCATAGTCTGCTCGGCATGCAGCAGCTCAAGCTGGACGATGACATACGGACGGAGATGCTGAAGCTGGCGGAAAAGATCGACGCACCGGTTCGGTTGATCGAGCGTTGTCGACGTCTGGTGCCTTGCGATCCGCCGCACGATTCGACGACGGCCGAAGACATTTCTACGAGCGAACTTTCAAACGGTAGCAACGGTAGTAGCGCCCATAACCAACACTTCCTCAACCATCAGAACGGCAGTAGCGTCAGTAGCAGTAACAAAAGCAACAACAACAACAACAACAACAATAACAACAACAGTACCAGTGATAACATAAGTCTAGATATAAGCATGTCGGATGATACGATAACGGCCACCAGCACGCCGGAGAAGGGCAAGTTTGGCCAATCGACGACATCACCACCGCCGCCACCACCACAACCTCCACACTCACTGCCAACGCTCGCGGAGCAGACCGATGATGCGCCCCATCATCACCACAGTCAGGGCCAAGGAACGACGACGACAACGAACAGGCATCAGCGGAGTCAGAACCATCACCAACACCACCACCATCACCACCACCATCATCATCATCGGCCCGACGAGGAGGACGAGGAGCTCTCGAAGCTGGCTGACTCGGGACTTGGTGGGTGCGATCGATGCGAAGGGAACGCAAAGCTCGAACGGACCTGTTCCTGTCAGAGTTTCGAGGATGCCAAGAACGTTTGGTAGGTCGAGCACATCGACGAAGATTGCAACGAGTAGCTTACTTCATCGTTTTTCCGCTCTCTCTCTCTTTGTCGCTCCAGCAACAATAGTGACGATCTGGACGAGGACTGCTTTGAGGGTATCTCAAAGCCACCGCTGGATCTTCAGATCCCATTGCAGGCCAATGCCCACCTGTACTGTCACGCCTCGAACCTCCAGCTGGACTACGAGGAGAACAATCCTTTCGACCAGAAGACGCAAAAGTAAGTCGACGCTGGCAGTTCGAAGCCGAAGCGGACGAATTCTGATTGAGTTTTTTCCACCCGCTAGGACGCTTCTATTGATCATGCGCGAAATGATTGGCACAGAACGCGACTACGTCCGCTCGCTGCAGTACGTGATCGAGAACTACACCCAGGAGCTGCTGCGTGAGGACATCCCGCAGGCACTGCGCGGCCAGCGCAACGTCATCTTCGGCAACATCGAGCGGATCTGCGAGTTTCATCGGCAGCACTTTCTGAGCGAGCTGGAAAGGTAATGTGAGCGGGGACGTTAACGGCTTTTATATATCGCTGGTTCACTCCATATGTGTGTATGTGTGTTTCTTTTCATAGGTAACATTGTCCGGTTGTGAGAAGAAACTCCTCAAGCAAAGCTCGAGCAGGGAGACGGAACGAGCATGAACACGTTTTATCGCAAATGTCGCTTTTCCATCAAGTATTTGACGTTTTCTTTCAAAACTGACACCGACTCCGTAGGTTGGGAAGGGACATACTTTTGCGGACTTTAGTGCACTGTCCTGATCTGAATCAACTAACAAAATCTCTTTAAAACCTATCAGTTTCCAAAAGGCGATTTCTGTCGTCATCCTCTTCTTCAAGGTGTAGTTTCTTGTAGTTTAACACCAAGACGTACGACATGTCTTCAAGTCGAATTAACTCTTGTAAATATTAAAACAATACGCTCAGTGTACATATATCTTCGACCTACCCGTTAAGGACATTTCTCATTGCATAGAATTCTTTTTCAGCTATTGCGAGATTACGTCCTAAATTATGTACTGTATCCTAATGAACTTGTTCGACTCAAGCCGTGTTGGCATCGTAGTAGGCCGCGAGAAAATGGTTGCCAAAATGCACTCGAGAACAGACACCGACTACTTGCTACACCAGAAGACGCGCCTTACACACTGTTCACCATGACAACGGCAACAGAGTTTGCGACCAAAAAGAGTAGTTCCATTTGGCATCAGTTCTTCCCCTACTCACGCCTCGTTTTATTCGTCTTTGTTTCTCCACGCCAACAGCTGTGAGCATCATCCGCTGAAGGTGGGTACCGCGTTTCTGCGACACGAGTCGAAGTTCTATCTGTACGCGCTGTACAACAAGAACAAACCGAAGAGCGATTCGCTGATGAGCGAAAATGGCACCCAGTTCTTCAAGGCCAAGCAGATCGAGCTGAACGATAAGATGGATCTGGCGTCGTACCTGCTGAAACCGGTGCAGCGGATGGGCAAGTACGCCCTGTTACTGCAGCAGCTGATGAAAGCGTGTGCTGACATTCAAGTAAGTGTACTCGTCACTTGCCGTTTTCTCTACTCCACTCGATCAATTTTTGGCACCATTTTTTTTTGTTTGCAGCAGCACACGAACAGCAATCCGGAGATCCTGGAGGATCTGGAGATGCTGCAGAAAGCGGAGGAGATGGTACGATTCCAGCTGCGCCACGGTAACGATCTGCTGGCGATGGACAGCCTGCGCGATTGCGATGTGAACGTGAAGGAGCAGGGACGACTCCTGCGCCAGAACGAGTTCCTCGTGTGGGAAGGAAAGGCGGGCAAGAAATCGCTCCGCCAAGTGTTCCTGTTCGAGGAGTTGGTTCTGTTCAGCAAGGCCCGAAGATTCCCCGATCGGAAGGTAGGTTTTAGGGTGTGCCTAGGTTATTGAGAACATATTTATTAGATCATTTCTTTTCGTGCTCATCTTGCCGCCAGAATCTGGACATCTATATCTACAAGAACAGTATCAAGACGTCCGACATCGGACTGACGGCCCATGTCGGGGACTCACCGTACCGGTTCGAGATTTGGTTCCGGAAGCGTAAGCCGGGCGATACCTGGACGCTCCAAACGATGAGCGAGGATGTGAAGAACGCCTGGACGGAGGAGATCTCGAAGCTGCTGTGGAAGCAGGCAAAGCGCAACCGCGAGATCCGCCTGGCCGAGATGTCGTCGATGGGTATCGGAAGCAAACCGTGCCTGGACATTCGTCCGAGCCAGGATCAGATCAACGATCGGTCCATTAGCATCTCGCAGCTTGGAAAAGGTAAGTTTGCACGGGAATGGTTTACCGTTTGAGGTTATGTTCTTCAGTACGCTTTTTTCCCCCACTTGCAATTCATTAGCTCCAAAACTGCGCCACTCGTTTATGGGTACACTTCCGGAGTCCAAGTCGAACAAACGACCGCAGTCGATCATATCCGTCAGTTCGTCCTCATCGGGCAGCTCGTCCGTCAGCACCGGCACCAGCTCGACGACGAGTGGATGCGAAGCAACGACGGTTAGTGTTAGTGGCAACAGCAACAGCTCGTCCGGATCGTCGTCTGCGGCAAGCAATAGTGGCAGCAGCAGCAGTAGTGGCAGCAGCAGCGCCAGCAGCACCACCACCACCAGCATCACCACGTGCAAGCGGCTAACGCTTAGTATCACCGACCCAAACGCTCCCGCACCTCTGAAGACGAGTTACAAGAAGCATCAGCGATCAACGACTCTCGTGAGCCAATGTTCTATGGGTAAGCTTACTTCTGAATGTTTTCCCATTATTTGTTAGTTCAGTCATTTATTCTTAATTCTGCATCTGTTCTTATGTTCCCTCCAGAGAGTGGCATTATAGCTGATATTTCGCTCAGTCCGGACGAGGTGCTGGACAATCCGCACTGGCCGCATCACCTCCACCACCACCACCATAATCTACCAAAGCACCATACCAACCTGAAAAAGACCCACAGTCTAGCCTCCTCTGGGCCGGTTTCGCTGCCATCCTCGCTGTCGGTAGCTCCGGCGGCGCTCGACGGTACCACCAAACTGGAAGACAACAAATCACCAGACGCCATGACGACGGCGAAGACGACGGTCGAAACGACCGACAATACCATCACCGTCCACCTTTAAAACAGTAAGCTTGTGGCAGGATAAGAAACACGCATCCCTTGTAAAAAAAAAGATCACCTAAAACTCTCCCCGGATGTTCCCTATCGTGGAAGGGGAATCATCATCATCACCACCATCACCACCACCAGCCTCTTGTACATGTTGTTTAGTGTGTGAGTGTGATTTGTATAAGCTGCGCGGTCGCCCCACTCTTCAAACTGCTGGAGATTCTCTACTCATTCTATAACAAACATGCCTGCTGCGGGGCGTGCTGTTTCGAATCGCAGTAGGTCATGGGTCGTAACGCTGTCTATTATCACTATTGATATAAGTATTATTATTATTATTACCGGTATTTTAATTGCCGTTTAGGAGACGCCGCACGATAAATAGGAGATCGTAACTAGAGAATGAGATGATCGGTAAGAGATGATATAATGAATAGCTAAAGTACTAAAAGCGAAGGAAATCATAACATCATAACGATGACACTAAAAAAATAACAAAAATAAAAAATAAATAAATATTATGCGCAAACAATTACCCATGTTGTTGAAGGAGAGATAGAGAAGAGCGGAGGAGAGAAAAATCAGCGTTTAGATAAAATAAATGCTGCCAGAAAACATTCGATAAGGACCCCGTACTTTGAAAGGGAATAATTTATTGTACCTAGCGTGAGTAAAGCGTTGTGTGCGAGTGTTTAAATTAACGTCGTTTTAGCGTGCGTACAGGAATGGAGCAAGCTCTAACAGCGATTTAGTGGGCGATAGGGTTAGTGGAGTTTATGATTTAGTTTCGTTTGAGCTAAAAAAAAAACAATAACAACAGATCAATCGACAACTTTGCATGATTCCTTCGTAAGCGGATGTGTTATATAGTGAACCATCTAATTTCATATGTGCTATTGTGTAACCAACTTCGCCCTTCTTCCGATCGTGCTTTGTTCTGTATACGTTTGCGTTTTGTTTTTTTTTTTTTGTATTTTCCATTTTATTTCATCGGATCCTTGTTGAGGTAAAAGCGCCAGCAGTAGGTTGAAAGCTAGGCAGGCGGGGGGAGAGATAAAAGTGTACGGATAAGAAATATATAGTATTTTATTTACCTGTACCTCTTCTGGGTGATTCATTTGATGAACGAAAACATCCTCACGAAAGAAACCATAATTCAATGGACGTTACACACCTAGTTACACTGCTAGTGAACACAAGTTTTCGGGTGCATCTTTAAATTTGTCTCTACCATTGCCAGTACTAAATACATGTATTTTGTTTTCATCCCAAAGAAGGCCAAGTCCATAATCTGAAACTTTTCCGAACAACCGAAAAAAAAAACAAACAAACAAAACAACTGCGCTCTGGTTTTAAGGTTTAGTTTATTTGTTGTCTTACTTAACAATTGCACGTTTTGTGTTCTCATTTGGGCTAACTATTTGCATGATTAACGCTTTTTAAATAAAACACTGTTCTTTCACTCGGGTTGTTGCATCTGACGGCGTTTTTTGACGGCTTTCGATCGTTCGATGAAGGGGGCCGTCTCCTCTTCTGGGGCTCTGTTTTACAACACCATTCGGCTGTTTTTTATCTTTTTTTTAAAAAACTCACACTATATCAACATCATCATCATCGTCACGCTGACACGTTATCAACTTTCTTCTACCAAGGCTTGTGGTATTCGCTCTTCTACTGCGAGTTTGTTGTTTTCCACTAGCAGCAGTGGCAACAGCGTCCGGCAACAGATGCGATGAGAGATGGATGAAGATGAATATATGTGGTCGTTGTCGAATTTTTGGAGATAGCATTTTTGACTGTTCCAGAGGGCACGGGAGATCAGAAAATATATAAGACACACACACGATTTTTATTCTTCCTCACATTTTGATTTTTTTTTTGCGGTTGTGTTGTGATTTTTCTAGTTCGGCACGAGTTTTTCTTCTCCTCCTTGCAATGTTCAAACTAAGTGTTTGGTGTTTTCATTCTTGCATTTCAGGTCTGCTGCCTTAATTCTTCTCGAACGGCACACATACACACGTACAATGCTTCCTCATTTGTCTTACACACTTACTAATCTGTCTGTTTCTCTTAGATGCTTGGTTTTTGCTTCTTTTATTTGCTTAACACGTACACGTCTCTACCTCTTCTCTCTCTCTCTCTCTCTTTGTTTCTGCTTCAAAAACCTAATGCTTACTCCCAGGTCTTAATGACTTCGTTGGCTGTGGGTTGATTTTGTTGGTGGAATTGGGGACCGGACGAAGAGGACACGCAGAGAGTTTGAAGAGATACACGAACGGTGGGATGAAGGTGGGAAAACAGAGTGTTTCACAGAACGGGATCACAGGTGGAAGAGCGTTGTTGTTTTTGTTGTAGTTGAAGTTGTTGATCACAATTGACGAAGGCAAATGGAAAAGGAAACACAACATTTCCATCATAAAAGTGTGGGAAAAGAAAAGAAAAAAGAGAGAAAAAGAGAGAACGAAACATTATAGACAAAACCATAAGAAAATAAATTTCTAATAAACAATATATAACAGAGTAAAAGAGTAAATTTTGGGGTTTCGATAAGAAGCATAAAAAAACACTTTCGAAAGCATTGTTGTTGAAATTTTTGAAAGCAAATTGGATCAAAAAGAGGTAAAAATAGGAAAAAGAAAGTAGAAGCTTTTGGAAAACAGTTTTCCCTCTGGTAGGAAAATCTCTTTTGATGCAAGAAACGGTGAAGAATGCTAAAACTGGATGAATCCATTTCGTTGGATTCGTTGGCAAACTTCGCACGACGGGCGAACGTCACAAGACAATCACAAGAAGCATTTTGAAAGGAATAAACAGATATGGAAGAAAATCACATTCGGTTTTGGAAAAGCAGTAATAGAATAGAAAAAAAAACGAAATTTTGAAAGCAAGATTTGGTAAAATATATGAAAAGCTGTCTTAACAATTAAGTAGTAAAAAAGGACGATAACAAGGAAATTTTGAAAGCAATTATCTCATCAAACGGGAAGCTCTGGAAGCGTGTTTTTTTTTTTGGGAGGATCGATAAAAACAGAATCCAAATCAGATTCTTATTCAGGGTCGAAGATGTGGGTGGGTAGATGAAGGGCTTGGCTTGGGGAGCCTCTCCCGCCGGTCTTACCACAGGAACGTGCGCACGTGTGCACTTGTGTGGGTGGGTGTGTGTTGTCTTTGTCGCGTGGAAGGAGAGCATCCGAGCATCCTTTCGGAACCACGTGGACGGTTGGTTGGCGTGCTGGTTGGTTAACGATGAATGCGGGATTTGCTGGGGGTGGGGTGGGGTGGGCGGTGTTGATGCTTGCTGCTCGGCTTGGTTGTTTTTTTTTCTTATTCTTTTCTTTGCAGGAGAAGATGAGACACGCACACGCACGCACACAGAGAAGGGAAGCAGTAACGCAACACGGGGTTTGGGGTGAAATTGAAAAAGAGGCTGAATAGGGGGAGGTGTGTGGTAGGGAGAGAGAGAGAGAGAGAGAGAGAGAGAGAGAGAGAGAGAGAATAGAAGCTGATGGTGGTGATGGTGGTGGAGATATTTTATCTCCTTAAGTTGTGTGGCCGCCAACGATGCGTTTCATGATCACAGGCTGGGATTGGGTTTGATGATATTGGCGTTATAGTACTGCTTCTGCTGATCCTTTTGCCGATCCTTCACGATGTCCCTTCACCCTCCTCGCTACGGTGTGGGAACCGGTAACGGGCATCACCAGGATTTGCCATTCCTTGCCGCGGAAGGAACGCTTCTCGCTTCCAGCCTCGTCTTCTTCAACACCACTGGATCCTCCACCCGGGAGGATTGGAGGAGGCGGGTTGGAGCGGATTGGTGTTTTTGCATGCGTTCGATTGCACCGCAGAAGTTCTCTTCGTTTTTCTTCGTTTTTGCGTTAAAGCGTCGATTTTAAACCAAACAAAAAACACACACACTTCGAACGTAACAGTAACGCGTCAGCGCGAGATCCCGGTTCTCGTTTTTCTTTTATTTTCCCATCTTCTCTGACACACGTACACACACACGCACGCCACAAAGGAAAAAAATGAGCACAGGAAGGATGTAGAAGAAAACAGAGTAAAAAAATAAACGCGAAGCAGCACCGGATTCGACGACGGGCAACGACAGGAAAATAAATAGGACGGTAGGTACGCGCTGCCTGGCGATGGTTGCTTGGTTGGTTGCTTGGTCGGGGTTGGTTGGATGATTTGAGCGTGTCGGTTTTTTTGGTGACGCACTGTTTGCTTCTATTGCATGGTGGCACTGGTGGTGGTGGTGATGGTAGGAGGGTGGAAGGGGTGGCGGTGGTTGTGGTTTGGGGTAGAGGAGTTTGTAACTGTTTTAATTGTATTCTTTTTTGCTTTACTTCTTCTTCACTTTTTCTAATGGAAGTCAGGATTGACTGTTGGTTGGAGGGAGAAAGGAAAAGAAATGAAAATCGTACCACGGATTAACAAAACGAATTCGGTGAATCTTTCTCCTCCCAGGGTGGGGATGGGTACCCCCTCCGCCAGGGGAATGTGATCGGTATTTACCACTCGATCTATAACTACGGAAACTACTACTACAAATGCTGCTAATGCTACTTGAAACAGCAAATTCCTCAGCAAAAAAACTACAAAATTTTCATCGCACTAAAGATTCTACCAAATGCGGATGAATGAAGCTTTTTTCTTTTTTTTTGCTATAAAATTCCATTTTACATCATATGTCTGTACAATTTCTACAAAAAAACGAATCGATTATGCCCAGTTTTGTTGAAACTGTACTAAAAAGCCACCTTGTACTAATTTTCGCCTAAAAGTATGCAATCTTTCGCTTTACTTCGGCCGACCTCAAACCCCATTGGGTGTTCGTGAAAATTTAGTTCTTTTTACGATTACGATAATTTCGTAAAAATTCCACAATCACACGAGTAAGGGAAGGTTTTATTAGTACAGTTTAAATAAACATTAGCATAATCCACTCTACGGTGGTGCGAATAGACTAGTTCTACGGGATTTTATAAAGGAAGGGGAAAGATTTTTCATGCACTTTGACGGGCTTCGACTGTTGATGGGAGCAAGGATGATTGTGGAAATGAGAACGATGCCGGGAAATCGGTTCGTGGATGTACTTATCTTGACGATGGTGACGAAGGCGATGGAGGCGCCTTATATCCAACGGAAGATGATAGTAGGTGGATGTGAAGAGATCGCATGTGGGTATGTGTGTGATGCAATCGCATGTGGGGGGTATGTGTGTTTGCTGTCATCCATTTTCCACTCAGGCGCGGCATTTGCTTTTCAATGCACACACAAACACAGGCTGAGAAATCCATGCAGGGAGGCGCGACACGCTTCGCATTGTTTCGTAGTGAATGGTGGTGTTTGTTGTCGCAGGTAATAAGTAGAAGGCACAACCCCGAACTCGTCTTTGCCGGATCGCTCGGGGACGTTGGGTGACCTTCGGCGCGATGCTCTGCTAGTTTCGTAAGCTTTCACAGGCATTGTATTAGGTAGGATTCATGATTAAACTTAAAAAAGGATAATCTATTTTCAGTTTGGGATGAGTGGTGTGGGTGAAATAGAAGAGGAGGAAGATATTTCTCATAGTTTCTCGAGAGGCGAAGAGTCATGAATCATGAACATAAAAAAAACCGGCCAAATGATGCGTTTTCTTGGGTGGTTTACATACTTTCAGGCCACTGGAGTGAGGTTTTGCGCCCAAAAGTGTGCAAACCACACCAACAAGCGTCTTATTTGTCAGCTTTTTATTGATTGTGGAAAATAAGAAATAGAAGAATAGGTTAAAGTAAGGAAAGCAAGAAAACCGATCATCCTCCATAGTTGTGTGTTATGTTAGTGAAAAGTCGCTGGTTTATAATTAGTTCGGTATTGTTTAAAATGTACTTTTTATTTGTTTGTTGTTTCGCTTCTCAGCTTCTCATCTACTCACGACACTTGTTTTTCGCTATTGCCAGTTTCAACATCGTACAGTTGATTGGTTGCGTGTGTGAGTGTTTGTTTTTCTTTTATGAGAATCCTTTTCATTTCCCCAATTTGTTACTCGCTTGTTGTTCTCAATCAAGCCTTTTTCTGCCTTGTTGTTTTTCTTTTTCATTTTACAACTAGATTTGGATAACTTTCCTACTATTTGGGCGGCTGGTTTAGACGAGTTAACTTGATGTTCATCAACAATTTCATCCCCACCCAGTGTCGGTCAGAAGGAAGGAGGAGAAAGGCGCAAGTAGGTAAAGGTGCATGGTGATCGTTTACTCTTTTCCCCTTACACCAACCCTTCTTCCAAGCAAACCTTGTACTGTTTAGGAAAGATTATTACCATCTTTCCGCTCCGCTTTCTTCGGTTGTGTTCATCTTATCTTCTTTACTCATCATATCTCGCTAACCTACGCGAATCATTGTAATAAGGATTAATTATTTTGAATGCGTTCAATTTTCCTTCCCCTGCATGATGCAGGACAACTGTATTGGAGGATGTTTTTTCCAATTTTATTTTTACTTTATTTTTAAATTTTCTTTTCGGAAATGGGATAAGAGAAATTTCAACAACTTCCTACAGCGCGGAGAGCTCACATAGACACATACACACGCGAATACACGAGTGTTGTTCTTTGTGCGCCAAGAAAAAAAAAACACCCAAAAATACCCCCTAGCCCCTGCCCTCTGTGGAGATTGGGGACTACACCACAACGTTTGACGCTAATTTGTGAGTTATGTATATAAATAAAAAGAACTTCGTTTCCAAAAACGCACACGAGAGAGACGACAATAATCGACATTCTCCGAACGACTAAAACCTCGCATGGGTTCAAACAGAAGATATTAATGAAAAGAAGATCTACTAAAAGAAAACAAACAGAGCAATTACGAGAGAATCCTATCTAACGATCGTTCTTTTCTCTACTCCAACGTCCTGGATGGAATAACGCTAGGTATGCGCAAATTTATGCTCATCCACGATTGAGGAGACATTTTTCCCATCGCCCAACTCCTCTTCCCTCTACTATTCTAGGCACAACATCGATCTTCCACCACCATCTTCCCGCGGAAAAAGCAACAAGCAAAAGAGCAACATGCAAGCGCTCGAAACGCTCGAAAAAAGAAGGTAAAATACGCGATTTTCCCGTGTTCTGATATTAACAATTGCACACACACACACAGAGCACAGAAGGAGGTCCGAAGGTCCCCGATTAGGAAAGGGACTCACCGTTAGGTAAACGTGTGTTACGCTTTGGGGGCAAGGGGGATTGTGTGTTTCTTATGTGTCATCGTCTCGATCGATCAAAACAATCGATTGCAAACTCATCTCACATACGCTTCTTTTCCATTCTCGTAAAATTACTACCTACAGTAAATGTGTGTGTTTTTTCGTTTCGTTTTACTGAACAGTAGATCCCAAAAAACAGATTCTCTCTCCCACCCCCTTAATAATGACTTATTTGTTGTGTATTCTTACACGATTTTCAAACACAACTTGCACACAAACACACCATCTCATCCTTTCCTGCTCTAAACAAAGCTCTCTCATCAGGCGTGCTTCCGGTTTCGTACGTTTCGATTTTAAATAAGTTAAGTAATTCACGCTCATATACACAAAACCACCAGTGTCGAAAGTTTTGGCAAAGAAAGAGATTAGAGAGGTAGATAGTGGAGGGAGAAAGATGTGTTTGTGTGATACATGTGTGTATGTGCTAGTGTTTGTGTGGGTGTGAGGTTAGGGCTGCCCAAACGTGATCTTATCGTGAATGGGGTTTCGCATTTATTAACTCGCTTTATACGCTAGGCAACTTCGGTTTCGGAGAGTGGTTGTTAGCAGAGCAGCAGAGGCACTCCAAATAGTCGGCAAAAAATGTATGAATAGTGATTTGCCGTACATTGCATACCTTCAAGGCTGATAGATCAATTAAACCCCCCCGAAAGGCTATGCAATACGCATGATAAACTACATTAGTAACGCATTATTTGCCGTGGTTGGAAATGCTTGCATTTGTCGTAGGAGTTTCCCATAAACTACGCCATTTCTCGTTCGATTTAAGAAAGAAAGTGAAAGCGTTCCGCAAGAAAATAAAAGCCAAACAAATAAAACCAAAAACAAAAGCTGATTTGAAATACGGGGAAAAAACTAAAACACAAACAAACAAACGTAAACACTTTCTTTTTTTTCGGCGCACCATTCCTCTTCGTTGTATGGTGAGAATCATGTTTTGGCATATACTAGAAACAGAAACGTGACCTAAAGAGCTTAACTTAAGTGTCGTGTTTGCAGTGGGAAGATTGGTTGCTTGATTGGGGTTCGGTTAGCGGAAGGAGTTTGACTTCAAATCGAAGTAGAAAGCACCTCCCCATTAAGGGTGTTGATTAGGGGGAGGGGGAAGGTAAGTATTATTGCTCACTCATACATTCCTAGCTGTCACACGGACACGCCCATACACACCAACACATACGGTGGCGTCACGCACGCCCTTTGGATGTATGTGTGTGATTGGATCGTGTGTAATAAAAAAGAATGGGCATATATCATATGTTTTGCATATCATATCATTCCGGGTAAGCCTTATGACTACATACACACAAACACGCACACACACACGAGCGCGCTCGCGCTAGGTTTGCGTTTGAACGGGTTGTTGATGTATCTTTTTTTCTTCTTCTTTATATGGGGTCCATTTGTTTAATGCTGAGATTTAAAAGTGCTAAACCTAGGGTACACCATTCTGTTCTAGCTAAAGCCTGCTTCGCCTTCGCTGTACCCTCTCTCGAATTGCGTTGTGAATTGCGTAAAATAAGCGATCCTCCTCACTACTGCTACTGCCCTCCTCCGTGCTCCGGGGTGTGTGTTGGGTGGTTGCGTGCGTGTGGATATGGGTGTAGTATATATATATATATATTAACGAAAGATCTGGTTTGTAGTATATAAAACGGGGGAAAAAACGGACTACTAAATGAAATCCTCATATAATGGGATTCGGTATTCCAGTGAAGAGATGTATATATATAGAGAGAGATAGAGAGGAGCCATTAAGTCTCAATATAAACAATATTTTAACTACTCTATTTACTCTCTCCCTGCTTCTTCGTTCTCGTTTTATGCATTTCTCTAGTATGCATATCTGAGCAGCAGCTGCACACGCTACCCCTAACCACAATCTAAAACCTAACCATAAGCGCCACAGCGTGCCACACTCAGGCACGGACACTCACACACAACGCACACATACACTTAAAAGTAATCGCAACTACTTCCTCTTCCTCCACGCGGTGAAGGAAACGATTTTACACAATCAACGTACTTTTGCTCGGGTTTGATCTACATAAAAAACTGCGTGCGAGATGAATTTTTTCTAAACGGTTCACAAAAAGAATCTATCTGCCCCAACCGTTTGGGCACAACATCGCTCAAACACCTCTCATACACACACGTACACAAACACAAAACGTGAACGTGTATCGAATTAGATACAGCAAAAGTAGGCTGTTTGCTATGTAATGATTAGATAGTAACGAATTAATTAATTTAAAAAAAAACACAAAGCGAGTGAACAAACTCGATGAAATTCACAATAAACAGATAATAGGGGACACCCGGCAGCGAAAAAGAACCCCCCTTCCGCGCGGCACGTCCTCACAGGAAGGATGGCGCCATGCTCCAAGAACGACGCATGGGGATGGAGGATTTGTCTTGTCTCTCTCGTAGTATTCGTTTAACATCCGTTTTCCTGTTTTTTTTTTACTTTTTGACTATTTTCTACTCCGTTTTACTACTCCCTTTGCTTGGTGCGAAAGCACGTTTCCAGTGCCTCCATCCAAATCTGCACACGTGGGGTTTCATGTTTGCTTAGTTTCGATGAGATAACGTATCGTACTCGAACCGATTCGTTTCCGATTGCGATAATGTATGGATCGTGATTGTGGTGGTGGTGGGTGGTGTTTGTTGTAGTTCACGCTTGTTTCTTCCCTCTCTCGGTTTGCATATATGCGTGCTAATGTATGAACGTGTGATGGCCGACTGCCGATGACCCTCTCGAAACTCTCTGCCTTGCGTCTGTATGTAAGTGCGTGTGTTTGCGTCTATGGTAGGTTGGTGTGACTGAAACCTACAACTACTTCCTTTTCCCTGCTAGCCCTCCTCTATCGTTGAAACGAACTATCGCACCGCACACAAACACACAGATACACTTCTCTGCATCGAAACACCCCCGCGACCGAACAGTTGCAGCGTGTTGTTTTTGCGGCGCGGGGCGGGGTGTTTACTGCGAGAGGAAGCTATTAGGGTTGGGTGTTGGGTGGTTGTGAACTATTTCTCAGCTCGCGCTCTGCCATTATGGACCCCATATGATGTAAGCAAAGAACACGGCCCACGCTAACACTAGTCCATGCATATTTTTTATGTAACTCTCACCGTCCGAAATCCTTCTGGCGACGAACTTCAGGATTTCATCCAGCAGCACGACCGGCAGCGAGAACTTCATGACGGTCATCCACTCATCTCCGTTCAGTGGAGTAACTTGGAAAACGGTCTGGCGAAGAAAAAACACAGATACGGAGTGATTGGATTATTAACGACCCGATGGGAAAATGAGAGAGCATGGGATTTAGAACATGAAAGAGGGCAACACTTACGGAAAGAACGTCAACGTAGAGGATGACGAAGTGGAGAGCGAACGACAGACACATGGAGGCGATCAGCCACATGTTGGACCATGGCGGCATCTGGACGAGCGACTGGTTCTCAGACAAGCTGTCGGAAAAGGAACAGTAATGGTTAGCTACTGCACACTGTAGAGCGAACGACTTTGGAGCCATTGAATGCCCCGAAAAAGGCCCACCTGTTCATGGCGTTCAACATCTCAATGGTGACCAGCACGGACAGAGCCATCGTCATCGGATGCGGATCGTTGAAGATCTTGCAGTCAATACCCTTGAACTCTTCGCCACCGCCCAGGCAGGACAGATGGTGAGTCAGCTGCCAGTACGACAGCTGCGGACCAGTCTCGGAGAACATGAACCACCAGGCAGCACCACCGACGGTAGCGCAACCGACATATCCACCGATGGCCATGTAACTGGAAGAAGGACGCGATTAGTAGAGGAGCGGCACAAGCCTTGCGGGTGAAATATTCATCGATCGTTTGCTGCTGATTGCATTTCTTTGTGAGCGATAGTTAATTAAACGAGCCCACCACAAGCATGCAATCTGAACACTGATCTGAACTCACCGGAAGAACAGCCAGCCAGAGATCAGACCCTCATCGGCCTTACGCGGCGGCTTGGTCATGATGTCCAGATCCGGTGGGTTGAAGCCGAGGGCAGTAGCTGGCAGACCGTCAGTGACCTAGGGGATGTGAATAGGTGCGGTAAACCGATGAAAATAAACCCGATAAATCGATTTTCCACACCAGCCCGGTACTTACCAGGTTGACCCACAGCAGCTGGACGGGGATGAGAGCTTCCGGCAGACCCAGAGCGGCCGTCAGGAAGATGGACACGACCTCACCAATGTTGGACGAGATCAGGTAGCGGATGAACTGCTTCATGTTGTTGTAAATGGCACGACCTTCCTCAACAGCGGCAACGATGGAGGAGAAGTTATCGTCAGCCAGCACCATCTCGGCGGCCGACTTGGCGACGGCGGTACCGGAACCCATGGCAATACCGATTTCGGCCTTCTTCAGGGCGGGGGCGTCGTTGACACCGTCACCAGTCATAGCGGAGATTTCGTTCATCGACTGCAGGAACTCGACAATCTTCGACTTGTGGGCCGGCTCGACACGCGAGAACAGACGGGCGCGGGCGCAAGCCTCACGCTGCTCCGACACGGACAGATCGTCGAATTCGCGACCCGAGTACGACTTGCCGGTGGTGTCCTCATCCTCAGTGAACACACCAATGCGGCGGCAGATAGCTTCGGCGGTGGCCTTGTTGTCACCAGTGATGACGATGACACGGATACCGGCGGCACGGCAGCGAGCGATCGAGTCCAGGACTTCCTTACGCGGCGGGTCCAGCATACCGACGACACCGACGAAGGTTAGGTTCACCTCATACGTGTAGAACTTGGTCGAGTCGTTCAGGTCCATGTCGTCCGGCTTCATCGGGCTGTCGGCGGTGGCCAGGGCCAGACAGCGGAGCGTATCGCGGCCGGTACCGTACTGGCGGGTCAGGTCCAGGATGCGCTGCTTCAGCGCAGCCGTCAGTGGCACCTTGGTCGATCCGACGCGAGCGTGCGTGCAACGGTCCAGGACACCCTCCGGGGCACCCTTACAGAACAGCTTCGGTCCGGTTCCAAGCTTGGAGGCCTTCAGCGGGGTACAGTAGGTGGACATCGACTTACGATCACGCGAGAACTCCAGGGTGAATTCCTTCTTCCACTTGGTCTCAATTTCCTGACGCACGCAGATGGCGCTCGAGCGACGGTCCAGACCCTGCTTGCTCACACCGAAGGGGTTCAGCTTCTCAGCCAGCACGATCAGTGCGGTTTCCGTGGCCTCACCGACCTTCTCGAAGACCTTCTTCACTTCGTTGAAATCAATAGCAGAGTCGTTACACATGATGCAGATCGTGCCGAGTTCGTGCAGGGTTTCGTAGTCCGACGCCTTGATGCGCTGACCGTTGAGAGTGACCTCACCGATCGGCTCGTAGGTCGAGCCCGAGATCTCGAACTCGGTGAAGCTGCTGTCGTTACCCTCGACCTTCTCGAAGATGAACATACGCGACACGGACATCTGGTTGGTGGTCAGCGTACCGGTCTTATCCGAGCAGATGACCGAGGTACAGCCGAGAGTTTCGACGGACGGCAGCGAGCGGACGATAGCGTTCTTCTTGGCCATGCGGCGCGTTCCGAGAGCCAGACAGGTGGTGATGACAGCGGGCAGACCCTCCGGGATGGCAGCGACGGCGAGAGCGACGGCAATCTTGAAGTAGTACACGGCACCCTTGATCCAGGAGCCACCGTGGGCGGGATCGTTGAAGTGACCGATGTTGATAGCCCAGACGGCAACGCAAATCAGCGAGATCACCTTCGACAGCTGCTCACCGAACTCGTCCAGCTTCTGCTGCAGCGGGGTCTTGATTTCCTCGGTCTCCGACATCTCGGTACGGATCTTACCGATGGCGGTGTTCAGACCGGTGCCGATGACGACACCGCGCGCCTTACCGGCGGCGACGTTGGTACCCGAGAACAGAATGTTCTTCTTGTCCTGGTTGACGGCACGCGGATCGGGGACGGCATCGGTGTGCTTGATCACCGACACAGACTCACCGGTCAGGATGGACTGATCGATACGGATGGTGGTGGAGTAGATCTTGATCAGACGGATATCAGCCGGGATCTTGTCACCGACCGACACCTCGACCACATCACCAGGGACGATCTCCTTGGCGCGGATCTTCTGCACACCGGACTTGTCGCCACGGACGACCTTGCCCATTTCCGGCTCGTATTCCTTCAGCGCCTCAATGGCGGACTCAGCATTGCGCTCCTGCCACACACCGACGACGGCGTTGGCGATCAGAATCAGCAGAATGACGAACGGCTCAACGAAAGCTTCAACACCTTCATGTTCCTCAAATAGAGCTAGTACCTGTGGACAAAAGGAACGAAGACAATCGATAAGTTGGTCAGTTTAGTCAACGATTTCACGAAGGAGCATTACGCTTGTTCATTCCATTTCACTTTTCAATACCCCTTTCCCTTTTCCCAGTGCAAGCGATCATTTGTTGTGGGCTAATTTGAGTGTTTTCTTTCTTTATTTTTAAATTATCTAGGACGTTGCCATATATGTTTACAGAGATAAAAGAACAAACTATAAGGTTCACTGTTTTTCGTTTTAAAAGCTACTCTTTATCAATTGGGATTTATGAGATTACTGGGGAGCATTTTTTTATATGATTTTTATTATTTTTTTTTTCTTATTCTCCATATTCCAATATAGAGGATACATAATTTTACATTACAAAATCAAATTATTACGTAACATTTTAAACCTGAACAGAAAACATTGAGCAAATTCGTCAGCAAAGCTCATCTTTTGCACTTATTATTTTTTTTATTTTCTGTTTGCCGCGGAGACGACGGCTGGATAAAATATTATTTTTAGAAATATTGCTCTTATTATCGCTTCTTTACACGTCTACTACAAACTGTCTCACGGTCAATAACAACACTCTCTGCCCACTTCCTTCCCCAAAACAAAAAAAGAAGAGAAGCGAAAATTATCTGAAGGTTGTGTTTGTGTACGTATGAGAAAAACACGATAATATCCCCACCGCCATCGGGCGCGGCATGCAGAAGTCGAAATACTTGTGGTGTCAACGAAAACATCTACATCGCACGTCACACATAGTTTTATCCACCGAACTTTAAGGCCCGCCGCCACCCGTAGAAAGGTGCAGGCGTGAAAAGTCACCCCGAAACGGTTTTATTTTTGGATAAGTAACTAAGCGCGCAAAAAGAAAAAGAAACGAAAACCTCGGATCTTCAAATATCACACCCCGATGGGTTCCTGTCCTGTACATTTGGAAAACACATCCACAAGGATGCACAGGGAAACAGGGGGAAGGAGGACTTTGTTACATAAAAAATGTCAACCACTCTGACCAACAGCATGTGTATTTGCGGTTTAAAGTGAAATGGAGTCGACAGTTTTTTGGCACATTGACAAAATAGAATAGAGGTCTTTTCAGGGGGAAATCTTCCACCACTTACGAAACGGATGAAAAGATCATCCGGATCGGTGTGTAATGGCAATGAAAAGCATTGGATGAAGCATGTAATCGTTCCTTCCTGTTTTGGAGCTCCTAAGTCCGGGACGAAGGGGTAAGACGTGAATACTTACAAAAGAAATGATAGCGGCCAACAGCAGAATCTTGACTAGAAGATCATCGAACTGTTCAAGCACTAATTGCCAGAGTGTCTTTCCTGTAAATTGAGTAGAAAGAGAGAGAGAAAACGATCCGATTAGAACATTGCAATTGTTTATTCCGTCCGCTGTCGTGTGCACCCGTATCCATCACCCGGATGAGCGGATGGAGTTCGTTGCCTTCGCGCGTTACGATACAGTGCTCCGGGGTGGGTTTGTTTCATCAGCATGCGGTGTTGCGCTATATAATTGCGTTGTTTTCCTCGCAAGCCAATTAATTCTCGCCGCCGGTGGCGGAGCGCTGATGCATGGCGTTCGTTGATTCGGTCGTTTTCCTCCAAATAGTAAGGGTTTCCGTTTAAATTTTATCACAAAGCTGCAGGTAAGATGGGCCGCATAATGAATGCATTCACCAATTTTGGCATTAGAATTCCGTCAACGTAAGCCAATCATGTGCGTTAGTGCACCCTCCGAGCCTCCCCGCGGGGGACTGCATCACGTTAAGAGATTAATGGGCAAAAGTGTCAATAATGACACTTTTGTTCAAAATTAATACCGCTCCGGGATTTGGTTCGGCGGAGGCCGCAGTGTTTGAACGTTTCTACGCGTGCACCCGGCCTTCGATGTTCATTCAAATGCATAACGCGTTTGGGTGCTAACAATGCTATCGGACGGAGACAGGTCAAACGCCTACCGTCGGCACATGGCAATACGCGTACGTCCGGCCTTATTACACTCTCCTATTAGCTTCACCCTAGCACACACAAACAAAACGAACGCACAGCCCCATACCGTACCGTACCGTACCGAGAACGTACGCACGTACGTACTTGGCACGTAATACTTATTTTTGTCAGGGGCGCATAAAAATAGCGCCTGCACAACACACCTCCCGACCTCTCCACCGAAGCATGCTTTCCTTCGCGTATCTCTTTTCGCTTGAACCACGTTCGCAGAAGAACGCCGCCGCACGATGATGATGTTGATGTTGATGATGGATCCGGTGATGCCGTCGCCGCACGCGAGAAGCGCGATTATCATTGCTTCTCCATCAGGTAAACACACATATTTGGTTTTGGGAGTTAATCTGTGCTGTTTAATGGAGGGCGCGTCAGAAGAAGAAGAAAAGGTCGAACGGTACGAGACAGGAGAGAAATTAATATCTGTCCATCAATACCAAACACACACACACACACCCCGGACAGGTGAAAACGGCAATTTATGGCGAATTCAAAATGCTTTCAGTGCGCAACACCCTGCGTTTCATAACAAACGCCCCCCGGACATTGGGGCACCGGTATAAATAGAACCAAAAAGACCCATTTGCCGGTCGTCGTTGTTGTATAATAATGCTTCGTACAAAAATGCATAATCTACCCCGCATGGAAAACGGTTCGCTTTCGTTCTTAATATTGCTTCCGGTTCATCATTTCGTCAAAGGAAATCCAACATCCAGGGCAAACAGGGAGCGCATTATGTTGACTACAGTGATTAATCGGACAGGCCCGGTGAGGAAAGTTGTGGGGATCTGAGATCCCCTGCCTGTCGTGGAGAGGTCGTGTAAATATTTTCATCCTTCAAAATGCACACATCACCTTGGACCCCGCGCTGCTGTCCATCATATCTCGTTGCAATGGGGTGGTGGAGGCGGTAGGGAAGCAATGCTTCACATATTTGCATGGCCTAGTTTTTGTCTCGCTCCAGCAGGCTGATACGCTGGAGGAAACCTTCTATATGTGGCTGTTAGTATGTATGTGTGTGGTGAACGATAGGAGGTTTGTGGTTGAACGCCTCACAAAGTCAGTCGTTCCACGTTACCTGCACGAATGCCGGATGAGTGGCTCAGTTGGTGTGGGCACTCTCACTCATCTGTTTCTTATCTTATAGCACGCCATTTGGGGCTCTCGCCCCACCATGCCACGGATGCGACGGCAAGACGCAGACGGAGAACAAAGACCCAACAGGCCACAAAAGCATGTCGGGGTGCAGCAGATCGTTTCAGCTCAGTTTTTATACAAAAAAAATATCCGGATTTTTATGAAACCGTTTCATCTCGTTGGCTGTTCTAAGCATGAAGATGGCCCGGGAGCATTTCTACGACGGCACGACAACAACGCCCAGCTTTGTTTGATGATGGCAAACGCGGTTTCGTTGAAACGGGCTAATGTTTCTGCCACAGTGCGCTGCTTCTAACGTGACCGCGGCTATGCAGGTGGATGTGAGGCAGGGAGAGACGGAACGGACGTCTGCAACCAAGTTTCAACGTCGAAACGGCGTCAAAGTGACGTCGATTTTATTTATTCTTTCACCACCTCCGTCGCTGTTGGGAAGGTTAGGTGTTCTGTTTCATTGTACGCTACCAGCACCTCCATCCATCGTCGTCGTCGTCGCCGTCGTCGGTAGTTTATGAGGTGCAAAGGTAGTTGAAAGTCGCTGCCGTACATGAGTCAGCGCATTTTGAGCAACCGATAACCGATTTCTCCTAAATCTTGTGTAACGCACACGCGCACGGAACAGCTGATGAAACCGAGCACCACCACCGGAGAGCGTAACGGGTAGAGCATCGAACGGCTGTTTTGGGGGCAAACATGATACGTACCTTCTTCAGCGGGGAGTTCTGTGGGAAGAAAGGATTGCGAAAAAAAAAAGAAAAAATACATTAGTCATTATGTTGAGAATGTTCGGAAATAGAAATCATAATATGCAATCATATCCTCGCGAACATATCGATCTGTCCTGTTATTGTGCTTTATGGAAGAGGATCAATCTCGATCGTTCATGTGCTAATTGGAGCATGGCAGGATCCGGAAGAAGTCTTCCCTTGGAGTGGCTTACGCACTACCAGTTCTTGGAGTGAGTTTGACGTCAGCGATTGTTACGCAGCGAGAAAGAGAGATAGGAGAGAACGAGAAGAGCGCATGTTTGTCTTAAGCCAATGGTGCGTTACGCACCACAGACGATACCATACTCCCGTGTGCGTTGTCTTCCGATACATAAGTACACAAGAAGCTCGACGGTTCTCGTTGGAAGCAACCGAATCTTTGGCTTCTCGAAGCGGAAAATTGAAAAAAATAATCACAACGTGCCCCCTCTCCAAAGGAAACCGACCATTCTCCACTTCTTACTGCTTCTGCTTCTACTGCTTCTACTACTGACGATGAGCACCGTTGATACGTCCAACCGAGCTGCGCTCTAGTAGCCAGCAGAAGCCAGCATCGTCCCGTAGTGGCCTAAAAATAGAAAAACCCCATCCGGAACACGCGTGGAGCAGAACACGCGGTATCAGGTGGGCGCTCCCGCGTTTAATCGACACCGGACAACGGCCCCGGCCCGAACTGTGCGGAGTAGAAAACAAACTTCCTCAACGAATTACCGGGTGGAAATTTTGACCGCCCTCGGTTGAGAAAATAGTGAAGTAATGTTTGGCTGCTGACTCTCCTTTCACTTTTTCACACTCGCGGGCGCGGACGGGAAAGGTGTGCGCGAAAAACGTATCATGCCCGTGGCTCCTCTTCGCCCACAGAACAGAACGCAACACGAGACGACGACTGTGAACATCTTTCCGTTCGAGCAAGCAAGTTGGTGCTGGCGAAGCGATGGAGAAATTGTTGTATATTTATAAATAAGCGCTCGCCATTACACACTAAGACAATATCTGCGCGGGAGCGGTGATGATGATGATGGTGATATTAAATTATTGTTTCTTTATGATCCCGCGCCGCAGCAACTTCTAGTGGAGAAGCCGGTGCGCCGAGGGTGCGATTGGAAGTTGTTTGGAAGTTGTTTTTTTATGTACCTTCACCTCCAGAGCAACTCGAGGGGTTTGTGTTGGTGTTCAGCATGGTTGGACCAATATCTACCGCCTGTTGTGAAATCACATTTCATTTCCATGCACCACTCCTGATTGGGCATCTGGAAATCCGTAGTTTTCCGTGCGGTGGGATGATATCCACGGTACGCTTAATCCATCGGTAGAGATATGTGAACAGAACGAAACATAGACTGCGAGACGACCTCAAGCACACTTCGAAACGTCAATCAGTTAATATTCCGAACATCACGCTGATCGAAACCTCGGGCCCCGATCGTCCTTGTGCGATTGACAACGACATTAACGACTTGAATTGTCCTCCAACGCAAAGTAATGTAACGCGTGTCCCGAACATACGAGAACGATGGAGCCACGCATCGCACCGACGGCGGCGGGTTGAGATGAGAACGGGTAAACACGTGTCGAGTGATGTTGTTTCAAAAACATCGAACATCTGTTAATACACTCTCGGGTCTGGTGCTTCCAAACATTTCTCTTTTGCTTCCAATTTCCATTTCTTTCCCGCGGCTTTCGTGCACGATGGGCGGGTTTCCTCTTCTTAAATAGATTATTAAAACATTCATGAATCAACCCCGTCGTGTTCCCGCCGCTGTGAAGGTTGGAAAAGGTCTTTACCAACTTCCGAACCGAGCAAACACCCTCTCCCCCTCGTTGGGATGATTCATTCCTGCTTGTACCAGCAAGGTAAAATGACGAGGCGATTGTGCAAACGCCAAACGCGATCGCGCATGCGAAACGCTATCTGATCACTATAAATCGATGATCCACATCCATTCACCAATCCAACCTCCTACTGGCGCTACCGAGGGGAACCGTTATCCCGGAGCCGGACCCTATTCCCAGGCTTGGCGATGATGGATATATCGATGAGTTAAAGGTTCGCATACTTGGTTTCAAGGGCATGAACAGCGCACGAGCGAGCGCGAATGTAAAATATTTCACATTTTTGCTAACACTTTCATCCAATCCACAAGTGGAATGGGAGAAAGGGGTGAGAAGAAAATGATGCGTTGCTTACTAATGACGTCATAAACCTTTCATCGTATTAACGTTTTTATAGCTACTTTTAATAGTGCCAGTATTATCATGACGATCGACGATCGAAATTGGATTCGCGCAAAAAATCTACGGGAATCTCGAACCGAAACCACTAACAATACCGCAGTTTAGACTGAGTAACGTTGGCTTGCAGTGGGTAAAAAAAGATTTCATATATTAAAATTGATACACGTTTCCAGCGTCAAAATCTTCAAAACCATGGAGCAAGAGTAGTGAACAAAGTAGAGTTCCAATCGATTTGATTGTTTTTTTACACTATAAAAAAACCACCTATTTTTAGCAGACAAATTGATCTTCGCTCTTTGGACGAGTACTACTTTTATAGGCCAGGTTTTTCCAGAAATTTCCCTTTCCAACGCATTTCACTCAATCACCGGTTTTTCCGAGAAGTGAGTGATTTTATAAATACCGCTCTCCCAATCGGTTCGACAGATTTTGGATTAACTTCTTCATCCCGTTCAATACTGACACACGCATACGTACACGCAATGGTACCGATGTGCCTATGGTTGTTCCACACCGCCACTCTAACCAACCAGACGATCGTGCAGTAAAACAACGGGCAGTAATAGAGAGAGTTCAGCGCAAGAGCAGAAGCACGAATCTGCTTTGAAGTTGGATTTTTATTATCAATCTTTGATTTTATACTGCACCCACCAAGCCCGCTCCCGGTGCGGGGCAGGGGAAAGTATTAATAAACCCAGCTCACAGTCGTCTTTGGTGGGATTTTAAAACTGCATCTCGCCGCACTCCGGACGCTCCGTCACCTCTCGCTCTCCTACCATGTATGGACATATTCTGTCGGGTGAGGTTAATGAGTAAATCTCCTCCCGCGTCACACTGAGGTCGATTCGATCCTTGACCGACCGCAGGGAAAAACTTGCCCAGCTTAGAACGTTGACAGAATGTCCAATACTGGTAGCGGTGGTCGTCATGGTGGTGGTGGTGGTTGTACTGCTGCGAATTATTCATGACCTAACTTCAAAACGAAACGAGTACCAGAGGGCAATCCAGTCCTTCCCCTCCTTCATCGACCTCAATTCGAATTCAGGCGTGTGTTGCGGCGGTTTAGTGTCAATGCGCGTATTTCTGTGCGCGATTAGCGCGAAACCTTCCTCCCATCCAGCGAACGCGTGTGCGTGGAGTCGGGTTAGTGCATTTAATCGAATGTCTCTGGCACCGATCTCCCAAAGAGTACACAAGCGGCTGCGGATTGCCATAATATGATTGAGATGCCTGCTGGTCGTAGCAACAACAACTAAAAAAAACGCATACAACCGTGTTGATATCAGCGAAACCACCCCCGACGGTGCAAGCGAGCATTTAGGTGGAAACAGCTGTACGTACAACACACCGAGCGCCAATACTCCCGACCGGCCGAACGAGACCTGAACACCTTGTCATTTAGTGTCGACGTCGCCGTCGTTGTCGTGGTCATCGTCTCGCTTGTCGCCTCGGAGTGAAGATTATGGCAAGGAAGACACGGTCGGTTGCTACCACATTCCCTCCATGATGTCCGTGTGTATGGGTGCGTGTGAAACCGCACGATCACCGGCAACGAGCTTTGACGTCAACAAGATCGCGCGGTTTACTACATCGCCTGTAGCGAGAGAGAACACGGTTCTCATACGAAACGCGAAATCCATTCGATCGTGAGCGCACCGTCGTCATCTGCGAGGGGAGGTATTAGCGTGTTTAATGCTTACGCACGTGGCTACTTGCTATTGGAAGTCTCTCCTCTCTGGTCTGAGCTTAATCTCTCACTAGAGTATGCCAGAAGAACACGTTAAGAACCTCATTTCTCCAAAACAAAAAAGAACGTTGTGAAATAGCGTGTCGTGACGTTCGGGTCTTAGCTGACGATGTGGCTATGTTTATAACACACACACACATACACCTTGCGGTCGGTCCTCCAGCACAAATCTTGTGATATCTGGAGGCACAGAAAAACGCAAATCTCACCTTGACCAACGCAAAATAGAAAAATACGAATACGGGTGAGGTGTGGATGTACACAATCGATTAGCACCCCAGTGGGGCTACTCACTCAGGCAGGCGCGCATGAAATCGATATTTGGAATTGATCATCCCCTTTGGAGCCTTGGGGGGGGGGGAATGGGAGGAGCACCCTCCTGCCGAAACGCGAGCGATTGCGATGCACCATTTCTTTTGTTCACACTTCGACCTCAGATGTCTGGCTCTTTCTGGGTTTTGTGAGTATTCTTTCTCTCTCTCTCTCTTGGTCGAGCTGCTAACAACGAAACGTTGTCCACCTGTTCCAACTTGAAATGTGGAATATTTACCATTCCAAACCATGGAACGGAGCGGGGAACAATATGCTTGTTTGAGGAAAAAGAAACGGTGGTCACACTCCATTTAGTGTGAATAAGTTTCAATTAACATAGACAAAAGTCTTCTTTGTCTACAATTCGAAGCTAAAGTGAACGGAATAGTTCATTGAAACTTCAATCCTGATCCGAAAATTCGTTATCTTGATGTAACTAAGATTGAATTGTGGCGCCATCTATTGATTAGTGACACAACTAATATGTGTATATATTTTTACTGTCATTCTCGTCTCAGCTAGCATCGAATTTTACCAAAGGGATTATTAAACGATATTCATTATTTTCGTATAAAAGACAATCACACGGTGAGAAATTAGGTAAATAAAAAATACCATAGAGGACGTACTGCCCCAACAACCCTTCAAATGTTTCCCAACACAACAACGCGGAGGGCGACTACACGTGGCTTTCTACCACGCACCCTTTCCGACTTGTTTGTGTTGTCTAGAATCAATCACAACGTTCACCGGGATTGCAACCCCAAGCAGCCGCTGGAAAACGTGCCGTGGCCCGGTCAAAGGGCTTAGCTTTCGACATTGGCTTCGATGGTGCCGTCGTCCGTTGGCACGACTGAAAGCAGCCACTGAAAGTGCATTCTGGCTTGACATTGTCCTTTTCGATGTGCGAAAAGACGACCTCAACTCTTGCTGAAGTGCTTACGTGACGCGTTCTTCCCATTGTTCTGCATTTTCTCTTTTTCCTTCCACGAACACGATGCTTGTCACATAGGTTAGAACAATGCGCATATGCCCCACAGAGAAGAACTCTTCCCTAGAAGAGACACTTATGCGCGTGTCTTAATAATTCGACAGTGTTACACGGAGCGCGTGTGTCCGGAGCAGCAAGCAACAGCAGGAGAAGGACGAGCGCATTTAATTTGCTACGAAAATTCAATTTCAAACCACATTTTACAAAAGGGACAACCGCCTAGACGGTACGTGAAAGAGTAATAGGATTACCCGTTTCCTTTTTAATTGCCCTACTTCACATTTTATGTTTTAGCAGTGCGCGCTGGAGCACAATTCCTTTGTCGTGCCTTGCTCTCATTCCGCCGTTACCAGACGGATGTTTGCCAGCGTCGTCATTGTCGTCGTCGCCGAGTTCCGGCACAACGTAAGTACAACGCACATCTCGCTGCATTCAACGCTTATTGACCAACAACAAACATACACGAATGTTTTCTTTTCAAAATTGCTGTACACGCAGAGGTTCGTTCCTCGTTAGGGGAAATAAAAAAACGCGGTTGCTCCACATTTTAAAGTTGCACTGTTTCTTTTTTCTTTTTTGCTAATTGCCCAGCTCGCCTCGATTGATTAATGACAGAAAGGTGGCGGTGGAATGAGAACAAAAGCAACCTAGCCTCCTCCATTAATTGGATTATCATAGCAACTCCGCGGGAGAGCGCCGCTACCGAAAACCGCCCGAGGCAATCGGACCATATTCGAAGGCGGTTCTCGTTCGGTAAACAGGTGGAATGTGTTGGAAACGATCTCGCACACTACAACCACTGATAACCTAATCTTGCAACGTGCTATCGGCCACCGGTAGGATGGCGCGTTGTTATCGGCATTAATAGGATTGTTTCACACAACCCTCTAGTCGCGCCACCGATACCAAGAGCGGCAGCGCCAGCTCATTCTAATAACTCAATTATATTGATCGTTAAATGTTTCCGCTTTCCCAGTCACTCCCATTGTCCGGCGCCGGGGAGCAAAGGTCTATTGGAAAATGGGCGCAAAAGATCTAGAGCGGGGTGGCGGTATTTTGGAAAATGATTTTTTGTTTTCTTTCCGTTCCAGCGTGGAAAAACACGCCACGCAAGCCGCTATATTTAGCGGCGCGCAAACCGAATCTTCCCGAGACCGGCGTCTTAAATCGGGGCCCGTTTTTAATTGATTTTCCGTGATGTATTGTAATAAATTGCTCCAAACCCTTCGCGTGCGGTATGTAAACAACTAAAACACGGACCGAGGGATATTGGTGCTCACAAAGAAGGGAACAAGTTTTGACCGATTTGACAAGGCAAAATGTTTACTCACACAGTGGGGATGGCGATAAATTAAAATTTTCTCTCTCAAGGTATAAGGGTCAATGTGGCCCGTCAAGGTCTGGGAGGAATACTCTAAACCGAAGTTCACTTTGGAACTATTTAAGAATGTCACTCAAAGCGTTCTCGGAGTACCGATTCGTGACGGTCGTCGTAAACGTGCGCCGTTACCTAACGTATCTTTTAACATTCAAAATTGTGCCCTAGCACGCAGCACAGCTCGCTCCACCACGAGGTTCGAGCGTACAGGTGTGATTAGCTTCTCCCGTCGTCGTGCTGCTCTACTTATCTGCATACCGACCACCCACTTTGCTTATTTACATCCCAAAAACCACCGTCCAAGGGAGGCTGCTATCCTCAAACGGTGGTGGTGGCCTTCATGCAACCGGATACTGCCTTATCTCCGGCAGATACGGTGGTTCCACGGTATATTGTCAGCGAGACCAATCGAACACAACCACATGTGCGTAGATTTTCACCTTCGCAGCAAAGGAACCGGGCTGGGCGGCGAGGATGAGGGGCGTTGATGATACTCCGTATTCGCGTCTAGCCGATACACCCAGATGCCGATCTTTTCTTCCCCCCCACTGTCTCGTCACGTCACCGACGGTAACAATTTTCGCAACCTTTCCGCGCAAAGCCCACGACGATGTTCGCGGTGTTGTGTTGCACTAGGAGCGACGACGTAAAACCTTTTACGTTGTGTAGTGGTGCACAGCAGCCGCAAATAGACAACACGCGCGCGGTTTTCTCGGTCGTTCTCACTCTTTCTCGCGAGATCCATGACTCGCTTGCACACTCACTCGCCACGACCTATCGCCGTGGCAATCGCGCACTTCTTAAAGTATTCGTTCCTTTTTTTGCGCTCTCTCTTTTACTCTTTATTGTTACTATGTGCACCCAAGGACAGACGAAGAGAACGGGCGGATTGCAAAAGAAAACAGAATAAAATAAACACACGCGTACGACACTTACCATTGGGTCCATACTTCTTCTGGTATTCCTTCACCTGGTCGAGGGAGAGACCCTTCTCCGGATCGACGCGGAAGTGGCTGAGGACTTCATCGACGGTCTTGCTATGGCCGTCCTCCATGGTGGGTGATTATTTTGTGTTACCGGCAGTTCTGTTTGGTTTGTTTGTTTCCGAGAAAGAAAGAACATAATGCAACAAAAAAAAGAAGGACGTCAGAACAGCGTCATTTACTAGCTTTGCGAAAAGGATAACTAGATCCCCATTTTCCGAACGAGCACGGTAACGCATAGCGACGCAGGTGGTTTTTCAGGGGTGATTTACGCTGGCGGTGGTGGTGATGGTAAATTAGCGGTGCGAACCGACACACAGCTGATGGTACTTGTGTGTAGTGATGCAGATCTCCACGACCGATTGATCACTGTGACACACACTGGCTTGCTCGGAGGAAGGGCTCCGAAAAAGACACGTCAGGCCATTGGGTCTGCCCGCGCCGGTACGTGGTACCGCTGCACAAGGCGGTTCGCAACACTACACGTACGCGAAATCCACAGCGCACCATTTTTGGAGTTCATTCACCTTCGGAGTTCTTTTTTCGCACTGATGTGGCACCACACACTACCGAAGACGTTCGAAGGAACTCGCTTGGATCCGGCGTTCGTCCGTCCGTAGCATAGGCAGCATAGGCTTCCTCGAACGTATCCCAAGCAGGCTTCTAGAAAACTCCAACTATTTACACATGATGTTGGCCCGTGTGCGAGAATAAAAAAAAACCGTGGCACAAACCAGCAAACCGACCGACTTAACCTACAAAACCTGCCTTTCCTCCTTCCCTCGAATGTAGGGGCTCGGCAGGCAGAGTAAGAACTTTTTTATGCTTCGTGTTAAGGATTTCACGGGTCACCACTTTTGCTTCCCCTTCCCCACGGTTGCATTTCTACACGCATTCGCAACCCAGCAGCCAGCAAAAAACCAGCCGCACACACTCACACTCTCTCAAAAGCGTGCGGTGTGTACGCACACACTCACGCACGACCACACACACATACGCACGCAAACACACTTCCGCAAGGTTTCGGCGGAAGGAATGAATGAGCTGGCCCAAACCAACGTTAACTATTTTTTTCTGCGGATGTTTCCGTGGGACAATTTTCCGGCTGATCGGATGCAGCAGCATGCTCACCAGGCTCGTGCAGAACGTTCCGTTCCTGTTCCGCCGTAGACGATATTTCGCGGACTTCCTATCGGCGAAATACGTCCCCTAGCGAAAGCGGTGCTGTTTTGCTCCAACCGAGCGCGCGTTCTTTTTAAGCAACGGATGTATTATACAGGCTTTTTTGCTATTTTTTCCACTCTTTTTGTAAAATAAACTAACAGTAACCTATGTGGAAGCAGTGCAAGCGCTTGCTTTTTTGTTTTACAGAAAACGACAGTTGTCGCGTAAACTTCAAAATGACGTCAAAAATGTCAAAGTATTTCAAATTTGAACAGATTATCCAGCTTCCACTGTAGCAGAAGGCGAGACACCAACAAAAGCGAACTTCGAAGAAATTGCAATCTGGCTTCCAGTCCAGGTCTAAAATAAATTACAAAAAGCAATGTTCCGGACAGTTGCAGCATGATGGGTAAAATATATTGAAACCTTTCAGAAAAAGCTATGAACAATAAACGGCATTATAAAACGTTTTGGTTAATTGATATGAAAATTTTATCCGATCTATTTTTTGGTCTTCGAACTATTTTGTTGTTTTCGAACCAATTTCGAATGCAACGAAAAGTCGACAAAAGTTCAAACTGACAGTTAACGATGGAAACCGATACCGAAGGCAACAAGTCGCGCGCCCGGTGCAATGAAATTAATGGGACCGTCAAGGCAACCGGAAAATGGGGCCTAGCAATCTAGAGCAGCTTACCATTGCGCTACAAACTATGCCCTCCCCCTTGAAAACGGTCGTCCCTTTTGCGATACGGCACCAATTTAGCTTACCGCGAGCGTTTGAACAGTTGCGGTTCAAAAGGCTGAAGCTATTTTTGTGCGCACACCAAAGTCTGTCGAAGCCAAAATCAGTCGAAGAAGGGACTGGTTTGCCATTGACCGGCTCTCTTTGATCACTTTCTATAAACATATCCTCGCTCGCTCGCTCTCTCTTCTATAAACATAGTCCTCGAAGGCACTAGGTGCCACTGTTGTTGACATCCAGGTGATAGTTTTCGCTGTTCGACCGACGTCGACAACGCAATTAGTGTCACACGTTGTGTTACATCGTTGCTGAAATGTTTTCCAATTCCATTTTTAAATGCACCTACTACATCATATTTGCACCCATTAGGACACGTTTTAAAGCACCTTTGTAAGTAGTCTTCGAGCAGCAGCAGTTTTAGGGCTGGCAACACGTTTTTGTACGCACAAAATTAAATAAAACTGTGGGTTGATTCCTCAGGATCCTTCAGAAGGCAATGTGAACCAGGAATCCCCATAAACAGTGCTGACGCTCTCCACACTCACCGAATGTATCTGCACGATTCGTTATGTAACAGTGCTACGAACTAGACGTGGACAGTTGGTGCCGACGGAGTGGCACAACACGCCACCAGGGAGGGTAGTAGACGGTGGTCACTGACGGTCAACACTAAACCGAACCTGTGCACACCAGCGAAACGTCCGTGAACGACTAAAGATCTTCTCCTTCGGTACGCAAAGATCGGCGCAAAGGGATCTTAGGAGAGAACAATCTTATACTCTTTCTCTACTTACGATCAGCGAGCTTTTGGTGCTTTTGTTGATGTTGTTGTTGGTGTTATAAACGAAAGTTGTGTTTCAATCGACCAGTAGGCCAGTTTTTCCAACCTGCACACCAACCTGTGCGAACAATCGAATCCACTGGCAGGGAGGCAGGGAGCAGAAATTTTCCTACAACACCAAAAAGAGCAAGAGTAAAGCACTCACGCACGGTCTTGGCTCTCTGTCTCTTCGCTATTCAAACCGGGCATCCCACCGGGCATGCGCAAATGACGTAGCCAGGGCTGCCAAAATTGGTCCCCTCTGCTCGACGCGTTTCGGCCCCCAGATGGCCTTTCCAAGTCGGGCGTTCGGCCACAAGTTGGCCCGGGAATACTAGGAGGTACCACTTTTAGAACGCTCGGATCGACCTAGGACGCCGCCGCCGGTCGTTGGATGAAACAAAAAAAAACCATCAACGCTCGTGTTCCATCAAACGCGGCCTCCACAACTGATCGACGAGCGACGGGGCGGTTTCGTTTTGCTACACGGTGTACCTTCGTTTGCTATTATTTATTTCCTCCCCACCGGCCATCCTCTTCCAACCAGGCACGCATCGCGAGATGGTACAAATTACAAAAATTCGGTACCGAAGCCATGTGGTCTACCATGAACGTGTTGTCGCTGGCAACGATCAAGCAATCGGTGAGCCCGATTCGCAGCCCGAGAGGTGAGAAACACACGAGTGAGTGAGTGAGTGAAAATTCGCGACTCTGCTCACTAGTGAACGCGCAAAGTGTCCGGAACCAGCAGCAGCATTTTCGCAAAACAAGCACGTCTCGCCGGGTGCGCTTTCCGAATCGAACACGCTTTGGACCCCCGGGGAAGGGGGGGGGGGAGGGGTGGCTGGTGCACCTTCGCCAGCCATCGGTCAATTATTTTTACCCCAATCCCCAGGGTCGTGCGGTTAATATTAGCAGAGGGTGCAGATAAATTATTTTAAAAATAAAGTAATCACCGCGCGCACCGGCTCGTTACGCGGTTTACTCCGGTGTTGCACTCCAATCGACACGATCGGTCGAATATGGGGCACTGGGTAGGAGGGGGACGTTTTATGCTGCAGGATTTCGGGGAGCTGCCGGACCGACACAAATGGGGATTAAATATGTATTTGAGTTTAATTAAATCATACTTAATCACTTCGGACATTAACGAACCCGTTTATGTTCAGCACCGCCAACGTTGGACATTTAATCCCTTTTTCGTGGTACATTGGAACCACGTGTGAGTCAGAAATGACAGTTTTAAATTTCTCTCTCACGCTAATCATTTATTGCGCTTTTTATCTGGGACATTAGCGTCCATATTTACCTAAGTATATCTTATAAATCGTAATCGCTACTCCGAAATTTTATGCTCAATTTAGCAATTTAGTTTAGCTCGGATGTACGGCATCTTACTGTATTTCGTAAGTGCATCTGCATTTTGGAAACTCTCCATTGCCCACGTTGTCCCAATCGTTCCGAAAGAAGGAATGGAAATTGAGCCGAAAAGGGTCGTAAAATTCATCCGCTCGTTTCCTTTCCCTCCAACGCGACTAAATCTCACGGAACGATCCAAGCAACTATAAAATGATTTTTATTGCCATTCGGAGTTTATATAGTTTTCTTCGGGTCCAGCCCTCCCCATTACGGGGTTGGGTGCGAGTGGGCGTCGTAGATTTCGTGTCTTGAGAAAGCAAATAAATAAATAACCCATCTGGTGCGACTCCCGGCGAGGTTTTCGGGGAGGATTTTTGGAGTGGGCACGCCGTACTTGAACTCGTGCGCTCGTGAACTCAGGAAAAGTTTCCGCACACAAGGTCTTTCATATTGGAAAGAAAGCAGCAGTACGAATCATCGGTTTAGTCTTTACTTTTCGTTATAATTCCTGAGATTTTTTCAAAAACAAAAAAAAGGCATGCAAAACACCTAATCAACACAACGCAACACGAGTAATTTAATCCGTATGTTGGTTGTTCGGCAGGGGAAAACAAGCGAGCTTCAGACACCGGCATCAACAAAACCCCGAACAAGAGGATCTCCTTTCAACGGCTCCAACTTCCATCCTCGCTTCCCTTGTGTTTCACGCCATTCCCGCGTCCAGTAGTGCGATCGTTATTATAATAATATTCGACCGATATACGACTCCACCCACCGGGGGTCATTGTTTTCCGTAGGTCGGTTTTTGTTTATGAGTTTCCGCACCCGGAGCTGTGTTACTAACTGCGCTGGAACTACATTAATTTCCCACACCGAGCTCGATTTCTAGTGCTTTGTTTTGCGTGCGGATGTGTTTGTCTTCTTGGGGTAGATTAGTTTGCTGATATTGATACAATAAACAGACTGCAGCTGTGAGAATGTGCTTCTCCATTTAACAAGCTCATTACTTATCGCATTCATCCACAGCTGGGCGAGGCGGGAAAAGGGCAAAAAAAAAAAAACAAGCTGACATCATGTTGGGCGATGTCTATAAAAGTGTCTTAAGCGAATGCACCACTGTGCTGTGAGTTGAAAAACGAAAACCCAGAAATTAATCCATGATGGATGCACCCGAGAAGTCTCCGGCCTGGCATAACAACAGGTGAACCGAATCAGGTTTGGCAAAAAACGCGCCACGCCACGCCAACCCGCATGGATTGAACAGGAATTTACGTTTCATCAATCAGTACCGAAATAGAACGCCTCCTTGCCCCATCCCCGGCCGGGCTTCGGCTCCTCTCCCGCTGCCCTTCGCGTGTCCTCGCGTGAGAGGCGGCCACATCTCTTCAAATCTGCTAGAATCCGCGTGCGGCACGTTTTTCTTCACTGTGTGCGAGTGAGTTGAGTTTTGCGGGGTTTGTAGCTAGTTGCGTTTTAGTTGGTTGTTTATTAGGATTTTTTCTTGGCACCGATTCGGCTGCTAATGTCAGCAGCCAATATTTGATCTAAGCAGCTCATGGAATATTCTACGTTCCCCCCCTCCGCCTTGTCGCTCACTATGGTTTGCGGGGGGACAAAAAAAACACGATGAGCGTGAAGCATCGAAAAAATTGATCACAAATACTCGGTAGAAAGCAAAACTGCTACCGAACGAAAATGGACACATTCGGGAGTGAATGAAAAATAATTTTTCATCATGAAACAAACAAATATTTTCTCACGCACACAAACACACACACACACACATACATCCACATCCACAACAACGCAGAGACAGACACGCGGAAAACGCGGCGCTCTGTTGCGCAATAAATTGCGGCGTGAATAAATGGTCTAAAAATAGGGTTCGCGCGTTCGCACTCCAACCCTCCAAACACGGACCCGCGGCCATATTAATGACGCCCTGGTTCCTTCACCCTCCCCCCTTCCCCCGTACCCCGCCGGATTTTCGCACCGGGCGGGTCCGGGGGTCCGCGCGTTGACAAAAGGACCCGGCCAGCTAAAAATAGCGTGGGATGGGTGTGAGGGTCGCAAAAATATGCGCGCCACTACCCCCGAGGGGTTGAGCGATTTGATGCGAGTTCCTTTCGCGGACACCTCAGCGACATTGTCATGTGTGTGTGTGTGTGTGTTTGTCTGTTGCGAGCGCGTGCGTGTGTGCTGATCGGAGTTTGAGAGCCTCGCCGGGGGGAAACGATCCCGACTCCGCTCCGTCCCAGGGAAAACCGATCGTGTTACATAACGATCCGTTTGGTGTGAGACATTTTGCAACCTGGGTTCACGCTCGTGACACGCCGCTCGAACGTGATCGCTGCCCGAACCGATGCGAGCTGACACTCCACAAACACGCGCTACTCTCTCTCTCTCTCTCTCTCTCTCTCTCTCACACACACGCACACCAGCACACAAACACCTGCACACCCGCAGAGGCCAGCACCTGTTCACTATCTATTTTGCTCATCAAAGCAAAATAACTTTAAAAATATCATCACTCATCGGTGGAGCACCAGGGCGCACGGTCGTAAGGTTTGTCTTTTCGGAGCAAATTTGGCCTGCCCACCAAAAAACAACACATTCCCACGTCGCTTTCGTGGATGGGGAGGAAAATATTCGTAGGAAATATTGTGGCAACGGATGCGATCGGGATGATTCAACCGGGTCGTTTAGGGCCGTTTCTTTTGTTTTTAAGCAACTCGTAATCCTTTCCGCATCCTGTGGGCATGTGTTTCTGTGCACTCGTTGCCTTTTCCAATGTTTATCACAGCAAAATTTGGTGAATAATTATCACAAACGTCACAAACGCTCACTGATCGATCGTTTTTGTTTTTGTTGGGTGCTTTTGCTCTCCCAATTGTCACACACTGTTCCTGTTGCAACTGCGGCACACTTTCATCACCTTCCGACGCGCTCGGATCGGCAACGAATCGGCAAACAAAATTCCAAAAAACTGCCACTGTGCGGCCACCAGCGAACGTAAAAAAACTCTCCCATCCCTCTCAACCAAACCACCTGCGGAAACCACTTGCGTGTCGCTGTTCGTACGTTCGGAAAATCGGATGAAAACCACTCGCTGGCTCGACGATGGGGATGCTCCACGGAGACGACTGACCTGTTTCGAAAGGTCGAGACAATCGGCAACGGATCGCCACCGTGCGAGTCCTTTTATAAATTCCGAACGCGCCCGAAAAACCGACGACCGCCGGGGCTCCGGGGACTGGGCCGAACTGCTCCGGCGCGATCCGGCACCAATACAGACGCACGCGCACACACGCGCCGGGGATCGCGAGGCGATCTGCTCACGCACACGGGCTTAAAGGTGTATTAAAAAACCGGGGAGCGTGCGTGTGTGTGTGTTTGTGCATATGGAAATATTTCGAGCAAACGGAACAGGTGCACCGTCACACCGGCACGGGAGAGGATCTTCACGCAAAGATCTCCTTCGTGACAACTCAATCGGAGTCGGTGCAGTTTGGGATTGATTTACGCGCGTGTTTTGGAGGAGATTTGTTTTTTTTTTTTTTTTTTGGTAAAATTATTTTCATCATCAAAGCGAGGATGTTAACAAGGTCAGGAAGCGAGAATACCCCGAAAGGAGCGATCCTCGATTGATAAATAGATCGCAAAGCCGAACGCGGTTTCACGTTCCACTGCCTCCTAATCAAAACATACACAACACGTTCAATCATGCCGATCGCTTGCCGTGCTTTCATCTCGCGGAACAAAACCGTTCCACCCAGGTCGCCCCATCGTTTGGGCGCACGGTTTTTGGCGCGCATCCAACGGGCGCAACAATGCGGCGCGATGCGTTTTGTTCGATGCGAAACCAAGTCCAAGTCGTCGCCGTTGTCGTTGTCGTGAACAAAAGCATCGTCCCTACCGTTTGACGCTGGCCATTTGACGCTCCAGCTTCGGCCAGCCCGAACCGTTTGGAATCGATCGTCTGCTTCCGTAACCGAATGGGTCGTTTATTTGCTCAACCGAGCCAGGGATGGCGTGAAAAATTGTGTTTCCCACTCTCAGGGCCACCAACGGCGGACGGTGTCATAATTTGTGGATTGTGCAATTGTGGGCAAATTGCGCTTTTCCCACGCCAAACCTGGGCAGAAACGTTTGAGGCGTTCCCGGGGGAAAATATTTCATTTCACGGGGTTCGAAGTGCAAAAGAAAAAATAAAGATGCCGGTGTGTTTAGTTTTGTCTAGGGTGGTTTATGAGTTATTGATTGATTTACATCAGCAAGGGCTGATTGGATCGTTCGCATGGTGAAGTTATAACAAGGGTGAAATGAACAATAATTGCACGGTGGATATGCAATTGCACTAAAAATGGATGCTTTTGTAAAATTAACACCTAATTTATTGGATAAACCTGTTGAATAACGTTTTTTTTACCTACTCGATCTTTGAAATAATGACTTTGGTGTAATGAATGATCAGTTTGTATTTATTTTAAGACATTTATGACATCAAAAAATATACTACAATTTACAATGTGGTGCAAAATTAATCATGAGCTTAAGCAGGAATCCTACACATTAATCCTTAAAACTTTACAAGTCCATAGTTATACAAGAATATTTTTATATATAAAATTTTGTGACCCTATTTAAAATTTTTTAAAATAAGGATTTTATTATTTCTTTATACAATTTTATGCATAATATTCATATAAATCGGATTTATTCGCCTTTTCATCCTTATAAAAATGAATTTTCGTATTCCTCAAGGACGTATAATATCAACGCTACTTGTTTTTGCTCATGTGACAGAGTCACATAGCAGGCCGGAACGTTCTTCATTGCACGTGCCCATGGAGACGCCTGGTGTTTCAAGTGTAGCAACGATCTTTCATCTAATACGCCCGGGGGTGGCTGGTATTCTATTTCCCTCTACCTTCTACACGTCACACGCTTCCAACCGAGCTGTTCCATATCATATGACAAATTCGGTGCGTTTCTTCGGCCACAATAATGGACCGGATGGATGATGGAACACGTTTTGTTTCGGTAATTTTTTTTTCTCCAACCCTGAAAACGCTCGTAAAGCATCCATTTTAATACACACTCTACCAAGCGGCCGTCAGATCTCCGGGCAAAACGTTCGCAACTCGGACAACGCATTGTTTGCGCTCCGGCCGTGTCAGGCATAAAGCAGACCTGTCGGCCAGCGCGATACCGCGATTGACGTAAGGATTGTCGGTTCGAGAATTCGCACATTCGCCGGCTTTTGGAGCGGGTGGTGGTGGCAAAAAAGCAGCGAGACGGAACTCATCGTCATCGTCAAAAAAGAGAGTAAAATGGCCCCGACTCGTCTTTCGGCGTCCTGTCGCCGTGCGTGATCGCGATGCGGCGTACGTTAATTGTACGCTTGTGCGAGCTGATGGACACCGCGGACCAGGGGTGTCAAACTACGTCAAATGTGGCCCAGCTCAGGGCCCAAAAGGGTGCGGGTGTGATTGTTGTTATTAAGGGGTACTTAACGGGGCCGACGCAAAAGACGCAAACACGCGCGCGTCCCAGCGGTTGAGTTAATTCTCGCGTCTTCTGGGGTTTTTGCTGATTAACACTCAATTGTTTGATTTATGGATAATGGCGAGGCGTGCTGCGGGACGATGCCTCGAGTAGGGTGCACTTGTGTGAGTGTTCTTATGTGGGGTTACATTTCAATGGTGGAGTATTTTTTCTCACCCAACCCCCAAACACATTCAGCGTCTTGTTAATGACCAGCGCGAAGATTTATTAACTGGCTGCTTAAGGAGTGGGAAACTATTTTCCTTTTCTGCTAAACATAGTTGCAAAAGGTATTCCGAAGCTGTCATGAGGACATGTTTTTGTTGTTGTTTTTTAAACATTGTAAGTAACCTTTGACAGCACTTGGCATGGAGATTTTTCTTAAACTCTAATAAATAATTCTTCAAATTTCTCTTATTGGAAAGAAAGTCTCGATAAAAATGCAATCCATATGAGATTCTTGCAAAATGCAGATGTAGCGTTGTCGATGGAAGCTACTTTGAACGAGGAAGGAAGGAATACGTCCCATTAAAACGAACTTTGTGGACACATTTGTCTATTTGGCATCATTTTGTGCTGCACGTGTTGATATTTCCTGTTTAGAATAGTTCTGCTGACATTCGAACAATGTCGCGGTTGTTAAAGATTAATGATATGTCTGTCAGCTGAAGCGGATGCTACAGAACAACGTTTGAGACTAGCGTAACTATCATATATTTAGCATCAAATGCGTCGTTACGTCTTTGCAGATAATCAGTTGTAAAAGACAACTTTTTTCTGTTTCGAATCTACTCTTAGAAGTATAAGATAGTTCTTTTTTACAGCAATTACTACGCTACAAATAATTCCTAAAATAGTCTGATTGCAAAATTATTTTTATCCCCTAACGACGTTTGTAGCGATCGTGCCTGCGCGTGTATATTGTCCCGCAAAGCATACATGCAGGTACTGTGAAGCAAGAGTAGGGGGAAAAAAACTTCTAACAGGAACAGTAGCTAACCTTCACCTGATGTAACAAACAGCCGGTCGGTCCGGGTTGAGACAAGAGAATAAAAATCATAAACAGAATAAAAAAAAATCCCAAAAATCCAACCTAAAGATCACTTCGCCGCAGTGCAATGTCTTTGATCATTAATATTCCGCAATAAAACAAACGGCAGAAAAACGAGCAAACCAGAAGGCGAATTTCAACAAACATCAGGAAACCTCCCATCGGCTTGCGGATCTCAGTGGACATAAAAGTTGGTCCGCTTTTCTTCTAGAAAGATGATCGGATCGGCCAGCATAGGCGAGATGGACATCGCGAGAGTGATCACTTTATGGCGTTGCTGTTTCCTGATGAGCGAGAAAGAGAGAGAAATAGAGAGAGAGAGAGAGCGGGAAAGCAAAACACGATGATGGTCTCGGTCTGTCTAGGTTCGTTAATTTCGCTTAATAGCTTGACATAAAAATAAAAACGCGGTATCCCCCGCGGCCCGGCGTTTGCTTCACATATACATACACATGAGAGGGATTTCTCAGTGCTATACATGCACTGTGAATCGATGTGAATCGTGCCGTGAATATTGTTACCCGTGCATGTGCGATAGCGCTCTGATCAAGAATGATTATCGGGATGATCTTGGGAATAAAGGATCGAACGGCTCGTCTTGTTCCCACACAATTCATTATCCTTACGGATGTTTCTAACCATCCGATGTCCCTTTTACTTCACCTCTATTTCTCCTCCCCCCTCCCTCCCTCCCGTCACAATATCTTCTTTTTCCATCATCCTTCGGTCCGTGATCCTCTTGGACATTCTTGGAAATTATGTAAAACGATCAGCCGTCGAATGTTGAGCACCCCAAGCGTCGGTCGGGTGGATGGAACGCCAACAAAAAACGCACACCCCCATCGTCCACCATCGACGCTAGTAACAGCCGCAGCCGCAAGAGCAAACCGCGCGCGTTGGCGTTCTATCTCGTTTGCGTCGTCTCGGGGCCAGGACCGGGTTCAAGATCACTTTGGAAGCAGTCTTTCAAAACGCGTGCCGACCGCATGACGCTACCGCTTGGTCCAATGACTCCTTCGTGGACGTGTGGCTGTGTGTGTCGGTGTGTGTGTGAGTGTGTTTGTATGTGCGTGCCGGTGACGATGTGTGTTCCGTGTGATCGGTGACTTCATTCCCCGCGGGGGTTCGCAATTTGCGTCGGAAAAATGCCTTTCCCTTCCTTTGCGCCTGTCGCTTCGCGTTTCGCTTATCGATTTGTCTTTTGTGACGAGAGGGTGTTATTCGTAAAAGCCGGGGTAAAGCCAACGAACCGATCCTTGCAGCCGTTGTCCGGTGTCCGGGGTAGTTTTTTTTGTTTGCTTGTTGGTTCAAACTTTCATTTAATACGGATTTTCTTTGCGTGTTTCGTCGCAAAAATTTTCCGCTCGTTCTAGAGCAGCGATGATTGATACATCAGCTTTTGCACAGGCTGGTGGCCAGGGTGGCACTGGCAGGGTTGGGAAGCCTATTTTTAGTGACTTCGATAATTGTCTGTCACTTGCAGGGTGTTGTTTCGTACCGAAACCGGTCGGTATCATTAGGCGGGTGGATTATTTCGATTTTTGTTCGCAATTTTGGTCGAATTTCTTTTCCGTTGCTCGCATTGCAAAAAGACGAGAAAAACAAACAAGCAAAAAGCGGATGAAGGTTGTTGCAACCGCATCGGAAACTGAAAAAGGGATATTAATGTTTTCACCGGTCACACGAATCGGTCACATTCGCAAAGGCGTGAAAAATGTGAAACAGCAAATATTTGCAAACTCAGGAACGCGGAGCGCTTGTACTTTTGAGCTATTTTTTTTCTTATTTTGCTGCCGTTTTTGTCACTTCATGGTGCAGATTCCACGCAAACATACTCGCCGTCGCTTATGTGGGAGTAGCAAAGCCGTAAAAATAGGCACCGCTTTATTTTCGTCCAAACCGTGTAGATTTGCAGTTTTTTGGCCAGGACCGGTCGGGCCGTGTTTCGACTGTGTGACTCCTGCTCGGGTGCTGCAGCGAGCGAGAGTAGATTTTCCCCTTTTGACAATGAACTTGAGCCGGTGGGTGTCAAAGCGCAAACGGCACGCAACGCGATCGTGGCCACAGAAACGAGACGCTTACGGACAGGGCGTTAGTAACGATCATGCTGCTGCTGTTGCTGCTTCTGATGATGATGATGATGAACCTACACTCTGTTCCGTTTTTTTTGCCCCCATCGGATCTAGAATGAAAACACACGCATACACGCTGCCTTGGTTCTGGTTTGCATTAGCATAGCAGCGCGCGAAAGGTAGCGAGGGGCCGCGATGGGATGGCGTAATATGATTGGACGCTAAAATGGCCATTAAAGCGAGGAAGATGGCCCAATCGTGTGGCAGGTTGATGGGGTGCGAAACTTGGTGCCTCTGCCGGAGCAAATGTTTGAAAAACAAATACGCGCCGACCGCTCCGGAACACCTTTGGAGCGGGATTAGGTTCCGGGAAAGATGGGGAGGAAGTGAATCGAGGAAGTTGTTTTGTATCGTTTTGATTTTAATTTTTTTATCTACAATTCATATGAAATATGGAAAGATACTAGCTATGATGGCTGGAAAATATTTAAATGAAAGAAAGTAATTAGAAATGAAAATAAACTTAATTGTATGCTTAGTTCAGAAAGGTTTGGGGGTTTCAAATTAAGTTTCAATATTAAATTTATGGATTTTCAGCATTACCGAAAGAAAAGTCGGTTAGAATAATAAATTTATTAATTTAGAAATCATTTAGTTAGGGATTGAGAAATTTATAGATAATACTGTTATAATTATAGTGATATAAATAAAATAAAGAAAATAAAACAACGCATGTTTAGAACCAACTTTAATAGAATAAAAAAACATCTTTCTATTATTTCCCCGCAAATAAAAAAAGAAATATAAAAAAGGTGTAATTGAGAACTCTTGTTCAGTTTCCTGACCCAATGTCTCTGAAACCTTTTCTAGGAATCTTATTTAGCTGCTTAGAGTCGGTGATTACTTTCATCTTTTACACATATAAAGATGACAAGTCACATACCTAATGGACATGTTAACAACTTCACACCGTCAGGATTAATTATCAGATGCAGCCGCGCAAGGAAAACAAAAAAAAGCCAGCGAAGAAAGTCACCGACTGCGCTGCTGCTCGATTTCGCCACCGGTTGAAAAATGGGTTTTGATCGGGCAGGAAGCAATGAATATCAACCAGAACAAAACGCTAGCTCTCTCGAAACGTCCCGAGCAAAAGGGTTGTTTGTAGTTGCGCTTTGGGCAGTTGCTACCCGCTTCGTCCGATCGGGGATCGTAAAAATATAACAGTTGTTGAAAACCAATAGCCGGTTGCGTATTGGATTATGGCGAGCATAGGATAGCGCAGCGAGCCGAGATAGATGATTGTGACAACCGAAAAGCGCAAAGATAATACCGACGTCTGCAGCGTACTTAATCGCGATCGTCAGAGGGAGGTCGTTTATTGTAGCGCTATTTTTACACTTTTTTTAACAGTTCTCCGAAACAGCTGAGCACAGCGGATGGGGAGGCGAACGGGGCGGGGATGATCGTCTCTAATCGGCCAGCTGTATATTTTTTTTTTTCGTGTGTGTTGTCACAATAAAGCGTGCTTTGTTCGGTCAAATCAAAGCGCCGATGGGATTTCACAACACCGCTGTGTGTCAGAATCGGAAAGAATGAAACTCCCCAAACGAAGTGAGGCGGTTCGGACTCGTATTCAGACACACGCGCTGTGCGAAATCAGTCAGCATCAAGTGAAGTGTGTCCTTCGAGCGATCGAGCAGCGCACCGCCCGGGCATGTTGAAAATTGAGCTAATTACACGGCCGGTGGTGTCCCTCCTCCCTCCGAAGGAATGAAGAGGTCGCAGGTGGAAAAAGACGCAAAAAAGACCCAGCTCATTTAGATGAAAAAAATGGAAAGTGTGTATGATATGTGCTATTAATAACAAATATTAATAAGACGGTGGCAAAGGTAAGCTGCTGGCCGCGTCGTGCTGGTTTAGGTGAAGATGCCCCATAAGGTGTGCGAGGGTCGGTGGCGAAGAAGCCGGCTCCTTCGGCCATATTTTTAGGCCCCGTGGCCTCGCGCTAACAAGAACAATGTAAAATGTCGCTTTAATAATAGCGCACCGTTTGCATTAAAACTCGTTCGGCGTCGGTCGGGTCGGCGAAATCGCGAAATGCAGAAACGTGCTCTCCTGTGGGAACGATGCCAGCCCGGAGAGGGGGGAGGGGGGGGGAGGGGATTGTCGCGAGATTGAGTGGATGATGGCGTCTAAGCAGCAGGTCAAAGAAGCGTAGCGATTATATAATCGAAGGACCAGCAAGCGAGCCAACAAATTTATCGGTCAGAGCCTGTGCGTAGTTTGGGAGGACACGTGGGTAGGGAGGCAATGAAAGGGTATTCGAGTCAGACGTAACAAATATGTTTCTTAAGATAGATATTAAATATTCCCTTCACAAGATCCCATTATTTTCTATAGACACAATACAATAACTAATAGAGAGCTGTTAATTTTACACTTATCAAACGATGCCAATTTTTAAAAGAGACTTTTCAATTATACACAATAAATTTAACATAGTCCGTAGGCTTTAAAGACAAATGTAAACAAATTTGTAACTCATTTGTATACTATAACGTTCAAGAAACAGTGTATCGGGAAAGTGTAGTGAAAGTTTTCGAAAATTATTTATGCTATGTTGCGTAAATAATTTTCGAAAACTTTCACTACACTTTCCCGATACACTGTTTCTTGAACGTTATAGTATACAAATGAGTTACAAATTTGTTTACATTTGTCTTTAAAGCCTACGGACTATGTTAAATTTATTGTGTATAATTGAAAAGTCTCTTTTAAAAATTGGCATCGTTTGATAAGTGTAAAATTAGCAGCTCTCTATGAGTTATTGTATTGTGTCTATAGAAAATAATGGGATCTTGTGAAGGGAATATTTAATATCTATCTTAAGAAACATATTTGTTACGTCGTATGCCGTCCATTTCCTCTACAATTGTTTTATAATTCATCGTATAAAATACTAAGCACTGAAATGAATAGGAACATATATTAAATTAATAAGAAACATGAAAAAATGAAAATTGGTAAATGAATACTCTTTTAAACTGAATCCACAATCTTTTATTTTCATCTATTATTTCCATCCATCTAAACGTAACACGAATGTTAATTTCGTTGTACGTTTTTCCGCCTCTTGCATGGGTCATATTGTTCATTGTGCTGAAAAATAATGAAAAGCAAGACGACAAAATATACCGTCCTTAAGCTCATTAATTATAAACCCCCTTTTCTACGTCAGCCGGTGAAAAGTGGATGCATCTCTGTTGCTCATTTATTGTCATTTCTTTTTTGGCAACATACTGCAATCCTTATGTAACATTCGCATTCACAGCAAAAAGGTGCACAAAAACCCGCTGTTGTTGACGCGCTTTCTCCCGGTACGGTTTCAACGCGGCACCGCTTTCGGTTTCCGCACGCTGCTCCGCATCCACATTCTTCGGGCGCAAAATGGCAAGTATGTGAAAAGAAAGAAAGAAAAAAAGAAACATACACCACCAGAGGACCTGTTGCAAAGAACGATTATCTCGAAATTTTGTTGCCACGCGAGAACGTGCCGTGGCCCAGCCGAATGACGCCGTTTTCACTTCCCGTGTGTGCGGTGTGGCTTTTGCTGCACAGCTGTTTTGGGTTTTTGTCTCAGGCAGTGAAGAAACAAAAAAAAAAAACAGAAACCCCCTCCCCCCGCATAACACACGTGCCTAACGTTGTAGCGTTCAAGTGTAGTAAGTCATGGAAGAGGCAGGAAGGAAAGCTGCCCACTGAACTGACCAAGCCCAACGGTAGGGTGTTGGGTTCGGTTTTTTTTCTTTTCCCTGTGTCGGTTTGGTTGCATAAATATTTATCTACGCGAAATAAAACACCGCAATAAATCATGCCACACGTTGGCCTGGCAAAATATTGACGAACACCGCTTGCGTTGAGGGGGCGCGACATGAGCAACTTACCCTTCCAGCCGGTCCCGTCTTTGGAAGGGGAACCTTTGGTGTCGTTTCGTTTGAAAACCCGGTAGCGATTTTGCATCAATATTTGCGCTCACAGGGAGGTGGTGCGAGAGTCGTTAAGGGGATGTTGCGAAAAATACATACAATAAAACATAGATAGGGGTAAACAAAAGGTAGACCGTGCTGGTGTTCGGCATTACGCAACGGAATTATTGCTCATGCCGCTCCACGATCACCCGGCAGCGGGCCCTTTTAGTTGAAGGGTCACCCGGCAATATTGAAGAAATCTGCGAGATGCAGAAGTGTTTGTGCGGTCCGAGTGCATATTAAGCAACGATCAGATGAGCTACCACCACGACGAATTGCGAACTGGAGAAAGACACAACGAAAGATGCACCGAGACATGCTGCACGTGTTGTGTCTCCGACCGGTTTTGATTGTTGTTGGTGCGCTGTGCTCGTGCGCGATTGTGTGCGATCGTTGCGCAAGGGTTCCATTTTTCCCGTGACCGCTCCAGCCAGCGGTCAGTGGGTTTTCAGTCGCGTCCGGAGCACCGTCACCCGATCGGTCAGAGTGTGTGAGGTTTTACGAGTAACAAAGCAAAACAACCCGAAGTGAAACTTAAGCATTTCGAAGAAAGAAAAAAAAGTGGATCCCAAAGAAAGGAAGCAAAAAACGCGCAAAAAACACGATGCTCTAAACGGTTGGGAGCCGTTTGTGAGCAAACGAACGCCGGCAAACCGTTGTTTGGATCAACGTTCTGTGGGGGTTGTACTTGTGAAATCGGAGTGATTTTGGAGGCACCCCGGTTTGCTGGTTTCTGCCTTCCGTTTTTCCGCGATCGTGACCCGGTTGTTGCTGCTGCGGCGCGGAAACGATGAAAACGGTGCGGCTGATTGTTTTGATTGTGCAGCGAGTTTTGATTACGGCCGGCGTGTTCTTCACGGCCGCCGTCGTCATCCACTTCACCGCCATCGATCCGAGTGAGTATGAGCTGGATGAGTGTGTGTGTGTGTGTGTGTGTGCAAGTTTAGCGAAGGCTGTTGGCCGGATGGATGCGAATCCGTTCTATGGAGGTTTATGGTTTTGGTTTACGTTGCTGCTGTCGTGTACCGGCGTGTTTTGTGAGATTTACAACGAAACAATTGAAGACAGTGAAGGAAGTGATGATTAATGCAGTTTGCCAATATTTACTGTTTTTAGTACGCTGTATTCTAAACTGCAATTCATTTGCCCTGAAATAATAAGCTAGTAGCTTAGAATTTGATTGCTTCGAATTTTATTCGAATTACAAATTATGAATTACTCAAAAAGACTTCTGGAGAGCTTTCAATAATAACCTTATTTTTTGGAATATTTTTATTTATATCCCAGTTGGCTTTGTCATTAAAAGGATTGTTGATTAATTAAAAATCATTTTTTTGTGGTTTATCGCATATTAATCGACGAAGCTGACTTGAACTGTGGTTGGACAAAAAATGCTTCAAAAATGGGTTTTCTTTAATAAATTTAAATTGAAATCTATGTATGCTCGCTGTATATGCTATGCGCTCTATTAAACACCCTTAAACCGGTGGTGAAATCGCATTCAACTGGGCATTCAAACAGCCACGAGCATCGAGCACGGCGAACAAACAATCAACGCAACAAATGCAGCGTTGCCCCGTCGCTCGGCGTTTAAAAATAATTTCCAATAAAAACATTTAATCGCTCACAATCCGTTGGCGACCCGTTGGTCCCGTCGCTCCTGAGACGGTCACTATTGCACGGCGGAACGAACCCGGCATAGATATTATAATTCAACCCGATTTGACACCGCAGCTAATGCATCCTGTAAGATAAAGCCGCCAACAGCAGGGTCGGAGCAGCGAATTGCGAGATCCTCAAAAGACACATTAGGAGCAGCACAATCTCGGGAGACACAGCCGTAAGAAAGTGTACGCAAGGCGAAAAATCCTTTCCGCTAGCCTTTTCTGAAAGACCGACATCAAATGGGGGTCATAAAATGTATGAAAAATAATCCTACTAACGCTAAAGCATTGCTTTGCCCGAAAGGTTAAACCGCAATCGAAGGTGCACCACGCCGTAATCCTCTGCACTTGAAAGTGAAACAGGAAAACACTTTTATTTTGTCCGATTAAATGATTTACGATGAAGAAAGGAAATGTGTGGGCTGGTGGGCACGAACCCAAACCCGGCGGTGCCGGAACGAAGCCGACCCGAGAAAATGAAAAGAAATAATCGTCCAATCGCACCCGAAAGCTAAACGGCTCCGCAGATGAGCTGAAGGCCGTCAGCCAAAATCTGGTTTCGTCACGGTTTTATTCTTTTCCTTACGTTTGTTGTTGTTGCTGCTCCTCTACGAATGCTTAAAAATATCATTAAATGTGGTGAAAATTCGATTCCCTCTCCGGATCCTCGGGGCCCCTTATGGAAGCCATTACGCTTTGTCAACCTCTGCCAGCAACCGCTTTGGGATGGCCGATGGGATGTTGGGGTCGTGTCGGTGAGTCGTCGGTCGCATCGTTCCGACCACAATACACATACACACAAAGAGAAGAGCGGTACGAGCAAACGACGGATACATCCCTCGCCAGGTCGTGTGTTCACACACACGGCCGGGGAGGACATCTATTTTTGGGGTCTCTGCCATCCCATCCCGTCTCGATAGAAATCCTCGACGCGACGTCCACCGAAGACGATGGGGTACGGCGCAAATGGTAATAAGTGTCAGGAAAATTTATCTAGCCGCGCATTTTTTTTCTCCCACCACCCCGGACGAGGGAGGGGAAAGTTTTACGCTCCCAAACGATCTCGCCGTGAGGAGGGTTCGGGTTTGGGTTCGGTTTGCGAGGCCTATTCTTTTCGTTAGCGATCGTTCCCTGGTGGTGGATTTTCCCAGCTGCCCAGATCCGGCGCTGTTTCTAGCAACCAGCCGAGTGATATACACACACAAACACACACGTGCAAACTCCGGAAGCGGTCGGGATCGTTTGTCCTGCGACCTTTGCAAGGCAGCTGTGTGAAACATGGTTGAACAGCGCTTCATCGCTTTTGTTACAAGTTTCTACTCGCACTGATTATCGAAATTGTGTCACTAATTGAAATGAGCGTATGGATGCTCGAATTAACCAGGGGGTGGAGCCGAGATATGTTCGTGTCGAAAATGTGTTAAACGACGCACTTTGCATAATTAACATCACCGATAATCGGAGGGATTAGGAGCAAAATCTGAAGCAATGCGGTTCGAAGCAGAAACCTTATTCTTTTCTCTTTTTTAGAGACATATAAGGAAGGTGATCGAAATGGAAGGTTGGGCAAATTAAATTTCATATTTTTGTATGAATAGTTAATTGTATATAAATTTGATTTCGGATGAAATATTTTGAATGGTTGATTTGAAAACCTTTATATGATTTTTTTCGTTTTTTTAAATATGATATTTTTCATAATAACTCTGAAATCGGATAATCTTCCATTCAGAATTATCATGGAACAACACAAATTTTTTTCCAATCCTTTTTTGTTTATATTGTGTGATAAGAATATACGCAGTTATCCGTTAAATAAGATTCGGGTGTAAGTGATCCAACTATTAGTTCAAAGATTGCTTAAAATTTTATTAATGCACCATATATTAATGAAGTTTTTTTATCCTTTTGTGTGTATTTCCTCTTATTTAGAGGCCAATCGATTCGATTCCAACCACGCATCACATTAAAATTAAAGTTCATAGTTCGACGCTTCAAGCTTTGCTTTCCGAATTGTGCCTACAACCATTTCGCAGTAGCCTCCTAAGCGTGTCCTTCGCCCTTTCCCAAGTAAGATCTTTTAGCAAACAACAATTAATTAGGACCTGGGCCCTCCAACCATAGGCCACCCATCATGGTACAAAGTGTAAAGCGAAGTCGCACGTTGTTTGCGGCAATTCAGCGCCCCGTTTCCGTAAAGGTTAGGTCGTCTTGTTGGCCGGCTTGTTGGCCGTCCTTCGTGGCCACCGGGTGACGATGGTCCAAGTGAAACCGGATTTACGCGGAGCGATGTCTAATTAGCTCGAAATTATGTCCAAACGTTCGCCCTCCCCTCCCCACCGGGTGAAACAATTTGTGCCAGTTTCGGAGGACACTCTCGGGCTCGGGTGCTGCTGTTTATGTTTTTCGCATTTCGTTTAATTGAACGTGTGAATCACGCCGCTGAAAACCTTAATGATCGTTTGACATTCTTTGGAGCGCGGGATTATTATGAACCTAGTTTGTTTGAGCAAATTACTAGAAATTCCTGCACCGTTTGAGCGCGTAGCTAAAGAATAGTTTTTTTTTTTCTTGACAGGCGGAAAAAATCAAAGCACAAGTAGCTGTTGATAGAAATTAGGATCAGATTTCCATGTCTCAAAAAAAAAAACAAAGTCTGAAAACCAAAGGGTTTGCATGCGTGACGATCACCCGCGTTCGTGGTGACAGCGCGAAAAAAGGGGTAAATTATTTTTAAAACAAGTTAAATCTTATTCGATCTCCCGTGCGGTGCAGGCAGAATGACGAATGACCTCCCAGACACCGGACGGTAAGCCGTCGTTTGACAATGGCAACATTGGGCGGTTTTCTCCCCTCTCCGCATCCCTCTATACCGGGATGGTGGGACGACAAATGATGGGAGAATATTAATTTCAGGATTTGTTTCAAATTTGACCCCAGAAGTGTTTTTTATCCGCTGTGCTGCTGCTGTCTAATTTTTTTTTTCGTTTGTTGTTTTTCGTTCTCAGAGGAACGTGCTATTTCCTGCGATCGAGCCTGTAACCGAGCCGACTGGCCACGGATCTGTCGCTTTGAGCTGGTGGTGGAGAAACGCACCTTTCGGCGTGACAGGTACGTTATGCAACGCTTCTAGACGGGCGGGATTAATCAACATCATCCTCAGCTCATAAATCTATATTTACCTTCGGTGAACTTTCGCTGACCGTGTCGGGAAGGCGAAACGACGCAAAGCTAATGCGTTCTCGTAAACCTGCCGCTCATAGGGACGATTGTTGTTGAGGATAATAGAGTTGTTGTTTAGTTCAATTATGTTTGAGAAGCAAAGCATACAAAATAATTGATTTTTTATGACATATATTGATTGAAAAATGTAGTTAGTTGTGGTTTGTGTTTCAATACAAATTTATGCTTTTTTTAACTGCTATCAAAATTCCAACCACTTTCATTGCCGCGTTCAGTTCATCTTCATGGTCTGTGGTTCTGTGGTTTACAGGCGTACAGAAAAAAGCTAAATTTGTCACCATAATTAATTGACCATCCATCATTCATGTCACAACAGCACGACTCAATTTGCACTTACGGTTTTGTGGGAACATTTCAATATTTGAGAACATATGAGTCAATATTTCATTCTAATGTGCTTACCCTACTCAATCTTTCCCCCTTCTGTTTATGTTGTACGACCATGCATTAATCGCTCAAGCTGTCGTCAGGCAGTCAGCATCGAGAATCGTGATTCTTTTGATAGTTTACTTTCCCGATTCCCTTTTCCCTGTTTGATTGAACAATTTTTTTTTGTTCATAAACCATACGTGTGCGGTGGGATGTTTCATGGACGATGCAGAAAGACAACACAGCACCTTTGGATGCCTTTAACTGATCCTAGCTTATTCTACGCTATCACTCTACACACGCAGAGCCGCTGTTGCCACTGACAACGTCTCGTTAGCTGCCGGCGAGAGGAAACGGTCCGACGTCATCGCCTACTACACGATCAACGGACGGTACGTCGGTCCCACGTTGACCGTGTGTGAAAATGACTTCCTGGTGGTGGACGTCGAGAATCGGATCCCCGGGGAGAGCATCGCGCTGCACTGGACCGGCCAAAGCCAGCGCCGTACGCCTTTCATGGACGGTGTACCGATGTGAGTGTTTTGCGATGTGTGTGTGTGTCGCGATAAATCACACGACTAGTTGCGCGGAATGGCGAGCGAAAAGTTTAATATCGTGCAAAAGCTTCCATGGGGTTGATTTATGGGGTGAAAACAAAATTCGTATACATTTACGCCTCATTCCAGAGGAAACAATCAACTCTTAAAGATGCTTCTAAGAACATTTTATGCATGAGTCTATTTTCAAATTTTGTTCGCTAAAATATTAGTTTTATAAACGAAAATGTTTTCTGTTTATTTTATTCACTTTAGATTATTTTGTATATGCATTTTGTACATTTTTAAGGATGCATGTTAGAATACTATTACTTTAAAATTGTGTTATTACTGAAACATTTTCGAAAATTTATCAACTGAAACATTTTCGGAAGAATCAACTAAGTTTTGTTGATTTGTCAATATTTTATATCGTTTGATTATTATTATTGTTTTACTGATTTACCTGCAATTTGTTAAACTCATTATTCCTAAAACTGTTCAAATAATTTGTCTATTTATCAAATTCTAAGCCCTCGCTACAACTCATGATAGTAATGTATACATGCAACGCACTTCGGAGAAAATGTGCCATTGAGAAACTAATTAAATCGTGCTGGCAACGTTACGGTACACAATTACGACAAATACCTCAACCCAACCGTCTACATTCCAGGATAACGCAGTGTCCGATTGCCAGCTTCACGCGCTTTCAGTACAAATTCCAAGCAGACCGGGCCGGGTCCCATCTGTACCATGGTTTTACGGGTGCGGAGCGTACCGAGGGACTCATCGGTGCATTTATCGTACGCTCTGCGTTCGAGCAGAAACAATCGCCCATCTTCAGTAAGTTCGGCAACGAAACGGTCTGGTTGATTACGGCACTGAACGGTTTGCTCGCTGTGAACGGAGAACGTGGCTGGCAGCAAACGCTGCCGTTCAATTGGACCAATCGTGCCCGAGTGGATCTGCTGCGGGTACGGCTTCTGTATGCCGTGGGCCATTGTCAGCATTGGCTCGAGCTGGAAGACCACGAGCTGCAGGTGCTAGCACTCGATGGGAATGCTCTCGGTAGTCCTGACGGTGCAACGACGCCGGTGAATCGAATTTTACTGCACGACGGACTTCGGATGGACCTATCCATCAGGCGACGCCCGGTCGTCCCAGCAGTGGATGACAAAATTAGACCAGCTTACGGAATTCGTCTCACACCCGCCGTGGCGGGATCGGGTTGCGAGCAGGCCGTGTTTCGGCTTCGATATGACAACCTTCTTCCCCACGACCAACCGATGCCATTGGAAACCGGTGGTGGTGCCGCAAGTGTTCGGGATGCTTTAATCCCGCCGGCAACACCGCGCACATTAGACCTCTCGGGAAGTTTCTGCTCGGGCGTGGCGAAAGTTTTATGTCCACAGGAGCTGCACGGCCAAGCGAATCTCTTTCCAGCGGAGCTCGCCGCGTACGACGCACGGCTCGAGTTTACGATCGACGTGCGAACCGTCGACGGTGAAGGACCCTTCGGAGGTAAGCCCGAGATGAGATAATAATAATTATTCGATGCCGGCTCGCGTCCGGTTGCGGCGTTTGAATGTCGCTTCACTTAACGTTTGTTTCGATCATCGCAACGACCAAAACCCCGATCCGACCCCAGAGCCCGGCCAGGAGACGGTGCGCTCCGTAAACGGGTTCACCTTCGCCTTTCCGTCGGTGCTGATGCTAGGCGAGCCGGCCAACGATGAGCTGCAGGCGCACACTTGCGGTGGCCATCGGTCGCTGCCAAGAAGCTGTCACCCGCTGATGGGCCGGTGCGAGTGTGTGCACGTCGAGCACATCGAAGCAGGTCATCGGGTGGAAATGGTCCTAATTAATGCCGGTAAGTCTGCGCGCTCGTGCGACCCACGTTGCTGCCCTCCCTCGTCCACCTTTCCTGTCATACGGCGCCTTTTACCCGCTTGTCCGTCGTAGATCCTGCGGCCGATTACGTGTATCACCTTCACGGACACGGTGTGTTTGTCGTGGGTACGGCCACCGGGCACAGGAGCAGCCCGGGGAAGGTGGTGCGGAACCTGCGGACACCCCAGCAGCGAGACACAATCGTCGTACAGCGGGACTCGATCGTGGTCGTGCGATTCGTTGCCAAAAACGCTGGACTGTGGTTGCTGCGAGAAATCGGCTCGTCGTCGTGGTCCCGCGGATTGGACGTGGTGCTCAACGTCGGAGCACACCCGATGGACTTTGATATGCCAAGTAACTTTCCATCCTGTAGGCATTTTGTGGGACCGAGGTATTTTTTAATTTGACGAAAATATTCGAAGAAGTTAGCGATGTAGTTAGCGATGTAGACCAACGTTCCAATGTGATTCAAATGAAGATTGATCTTGTCTCCGTGTGATACTAGTGAGATTTGGGTGTAGAATAAAGCAAAGTTATGTTTGTAAAAACTACATGGATAACTGATGCAGCTGCGAGTTTTTATAATAAAAGTTTTATTCACCTTTTTATACTATCCTTCGGATATTTACTTGACTACAAATATAACGACTGACATAAATAATCGAAATAAAATATGTAATATCATCGCAATTGCAAAATACCAAAAAAGAGCAAAAGACAGCATAACTTCAGGCGTTTGTAAGAAACTCGAACGTTTTGCATCTCTTTCTCGCGCTTTTCGAGCTGTCTATCTCTTTCTCGCATCGAGTCGCGCAGTTTGTCTCCCCTATGGGCCTCGAGCGCCGTTACTGGATGCCAAATATGACGCGCTGTCGAGGACTACGCCGAATAGTATGCAGTGGTAGGATGTTTAAAATTACAAATTTATTGAAATTGAAAAGCGAACTCGTCGGTTGTTTAATTGGGCTTGTCACGATGTGGCTTAAAATGAGAGCATAAACGGAGCTGCTTCACATGTACTTATTTAATTATTGAGATGAACTTTTTTAGTTAAATTTGCTCCAAAGTGCATTTTAAAAGATTTCCGTCTTCTTTTTCTCGCTTCACACTACTCGCTCAATTGCTGTTCCCAAATAGAAAAATCACCTCCATTATTTCCGTTTTTGTGCACCTGAGCACTTTATTAGATCTCGACAATTAGCACAGTAATGGACGTATTAGACGGTAGTAAAAGTCATCGTGTTGCGAAGTACGTAAGATAACAGGCAAATATAATATCGTTAATTGGCACATATCGTATAAGTGTGGGTTGGTGCATCTGCGGGCGCAACTTCAGTATACTGTTCCTTTTCATACACCGCATACACTCGCACACCTGTTGTTATTGCATCTTTCAGGTTAAAAACATAAAAAGAATCTCCCCTTCCTGCAGCGCCCAGTTTACATGATCGAGCAGGGCATGGCACAGCAGAGCGGAAGACAGACGGGGACAACGGCCGCACCGGATTTGCTCGAGCTCTTGGATTTGCTTTCCGCCTCGTATTTGTACTTGCCACTAGCCTTCGCATATTCGCCCTGAAATAGTACAGATTGCGATCATTTGCAATACCTCTAAAATGAGAACAGCTGATTTCGTCTGATAAAAAGAAACACCAACCTGCGATCTCCATCCGCTAGCTTCCATTTCCTTCTTGGCAAACATCTCATGTCCGGGCGGGTAGTAGACCGGTGGTCCAGCGATATTTTTCGACGCTAGCTGATTCGGTGCGGACTTCTGGTCCACCGTGTCATCGACCGGCTTCGGTCCGGTTCCATTCACCTCCGGCGACGGTCTCCTCGGTCCGGTGCCGTTGTCCGTTTGCGATGTAACCTTCGACTGGTAGATGATTTGGCCATCCTATTGGGGAGAGCAAAAAAAAAAAAAGTTAATCCATACTCTTCAGGACCTCGCCGAAACAACGCTACCTCTCCAAATGTGGCCATCAAATCGTCCAGCCGCCGGGGAGGATTGCCATCGATGTCGTTCCGATCGATTCCATCGGTGGGGAACGCCGGCAGCAGCGGTTCCCGTTCCGCCGGTGGTGGATACAGGTTTCTGGTCGCGTTCGTCGTGGTCGAGCTGTACTTGTACGTCACCGTAGTCGGCTGAGGGACGCCTCCCGGACCACCGACCGCTGGATAGTGATTGTCCACCGGGACGGGCGACCCATACCGGTTGTTCGTGTTGGTGCGCTCCTCGCGGTAAATGTAGGTGGTGTTATTTCCCGGTGGATAGCCTGGTTCCTGCACGGTGTACTTCACCGGTTGCCCGTCCGGACCGCCCGTGGTCGGCGGTGGCTCGATCGCACGGAAATTCCCACCCGGATAGCCCGGCTCGGAACCCGCCGGCTGGTCCGGGTAGTAGTTGGTGGTCGAGTGTTTCGTGTCCTTCTTGTAGTAGATGGTTTTGGCCGTGTTCGGTGGCAGCGGATGGTTGAGGATCGTCTGCACCGGGTACTCCTGGACGTTGCTGGACGTGTTGAAGGATTCGTTCTTCACCAGCACCGTCTTGGTGCCGGGATTGACGTGCTGCGACGGATGCTCCGGGTAGCCCGGGGCCGGCAGCGTGTTGGTCGTCTGATTAACGGCCTGGTTCGTGTACGAGATGGTCTGGTTGAGCGTACCGGGGGACGCATCCGGCGGCAGCTCGTACGTGTACGTACGCACCGTCGTGGTGACTTTCGTGTTCGGACGGGGCAAAATGTCGTCCGACAGGGGAATACTGTGCAGCACGTTGGCCGCATTGTCGACGTGGACGGTTTCGTTGTAGCGCACGTTCCGTGGCACCAGATCCGAGCTCGGTGTGACGGTGCGCGTCTCGGTGTAATATTCGTCCGAGCGTGCCGGCGTCATCGAGCGCTGCGGTGTGGCGGATCGATTGATGCCACCGTAGATGCCGGAGCCATCGGAGCCGTACGAAACATTCTTCACCGTGGTCGACGTGTGGTTCTCGTACGGTGGGCTACGGTGGCGCGAACGCGACTGACGTACCTCGTAGCTGTTCGGCGAATCGAACACCAACTCCCGGTTTACCGGCTGCTGCTTCCCACCCGTGCTGCTGTAGGTGGTGGTGGTTTTGATGATCTTCGTACCGGGTTCGCTGTAAGCACGGGGGAGTGAGGTGAGGTTAGTCGTAATTGGATGTTTGTGCTGGCGTTCTTGTGAAATGCAATACTCACTGTAATCCGGAATCGATTCCATCACGGCTCAAGGTTCTGATGCCTGGAAGGAGACGATATGTAAAGATAATTTATTCAACGTCCTGCGGTATGTAATGCAATTGATTTTATTTGAATAAGTATTCATAATAAAAGTGAAAGAAAACTCTGGTGACTGTTTATGAACTACACAATTCTACTAACAAATTTTATGCATAAGAAAGTAGAAAAGTTTGTTTTTCTATTTTGAGTTTTCAATTTTTTAAATAGTAACACATCATGCAATTTTATCAGTACATTTTTTCGAAAGCATTTGATAAAACAATTCTTTGAGTAAAGCTCATTCTCATACAAAGTATTTAAATTTCCATCGCCTACTGCTTTTAATAATCGATTCTCTTCCTTCATCTGTCAGTGGAAGAAATTGTAAAAAAAAAACTCACTACCGTCTGACAGCTGTCAGTTTCACAGTGCTGCAAGCGCACATTTCGTACCATTTATTTATTTTCACCCCGCCGTGAAGCGGATGCGATTCGAAAGAAACAAGTTTTTAATTGTATCGAAATCACGCTCACGGCCTTCCCACCCGTGCGCTTCTTGCAAAAGCTGACCTAGTTCGCGGCGGTGGAAAACTCAGAACACGGGCATGGACGTCGGCGCTCGTACATCGTGGCCGGGCTAATTTTAACTTAATTTTTGGCTGACATTGTGCTACTTTCCGTGCAACTTGCCGTCGTCGACAGCCGGCATCGATCCCGTGTACCTGTTAGTTCTGCTCGGTGTTTAGTGGCAAATAACAAAATAAAAAAACAACTTTGTCGATGTGATGTTGTTAGTTTTACGTGGAGAACGACCCACAGGATGCGCGCGCTGCGTAACGTCATTATGATTAATCGCGGGACGTTCTTTTCTGGCAAAACGGTGGCTGCTGGTGTTTTCTAATTTTAACTTTAAGCTACCGTCGCCGTCCACGTATGTTTGGCGTTCGGCGCTCGCGGTACTTACTTCGATCGAGCGATGAGTCGCGCTCACGTTCAAGATCATTCAGAAGCGTGTCGAGCTGATTGATGTTGCGTTGGTACACCTCACTGACGGACGACTGGTCTGCCCGGCCCGTCGTCCCACCGACCACCGGGAGCGAACTGCTGCCGCTCGTTTTGTATTCGTACTTGGCCGTCTTGTAGACCTTTCGCTCGTTCTGCGTGAGTCATCCGGGTTGGGTTAAGGAGACGTAAAGAGATAAGCACGAAAGTAAAACAATTAAAATCACATCCTTAAGACGCCAGTGGCACCGGTATCCCCCCCTTACCGTTGCGACCGAGGGGCTGACGGATCGTTCACGGGCAACGGTTGTGACATTGGCCGGCTGCAGGTACTGCACTTCGCGGGTCGACGAGTAATTCGTGATGGGCTGACCCAGTGAGCTTCCCGGGCGGGAAACACTGGCCTGAAGGTCTTCCAGGAGATTATCTATACGAGGAAGGGGATAGTACGGAAGAGATGATAAATAAATATTTAAGCACGAGCTTCACCGGTGAAAGACGATTTGCTTTCGGTGGACAAGGATGGCAGGGTCGGGTTTTGCTGGCGATGCTTGAATCGTTTAATAAATGAACAAACTTTGTCCTTCTCTTCGTTAGTGTCAAAAGATGTGCTCGAGAGGGAAAATCTTCGGATGGGAGGTCGAATTAGTTTTCAGTTCAACGACGATTATGAATTAAAATAAGTGGCTTTGCTGTTGCTGTCGTTCGCAGTGACAAACGAAAGCAGTAGCGTTCTGAGCATAAGGAAAGTATAATTGATTGCAATTATAGGAGTATTTTTTGCCGAACAAAATCTGCTTTCAAAGGGGAAATAGATGTGATATTAAAGTAGTTTTCATACGACGAGATCGGTTTTTGATATATTTTAGTTGGTATGAAGTTTAGATAAAACTATTGTAAATTTATTCTTTTATATACCGTTCAGGATTATTGAACTTTTTAATAGTATCATAGGAACAACTTGTTTTAAAACTAATGTTTAATATTACGGATTGCTAAGAAGGATGATATCATCTACCATTTTCACAACATGTTCATAAAAAAACAATGCAAATGGTGTAAGTTGGACCCTGTTTGCTAGCAGTTGTTAGCTATAAAACATAAACATAAACATAAACTCTTGTTTGTAATTATTAGAGCGTAAGTGATTTTTCGAAGCCCTTCTTTCACTGCTGAGTAATGCTGAGGAAGTGTAGCGTATTGCTTCCATTGTTCTGTTTTTATGTTCGATGGTCAGCACTACTGTAACAGTTGATCCATGGGCTTGTATCTCCCTAGAGAGTAGGTGTGCATTTCAGTTCTAATGTAAAACACAAAATTCTGTGAAAACATACAATGGAAGTATTGTTTTCTGGAAGCAGAAATTCATCTTTTGTACATTCCAACAATTGGAAAGATAGCAAGAAACCGTGCAAGGAAGCAGTAATTACTCTGGATGTTTTTTTTTAATATCATGCACGAAAGAGCCTTTGTACGTTGTGTTTCGAAAAGTGCAATCAAGCTTCTATGCAATGCAAGTGCAATCAAGCTTTCTGTAGTAGTTGATAATTGAAACATCTGCTTGTTCATATGTATTTTCAACTAGATTACAGTTCAATTGCAGTGCTGTCGTTTGCAATGCAGTAGAAAATACATAAACTACACTTCTATTGTGCATAGTTTAGAACAACTGATGTGAGGAAATGGTCAGATTATTAAAAATAGCAACAATGCAGAGCTGCATGATTACATCCAACGACTATTCTTTGCAAAATCGATCGCAGTGGTCGAGGAAATAAGGTTTCCGTTTAAATATAAGCTGTGTTCTAACACTTGTACTAAAACCGTTTCAACAGTTGTACTAAAATCGTTCCTTCTATTTAAACCGTAAATCTATTTTGCAAAACGGTGACAATGTGCAATCATCCACAGTTTATGTTTTTTTATTGTTTAGAGTTGAATTAAAAAAAGTTTATTAGTTGAAAATACTAAAATTTTATTATAAAATCCTATAAATGCAACTAAATTCACTTACCCAGTCTGTTATCGAACTGGTGGCCGTGTGTTGAGGGCGAAAGCGATCGGTTGGGTGACATGACCCGAACCACGTTCGAGGACGAATACTCCTCCCGCCGTTGCTCCCTTGTCGTCATATCGTTGCTGTCAATGTGCTGCCAATGGAGTGAGGAAAGAAAATGGATTTACTTCGTTCAAAAGAACCGTAATGAAACAGAGGCCAACGAAATGAGCAACGAGACAGTTAATCTCTCGGAGGTATTATACGGTTGCAGATTGTCGTAACTTGATTTGATTGCAAAAAAGGTCACCACAGAAGTGGTGGTTTGAAGTGCATCCGAAGCGGTCATAAATCCCAGCGAAATTAATGGACACTGGTCGCTGCTAAACAGTCACATCTGCTAATGAGATCACCAAGTCACCAAGTCAGCCTCCGCTAGCAGAGTCTCCGAAGAAGGAGATGGAAGAAAAACAACAACCTGTTGCTAGCGGGTCGACCCTGGCGAGCTTCTTTGCGTTCACGTCCGTTAACGGGGCGCTCCTTTTAGAGCACGAAATCGAAATCATCCCGTCCCGTCCAAGGAAACCCGGAACTAGCGCTAGGAATGAAGCGTTGAACCGGTGAGTGCGCAGAGTCGAGTGACGGAAGCGGAGCGGAAGTTGAGGAACCGGCCGCATATGAGTAACTCCTAAGCTTTTTCTGCTGCCGCTTGTCACGCGAGTTTGATAGTGCACATGAAGCGTTATGAGGAGAAAAAAAAACTCCACCACCAGCAGAGCACGGCGGATCCGAACGCCAGCATGGAGAAAAGCCATGAACGCACCATAAATGGAGTTCGATGGTCGTAAAGTATCGCTCGCAGAATCGGCCACGGCTAGCGACAGCTTTAAGCGATGCGGTGGGAAGTTGAAGGTTAGGTTCGGTCCGTACACTTCTTGCTTGCTCCAATCACTCGGTCACATGGCAAGTGTCTCTTGCGGCGATTCCGGCTGCAGCTTCCCCGTAGCGGCGATGATTGGTCGAGTTTCCGAGTATTCAGAGCAATCGAAATAAACGATTTTGGGTGTGTGAAGACTTTTTTTCCGCTTCGAAAAGCGAGGTGAGAATAAGTGTCTGCGAGTCATAAGATGCGATTCGCCTGACACAGTCATTTCACCTACACATTTCCGGTGACCACTGTGCTCGTAGCTCGTAGTCGTCAGTTCGTCATAAACATCAGGCACTGATGTCATAGATTGTGTTACGTCAACCATTTTTCCCGCTAAGGGGAGGTGTCGTTAAATTTTAATACACGTTAAAAACACGCAAACTTGAAAATATCGTTCTGTTGACGTGAGCTGAGAATCGATTTTATCGGAACGTTACCGATATGTTCGATGAGTGGATACAAATGTTGGATTGTAGGCGTTAATTTGAATCGTAGGTAAGATATTATTCCTAGAAGGCATAAACGAACATACCTACAGGATGGCAAAAAAAAAATCAAACTTTGAGCTTAGATGATCAAGATTAAAAAGAAATTTGAGTTTTTCGATATTGCTTTTTTTGTTAACATAAAATCATACGACAGTAGCGCAGTGATAATAAAAAGATAGTGTGTTTAAATTGTGTGTAGATGCTACGTTTATGAAGAAAAATATTTAAAAAATAATAAATTAATATTATCATAAAAATAAATCTCCTGACAGCTATGAAATGGTACTACTTATGATTTTTTTATTTTAAAGTATTTTCACGTTTATTACAGTATGAATATACAGAACCTATGAACAAAATTTACATAAAAAATCCCATCAGCTATGTGCACAGAGCAATGCTTGTACGTACAATGTCCTTTACCTTTTCATGGTAAATGTTTGTATCGTGCAAACTAACGAGATTTTATTCCGTGAACATTGAAAATAACAAGAACCTCTTCCTCCTGGCCGGTGAAACTCACCAATGCAGAAACGTTTGCAAGAATCAAAAGCAAACGAACGGAGTGCAAGTGCAGAATGCTCGATTCCTGCAAAATTCTTTCTTGCGTTACTAACGCGACCTCCGTACGGTTCGCTGGGTTGCGTTATTGTTTTTTTTTTCTTCTCTGCCCTATATTTACCACCAGCGCAACTGGAGGTCATCATCGGCCAGTGTGCTCGGTAATCATTGGCACCGATGGTTGCAACATCCGTACGATTCATTATCGCAAAAAAAATCCGTAAGCCGTCTGCGTGGCGTAGTAAACCTAGTGACCTTCCCCGGTACCGATGCCGCTGTCCAACCAACCGACCAGTCCGCCCCCGATGACATCATCTGTGTGTCAATTTGCGCCCCCGCAAATATCGGTTGGAAGCAAGACGCCAGACAGCCGCAAGCGCAACTGCAAAGTGCGGAGGGCGCTCGCAGCATCCCACTCGAATTAAAGCAAAATAAAAAAACGGCCCACTTTGATCGATAGTGAAGGTTTAGCGCGCTGGGCCGTCGTCCGTTTTTAACTTGGCCCTACGCTCTCGCAACGGCAACCGTTGTTCTCGTTAGCCTCTCTTAAGCCTGCATTACGCATCGGGAGCGGTTTGCGTTGGTAGATCGAACGGACCGGACTGCATCCATGAGCCGGCGACGAAACTGGTTTCGTCTGCACATGCCCATAAACCATCGGTGGAAACGAAAGGGATGGCGCACAGCCTGCTTTGCGTACGGGCTCGGGCGGTTTTGCTCTTCGCAACCCCTTGGTCATATCCGCTCACCGTGTGTGAGCGTGTGTTTGTGAACAATGTAAATGTGTGCAACACATGTTTTATTTGCTCCGAGACATGGGTCCGCTTCTTCGACGCCATCCCTAGCGAAAACATGCTGATCTAACAACACCGCTCGCGATCGGACGAAGTGTTCGAACACACACGCACACACAGCGGTGGAAGTGAAGAGGCTGTGCCGTTTCGACGTGCATTCGACGATGCAGAGAGTCAATGTGATGCAGTTGCTTCTTAACCCTTCGGTACACAAAGGGCGGTGGTTGAGTCTATTTCAAAATATTAACTTAAATTATTTATGAAATAAATTAAGTCGAGTGTGGCCCTCGTAAATAACCTTTTTACTTAATCATGAGATAATTTTATTTGTTATTGGAATTTTGAAGAAAATATAATAAGCTCTTTATATTTTCCATAACTTTTTAAATCATTTTCTGAAAAATATAGAAATGAGACAATTGAGAATAAAAAAAGGTCTGAAATAAAACATACATCAATTTTGATTGGATAGTTAATTCGAAATCTGAGCTTAATGCAGTCACAAGAAAATAATTTAAATTTCTAACTATAAATGGCTAGATCCCAAGAATTGTTTATTTTAGCAATAATCTTAATCAAAAATCGCCAAAACCAATTATTAGATCCAAAATGATCAAAACCATATTTGTGCTGCACGGCACAACGCGTCTTCCTGAAATCCTTCACAACCATATTAAGAAGGTTGTATCAAATTCCATGCGCTTCTCTTCCATTTCGCATCCATCCGAGCCATCAGTGTCTGGCTGGTAATAGCATTATTTTTACTCCAAAGGTTCGGCACCTACCACGCTACCGGACAGAAAACGGCGGCTAAATAAACACGCACATACACACACACTCATAACCATCACCACCACAACCAACTCATTAACTACCGCCGCCGGATCATATGGCCCTGGCCGGGTCGTGTGTGTGTTTTTTCTCTCTCTCTCTCTCTCTGTGCTTTTGTTGCGGCTCGCGACCCACGACCCGCGCTCACTTGGATCGGGAGGACGGGGAGTCCGATATTTTTGGACTCCCGTGCGCTCATATGGTCGGAAATTCCTTAAAATCTCGTAAACAATCCATCCGGGGCGGGTCGGGTTCGCGCAGGATGGAAGCTCGGTTGGGAAAAAGTCAAATTTTCAGCGCTAAAATTAGAAACTCGCCCAACCGTTGGCTGAAAATTCGATTCCCAAAAACCAGTGCGCGTGTGTGAGCGGGCGCGATCCAAAACTCTGAGGCGCGGAGTTTTGGTCGTTCGGCACGCACGACTTGCAGTCGGACGGTGTTGCCATGAGTAAATGGCCTTTTTGGCGGAGTTGAAGGCTTGGGTAAACAATCGCCGACCGGAAGCCACGCACCGAGTGACGAATCCCTTCGCTGCGATGATGAGTTTTCATTTTATGAAACGATTATTCTGTCCTCATAGCTTAGTTCAAAGACACCATTACGTCCATCATCGGTGTACGGGTGCTAGGCGCCTCGCATGCAAACACGAAAACGGGTTGATTATTGATACACCCGTTCGCCGCCCCTTCCCCACATTCGTCCCCGTTCCCCCAGGCGTTGCATCACCGGCTTGTCGTTGTGCAGCAAAAGTGCAGTGCCACACATGCTGGAAGTAGTAGCGAACGTTGTGAACGCGGTGAACGAAATGCGTTCTTATGCAACGCTACAATCTATGCACGAGTCAATCACTGCCACCCACACGCTGCACACAGGGAGCGAGTTTGAACGGGTCTGGAAATGGTTTACGATTTATGGGAAATTGATTCCGATGCCTTCCCGAAAAAGCGCAAGAGGTTTAAATGATTCGATTGAAGTTTACGTTGATCGAGAGGATGCTCCTAAGTGGCCACTCGAGTGAGAGATTTATTGTTATTTGTGTCTCTGACATGGTGTTGGTAGAGTGAATTGAGATGAGTTTTTTTTTTGAAAATTAAAAAAAAACTAAACATTCTTAAAAAATCATTTTTTGAAGTCTAAAAATGATCCTTAAATTTTGAAAAGTGTAACTAAATTTTCATACTCTTTTATGATAAAGTATTTATTCAACTTTCTGCTATTCCTCCTGTATTTTATGATCATTTTCAAAAACAAAGTTGGAGAATATTTGTGCCTTTGTTTATTGCATGGATGATGAATTTACTTGCAGTTTTTTTAAATTTCTATCAATAATAAAGTAAACACAATCTGACTTGTCAGAAATGATAATCAGCATGGTTTTGGTCGATACATTCAATTGCTAATTAATACATTTCTCCTTAGGGAAAAATTTTCACTAAAAATAACTAGGTACAGCTAAAAGTAGAACCAGATAAACACGAAACAGAATGTGAACGGTGTTTCGATGCTCATTGTTAATGTTAACTGAAACAGTCTGAGCTGAAACATTGTTGTTTGCTCGAAACGCCATCAAAGAAACCCGCAAAAACCGGTAATTTAGTGAAATCGAACGCTACCCACGCGGCATCACCAGAAACAAGATCGTTGCTGGGATGAACACATTCTGGCACTTTGTACCTTTATCCACCGTCGAAATGTCGGTCACGCGGAACAGTGGCACTACAGGTGGTGAACTGGAGCGCGTACGGCGCGTACAAACACCCACACCCACCCCCAAACCACACGAGATAAAACCACACAACCGCACACCTATTTCAAATCGTCGCAGCTACACAACAAATCCCTTCGTACAGCTGCTCTCGTGCATACTGCTGCACCAGCACAAAATCAACACAATGTGTGCAACGCAGTCAACCCCGGTGCCCTCTCGTTCTTTCCGACCCCTGCCGCCATACCCGCCGGTGCAACGATCAACATAAACATTTAATTAAACACGAGTGCACTTTGTGAGCCTCTGTGAGCATGTGTTGGTGCTGTCTTCGAGGCCGTCTGCGGAGGATTTAAATCCGCAAAGGCTGCCTGACGGCGCTTGACATCGCGCGCAACAGCTCGTGCACCGACGATGGGATCACCGTGTTTCGAATAATGGCGAGAAAAGAGACCCATATTGACGCGACGATAAATAAAAACGCACGCCGCACGCGCGTAGGTCGAACGCTCCGGCGACGTCCGGCGAATGGTGATTATTCACGGGCACAAAAATAAACTTCCCATAAGGTGTTTTTTTTTATTTCGTTGTTTATTTCGTGAAATCATCCGCTTAATTTCGCCTCAAATCCTCAGCCTTTGTTTAGACAACGAAAACTCTCTTCATGCACTCGCAGTGTGTTGCTGTCTCTCTGTACCGGTTTCTTTCCATCCCTCTCTCTAATGACTGTATCATGTTTCATGCAAGCGAAAACAACAAACCGATTCACTCTCAGTGGAAACACATAGGTGTGGAGTGCCACACGCGTTGAGCCAGCCACGTCGGGCAGGATAACCTTTGGGATAACCTCCGGCGCTGGATTTATGACCGGAAACGGGTTGCTCCCGAGATCGTCGGTGGGATGGGTGACAGTATGTCCATCGTGCCAAGGGACACCCTCGGCAGCCCGAGGCAAGACAATTTTGTCTCCGCTTTATTGTTCATAAATAGCTGAGATGGTTGCTTCCGAGATTGCCGTTGCTCCCCAGTGCACCATATTTCTCATTTCTTGCTGGCTTTAAGCTGGCCGAGCGTCACAGGTGGCTGATGTTACGTTAAAGATACCATCGAAACGATTGTTCATCCACGTTTGAGAGTCCAGCAAGAGTTTTACTTCTTTAAATTTCTTCAATATTCTCAATTCAAGCCGCTTATCTGGTTAACCTTGTTCCACGGTTTACCATCTTTCAGTTTTTTGCCCGTTTCGCATACTTTTGCTGTCTCTCCAGCATTGGCATTACAAACCGGTTTTTTGTTGTTTTTTTTTTGGGAGGAAGAATTTTAAAGCAAATGTTTGTTCGAACCCCGAGCGAGAATGTGTCTCTTTGGCCAACAGTTTCGCTGTCACACGCCGGTGTCGCCTGGTCTGTGACGAAAAGGTTTCCGCGGCAAAGTTATGCATTATTCTGGCGATTTTTTAAAACCCTCCACGGACTTCGCATATCATTAGCGAAGGGTGGGTGAAATGAGATTCCATGTTTTGCTTCGCAAGACTTGTGCAAGGTTTCATTTTACATGCTGTAGAAAACGGCTGGAATTCGTCTGAAGGAGGTTTTTTCTTCCTTCTGTTTTTTACCACGAGCTTTGGGTGGCTCGAAAAATTTAATCTACTAAGGAGAAAGAGCGTGCCTCTTTTTTTGCGCCAAACAGATGAACACTCTCTCGGTGACGCAAACTCAAGGTCATGCAGTAAATGGTCCTCTAGCGATGGCTAGCGCTAATCGCAAGTGTACATAATCCGATGTTTACAGACGCGCTACCGAAGTTGGTGGTGCGATAATTGATAACAATATTATTGCAATACTTGCCGGATTGAGGTGAGAAACATTTTTTACCAAAACGAAGCGATGGTTTCCATCTTGGGAGTGTATTGAAACTTTCCGTACCATATGGCAATGTTTGAATTATTACGATACCCGTTTCCAAGGCGAGATGAATGTGTGTCGGTCCCATCCGGAAACCATTTTGAAGAGCAACTTTTCTGAAATATAATACATCACACCCGAATGCAAATCCCTCTGCATTTACTGCCCCTGCCACGGGATGCATTCGAATGAGCCAGAGAGTTCGTCACGTTTTGCGTCCCAAAACACCCCCTCTCTCTCTCCGCTTCACCCACCGCTTCACCCACCGGGCGGTTTCGGGCGGCAGAAATAGATTAAACTTTCGGGCGCACCATTTAATATTCCGTTCACAGTTCCCCATTTCATCCGGATTTCGTTTCGTATTGCTGGCACACAGGCACACATCAACACAGGCACAGGGACACATATCGCACACACTCCTTCACATTCCACTGCCCGTGGGTGTTTTGCACACTTCGCTCTAAGGCTATCGGAATTACCTTTTACGGGAGGTGGTATGGTTGCAAAGTAGGCTATGATACGATCGGTAGAAACTACACTAAACCGCTGCACGCGCGTATCAACAACACTTTCGCCGCGACGCACTCTCCGAAACTGACCGAAGATCGACCCGCTTTAACCAACTCACCGACTCATACTGACGGCCACCGGCTCTCTTGGCAAGGGTGCACGCGATCGAGTTCGATCTTGATCTCGCGAGTAGGCAGGGTTTCTCGGAGCGTATTGAGTTGTCGGTAATGTTTTAGCAGGTTTTTTTGTGGTTTAAAAATGTATTATGATTGAGTTAAATATTAAACGTCGAAAGAGTTCCCAATATTTCTTTCCTTTGTTTTTATAACTAAGAATATTTCACTAGACATTTTGGCACCATAAGCAAATAACACTTGTAAATATACTGTGTTCATATTGATATTAGAAAGGTTTCGGAATGAATAATTTGTGTATAAAAAATGGTTGAAAATTAATTAAATGCTTTGAGTAAATAAATGGTGACTATTAAATCTGTTCACAATTTGCATAGTTTTGTTAAGCATTGAAGTTGTAGATTTTTCTTATTGGTAAAGGATTATTTTAGCATTTCTCTCTTAGATTATCATCGGAATCGGAAACCAATGTTAAAAACTGGTTGTTTGTTGTCCCGTTAAATGTTTTATCAATAATTAATTAATTGCTTCAATATTTATTTTGTGTTTGAATTATTAACCTTCTTTCTATTGCCGTTTAACTTGCATTTCGTACCTACTGTGAGATGTTCATGAGCATGAAACTAAAAGAAGAAAAACCACAAATAATGAGTTTAGTTGATATTCACTGCGCATCTTTCATAGTAAGGATATTTTAATGCTGTACGTTTTTTTTTATCACTCTCTCTCTCTCTCTCTCTCTCTCTCATCCCACGTGCGACGTGTACACCTGCTTACCGACTGCATAAATTATCAAAGTAATATCACCATCCGGGAGCATCCGTCTCGGTTTCCGTCACAGTAAAAGCATTCGTTTGCGGTCTAACTTTCAGCGCATCCTTGATCAACTATCTGCATGCCATTCTTGGGTGGACAAAAAACCTCTGCCCCACACCATGATGCGAGTGCAAAGTAAAGTGGGTCAACGCTACATCACACGACCCCACGCAGAGTATGTTTGTGTGGGATGGCCCCTAAAAACTTGCAATGAATCTTGAAGCGCGTATCCGGCAGCAACAACTTCCGTTCCGGTGGCGTAGCATAAAAGGAAACAAACACAAACGACACAGGTGGCCAATGGCACACCCATGAACATGACCATTCATAGTTGATAGTCCGGTCGCGGTGGGGGTGAGAGGAGGTGTGCTTGGGTGGTTCAGTCGATTCAGGCCTTTGTGTGCCAAAACCCACAAAGCAAGGGGTTTTTTTCAACGTGCTAAGAGGCGTGGTAACGTTTTCGCAAAGCGTGTTTCTACCTCCTGTTGGTGGGATTTGTTTTGGGATTCGCAAAGGAAACGCGTGTCTGCTCTGCTTTATGCTAATGGTTTTCGTATCCTTGTAAAAGCGTGTGCCCTTGGCGTGCACTCGTGCTAGTACGCTTACTCGCTCATTCACGCGACGGTAACGGGAATCGTAACGCCCGGAAGGATCCCAAAAATGCTGTGTAACGCATCGAAACCGTCCCATTCTCCGTTCACCGATCGGGTGGTTGTACGGTGGAAAAACGATTTTCCTGATCCCACCGCGCCTTCGCCTCTTACCTATACCTATGGTCTGTGAAACGGCGTAGCGTGTGCGAATGTTTGTGTGATAACGCTGCTCGCTGCTGAAGCAGGATGGCACCTAAAGGACGCTGCTCCACAGGCTCGTACGAATCACCCTGTGCTGGTGTCCTTGTGCGCACGACCAGCACTCACGAGCGGCACCCTCAACAAGTTGAGATCCACTTGTTGTGTATCCTTTCTCGCTATAACGCATATACCTTTGTTGCTCGTGTCAGGCACTATGGGAAGTAATCGAACAAACAGCGCGAGTAGTATTATATGAAACATGTATAGTATGTATAGTATTTCAGTACAATTAGCTATCTTCGGGTTGATAGATAAATTGTAAATAAATAAAACAATATTTGAAAAAATAAGAAAAAAACATGAAAATTACTTATTACTTATTTCCTGCACAGTGTTGGCTCGGTGGGTTTGTATCTCAATCTTCCATCCAACACAAAGAGCCAACAACGTGTTGGAAGTACAGCGAAAGGGGAAAAAAGCTGTTGATGACGCATACGCCTTGCGTCTCATCGGTCACTCGTGTTGGACGCGTGTTTCTTTTTTGTTTTGTTGCTGCGTCTGTGGTTGTGCGATATGCTGGCAACTGGTGGCACTCGGCTCGAGTCGAGTCATGTTCGTGTCGGACACGCCGCCATCCGATCGGGACGCTCGAAACCTCTCACACACTTAGTCGAGCGAGAACAGTGCGACCGTGTGGACGCATCACACCCCCGGAGCGCTTTCGGGTGAGCCATAGGTGAGCCAGTAACCCGGAGTGGCCAGTGTTATTCAGCGTCCCCACAGAGGAGAGGAAATTGCCGCGGAAAGTGTGATAAAAGAGGAACAGTGTGTGTGGTGGTGTGCGCGTGTGTGTGTGTGTGTCGGGCGACGTGCCGCAACGAAGCGAAACACGTCAGAATAGAACGTGGAAATTCATTCATTTATAACAAACGCACAGGTACACTCTCTCACACGCACACACCCAACAGACACTTACAGACAGGTGCGAGATTTTGTAACGCTTGCGAGAGGATTTTTACATCCCTCAACGGGGAACCGTTACAGCAAAGTTCTTCCGTCGAAAGGGGTGTGTTTTCTGGCGTTCCTGGTGCGCGTGAGTGTTTGTGTGGTAATTTTGCATGATTTGCGTGTATCGAGAAGCGACCGTGCAAAAGTGGAAAATGAGTTAAAGCCGCTATAATGGCTGAGAGGGAAATTGTTCACGGTGCTGGTGGTTGTGAGTGAGTGCGTGTTGTCGAAAGTGAAGTTGATGTGAAAATTGAATGAAAAGGATATCATTAACGGGTCGGGCTTCTGGGCGGCGCAATGAAATGACGCGCTGACGGTCCATCAGCGGAAGGACGCACCGTTGATTTGTCGTTGTTGAGTAAGGTTCCTGTTCCTGGTGCGCTTGTTACCGCGTTTCCATGAAGCAGAGGAGGGAGGGTTTTTCCGAATGAATTAGAACAGCACGCGTCGCTGTAGCTTATGCCGATTCGTACAAAACGCTTCCGGGCTGAAGAGTTTACTGAAGCAAAAGGTGTATACGTGAAGTGAATAGGATTTTAAAAAAGCATCCTTCGTGGCGTACGTTGAAGATACCTTAGAGAAAGGATAACCCATGAACACGCCTTTCTATCCATCTCGAGTGTGTTTTATGTCTCTGTCTGTGTGTATGAGGGTGAAAACCAAGAACCAAGCGAATTGTGCAATACTACTTGAGGTGGAGGGATGTTCTGCTGTGTGTGAGTGTTTTTTCCTGAATACAATTACCGCCATCCCATGGGGGGTCAGCCGTCGAACCGGCACCGTGGCATGGGTGCGGCGTCACCCGTCGCCTTTCGGTCGCTCTCATCCAGTAATTGAAAGTGAAGCACTCCACCGAACGACTACGACGCCGACGACATCGATGATGGTGATGATGATGCTGCTGATGATGATGATGGTCGGCTGAGTGGGGCTGGAAGTGAATGATGAACTGTAATGAGGAATAATTCGGACGAATTGATGTTTCGTTATTTTTCTATTACCATCTTTTTCGCGAGCCGGCTGCTCGTGGCGATAGAGCAGAATACCAATTCCTGTGATCCGTGCTTCCGTGCGGCGTTTCGTCGGGCGGTGAGAGAAGGAAAAAAAAAAACAAATCTGCAACCACAGGCTAAATCGTGGCCCGTTCTGTCATGCATTCGACACACGAAAATTGTTTGCAAATACAGCGTTTGTGTGGTGTCTATTCATTGGATCTGCAAATCATGCCCAATAGGGAAGTTGGAAACAGGTTTGATGCGCTGAATGGAGGGTGAAATAGGTTTGTGGTATGAAAAGATAGTTTCCTCCTCATTTCTACATTTATTATGTCTATTGAATATAGCTAATATCGAATTATACCTGACAGCACATTCAACTTTGATAGGCGCTTTTACTCAAGAATAGCACTATGTTAATGGAGGCATGTCACAAACAAAATCTGCTTGAATTTCTTGAAGCACCATGCGCCTCCATTTCAAAAATTATTTTAAAAATAGTTTCAAAATAATTTACTATTATCGAGAATTACAAAAAAAAACAAATTATATGAAAAATCCGTTTGGAAAAAAATCATACCCTTTATATATCCCTGACCCTGAATAAGCTCAGACTTGTTGCCTCTTGCAGTTCGTTCGAATGCAATAATTTATCACGCGATAAAATCCCTTGCTCACCCACCCATAACATTGCCACAAATGATTACACATTGTCAAATCCCGGGGAAACGTTTGGCCAACGCAGTTCTCACGTTTCTCTAGCTCTTATCCCGATGGCCGAAGGAAATAAAGTGACACAAAAAACTTTCCCGATTGTTTTTTATAGCACATTTGTGGCGAGCGTGATGCCAAAAACAAGTTAGCAACTTCCTCGCGTGTCCCGAGCACTCATTACCGGAAGCATCACCGGCGTGGAAACTGTTGATCGAGCACAAGCGCACAAGCTCAAGCAGTGTGGAAGGAAGTAAAAGTTGCAAGTACATTACTTCTCCACAAACTTCGGCACCGGCTGTCGTCCGGCCTCGCCAGCGGAGCCAACTGGTCGAAGTTCGGTCGAGGTACGTTTTTCTTTTTCGTGGAATCAAATTCCAACCCTCATTGACACGTTCGAGCCGAAAGTTCGTACCACCGTACGGTCGTATGATACTGCCTGCTGCGCTGGTTGTGGTTTTATCGATTGGCTGACTGACTGGCTGAACAAACGTCGAAAGGAATCCATCGTTATGATGTACCGAAAACATAATAAAGTACGCGTCGGACATGTCCTGCAGCGTACAACCATTACTGACCGACAAAGACACGCATAAACAATTTAACCACAATTTTCCTACCGTCAGGTCAGTTCAGCCCCATTTGTAATGTGAGAAAGGGAAACACAGAAACAAAAAAAAAACGATATCCGGTTTCCTTCGTTGCTTCCATAGCCTTGCCTCCGGCGAAACGCGCTTGCCTTCCTTTGTGACGAAGCGAATAAAAAGAACTACCATCGACGGTCAATGACAAGCGGGAAGTGAAATGTTGAACGAAAAAAACCTCAACAGAAAACCTCGTAGGTTGTACCTGAAAATACCGCCTTGCGTTCAGGAGGAGGCGTGTTATGCCGCGGGCAAGGTTATCCTTGGCAATGAAAATCTAAGCATCGTAAAAAAGCAAACCCATCCCACCGGCGCGCTGGGTCGGGGTGTTTTGTTTTGCTGCTTCAAAGCTGTCCCACGTTCGGACGCCGCTGAAAGTCTGTCAGCGGCCGACATCGTTTGGTCTCAGGGTGGCATGCTGTCTTCCAGGAGCTCGTCGAACGAGACGCCCTTTTAGGACGGGATGGATCGTAACAATGGCAAGGAATATAGAATTATGGGGGCGGCATATTGCAGGATGAGCGCAGAGAGTGATTTGTCGCGAGCGGGCAACCGGCGGTCGAACCGGTTTCATGAACATATTTTATTTTGATTTTTTTTTACTTTCCGAACCTAACGACTGTCTCGGTGGAGAAGGATGGGGGCATTAAAAATGCAAAAGTAAGTTGTATTATTCATGGACAAGCTTCAAGCTCTGTCTCTCAGCGGGAGTGAAATCACATACAGAAGTGGAGCGGCACACACCATCACCGGTGAGAAGAAGGGCGAGCATGTGTGTGATGAATGGAATGAAAAATGTAAAGCTTTCACAGTGTCTCCCAGCCGTGGAATGGTAAATGATTGCAACAGAGATGGGGATGCAAGAAAATGTAAACGATATGAGTTTATCATTGACAACATCCTGTCTGCGAAATTGTTTATGGTATTTAATTATTAGCTGAAACAAAACCTTTCAGGAGTACAAACTTTGGCAACAAATTGTATTTTCGTGAGATGCAAAAAATCCGAGTCAGAGTGACCATAGCATAGCTTTGCAAACTCCCGATTACATTGATGTTTACACTGACATAAAAGCTATCGCAAACATTTCATTCGCTAACTGGTTTTACAGAACTGTTTTGGAAAGCTTAGGTGACACTTGGAGCGAAAGAAGATGCCTGCACAGAAGGCAAATTATATACATTGTCATCAAGCCAACATGTCAACAAACAGGCTAATTAATGACTTGACACACGTTGCCTGATTATCAGGCCACCTAATTGGATACCTGCCTGAAATCCAACTCATCTCCAGCAACGAACGGTTCGTCGCGTTGGATTGAATTTCAATTTCCAGCGTCTCCGCTCCAAGCGAACCGTATTTTTCCGCCATTTCCACGCTCGTCTGCTCGTCTTCAAATCAGCAGCGATGGTTAGCTTATCGATCCATCGTGTCCGTTGCGAGGTGAGCGTAGTTTAGCGGGCTGTTGCCGGTTTTCCGAACCCGAAACCCGGTCTCGGATCCCGGTGTTTCCGTGAGTGTGTGCGGCTGGTCACACAGAAACACATACGCGCGTGACGTTTAAGGCTCCTGCTGCTGGTGCTCAAGAAGCGCCAACGATCTATTTGCATGCGGTTGCGGGTTTCCATTGTTGAACAAATTCATCTGCCGTGCTCGGTGCTCAAATTGAATTTGTCGCCAACGATAATGATACCGCCATCGAGCCGCGCGCTGAGACTAGACAACAAAAGCAAAACAAGAGCATATTCTTGGACTTCTTGGGGGTAGGAACGAAGGGCAACGGGTGACCACCGTTCGGCTGCGTTTAGAACCGTAGATGCCTTTGTGTCCGTTGGTGTCATCACACGGCCGCTGGCACACACTTACACGCTGGAGCGTTGATTTGATACTTCCTGCTTAGCGACAGTGGCTGCATCGGTCGACGGCTGCGCGAACACGTTGATTAATTCGATCGCCACGCAGCGCACACGGGCGGCACTGGCGGCTGATGGCGTCGTGGCCGATGAAAACGTTTTCGGCTCGGATCACTCCTGCCGAGGGCGCTAATTGTGCGGAGCATTGTGTGGTGCAGTGATTTGAGCGTTGCGCTTAAGGCGTGTGAAATTTTAGCGTTCCGGTAAGATAAGCTGCCACACAGTGGAATCTGGCTTACAGGGTTGGCCAAGGTGACCTCGTACCGTTATCAGTGCGCTGTGCAAATCTGTTTCCACTTCCACCGGGCTGCTTCGGTGGAGCTTAGTCTCTCGAAGAAATTCACTCGGAGCATCAGTTTTTAATCAATTTCCGGAACCGCTCTATCGGATCCGGAGCGTGTTTTCTTGCAAGGAATCTCCTTCATGATCCTATCACGTTTCGAAGCACCCTCGTTAGAAGCTGTTGCACATGCAGATGGCGCTGTGAGAACAAAGCGATACATTGTCAGCTTCTGGGATATGTGGAGGATCAAATAACGTACCTGCGGCAGCATATTTTCCCAACCATCGTACGCCGCACAGCCGAGAAAGGTAGGAAAATTATAGTCCACCTTTCATGTGGCGCAACAGAATAAAAAGAACCAAATGCACTCGAACGGCGTACCGACGCCGACGTGGGTTGGCGGATGTGAGTGAGCAGGATGTGTGATGTAGTTCGAGCAACTGAAGATGCCTTCCTCGAACCCACGCCGGTCCCAGCAATCGATGGCAATTTGTTCGAACAGTGTTTGACGGTGGCAAATCGGTGCTTGTCTGGGTGGGTTTTGCACCCTGCAGCAGGTAACATGTTTCAAGGTGAGGAAAGAAATAAAGGACCAAATCGACCGGAAAGGGGCAACCTTTCTACGAACTCGTGGGTTCACGGAACCGGAGTTTCGTTCCATTTCATTGCCAATAGTTCGTTTGGCGGGGAGAAAAATACATTTCGTTGTTATAGTGGCAATCGTTCACTTTGCGTTCCTGTTGCGAATTCCGCACGGATCGTACAGAAATGGAGGAACAGCAGCCGGGTGTTTGCGCAAGAAAAACTATCGAATAAATCATTGTTTATTCATTGGATTCTTTAACAATTCAACAATAATTTAACGTTTGATTAGAATGCAAGCATTAACACCAAGGTTGACGGGAAAATATAAATCTAATATGTTATATGTTCTGTTTCGAGAAAACGAATGACTCTTCTCAATAGTGGTTGAGGTTAAAATCCATAGCAAATGATTTCAGTAGTTTTTATTGCATTTAAAGCATGAGAGAAATATTCATGCAAAACCGATTCCCATTCAAGCACAAGAAACAAGCAGAGTTTAAATAATCTATTCTTCGCTTGCTTCCACACGAAACGAAACTTAATTTCACAAATCGACGACAAACATTCTTATGAAAAATCCCTTCACCCTTCGATTGCAATCAAAACGGTAAAAGTAAAACAAAACGCACCCCAACACAGCGCCAGCTCTTAGCTTCCGAAACTCCCAGCCAAAGGGAACGTCGAATCAAACTTCAATCAATCAACCCGGCGGCCGGGTGCCGTGTATTTGCCGAAAATTGATATCCTCCTCCGATAGTCGCATTTCACGCAGTAAAAACGCGACTGAACAGGGCCCATCCGGCAGAAGCGGCGCGTTGTTGGTTGGGTGGAAAAATTGGATTAATGAAATCATCCAGCTCCGGTAATAGTGAAACCGAATATTCCTTTGCCGTTGGGTTTCTTAGAAGGAGTGGCGCTCCTGCTCGGTCCCTTCCTAGTTCCTTATAGTTCGTGGGTACGTAAATTGTGTTTCTATGAAGAGCAAAAAAAAAAACAAAAAATAAACAGACTGAGGACAACCTTGTCGCTCGAATGAAGGCAATCAACGTATATCGTCACTAGTACATCGATCGAAAGACACGCAAAGCGCAAAGCGGGCCTGTTTGCTTAGCCAGCGTGAGCTAATGAGATTCCTATTACTGATAAAAAATTGTGCGTTTATGTAACGTTTTGCGAACAAAAAAGCAGGAAGTCGCAGTAAAGGCAGAGGTGTCCGTGTTTTGAGTGTATGTGTGTGCGCGGTTGGAAAAAAGGCTCCGGAGGCAGTTAATTACAGCGCGAACCGACACCGACAGTGTGCGTAGTGTCGTCGGCTCCATGTGTTCGAGTGCGGTCGTCCTGATCGAATCTTAACGCTTTCGTTCGTCAAAACCGAAGCAAAGGTGGGCCTCAGTGGGAGGAGTTTTGAATGTGTGCGTGTTGAGTGCGTGAACCGTTTATGCTGCCGAGGAAGGAGTAGCACATTTTGCACCAATTCTCGTGTCCGTGTCGACGACCCTGTGGACCGACGACGACGACGACGACGACTTCCAACGGCTCCCGGCTCGGCATGATATAGGGCTATGGGACGGGCTGCCACCGGTTCTAACGTTTTCGCCAAGTTATTGGTAAGTATGGATCCACGCACGCCACGGTCGAGGTTTTCGGGTCGTTATTTGCGAAATTCGATTTTCCCAAATTTTCCTTCACTGGTACGATTCCCGGTAAACGGTCTCCTGCTGCGGCCGATTTTACCCATTACGGCGGCACGGCCTCTCTGGCGCGCGCACTGCTTCACAGGTGAGCGAGCAATAATTCATGCATAAAACTGTTCACCACCATCTTTTTCTGCACGATTGCGCCGCACCGAGACGAGCGTACGATGCCAGACCGCGATCGATACCCGCCGCTGCCGCCGGCGCAGTGAACGTGAAATCTTGCGCGCTCCAATCGAACGCCGTGCCTCCCGTATTTACCTGCGAAGTAATTGGAAACGTTGCCGGGTGAGGCTGGGGCTTGTTGGGTGGTAGCTTTACGGTCGGCCTTTGCGGGCTCAAAGGCTCCCTGGCTCGCTGCTGCTGCTGGTGGTGGAGTGGAATCGAGCGAAAGTTTATGTCTTCAACCCACCGGAAGAGCAAATCGATACCTGGCAAGTCAGTCGTAGTGAAACCGAACTGTGGTGACTTTTTTATGCTTTTTGAGCAAACAACATTATTCCCGCATGGGGCGGGGTGGGTTACGGTGGGTTTTCGAGAGGCATTGGTCACCCGGTTCGTGTCTGTTGACGTACGTCTCATTACGGTGACGTTTAATCAGACTAATGCGTTTTTGTGTTGGGTGTTTTGGTACTAGTTAACTAGAAAAGGAGCCTACAGCTGTAAGTAAAGAAGCACAATGCACGAAAATTAAAGATAATTGATGTAAAAATAAAAAAAAAAAATATTGAAAGTGTTTGTTTGATTAGGAATATATTTATTTAGTTTAGAAAACATTGGCAGTTTTTCTTCACCCGGCACCATGTTGAAAAGAGGGAAAATATTTCATTAGAACCATATAAAATCAAAACTATAAATAATGTTGCCGTTTACAAACATTTAAATAGGTAGTTCTAAGTGCCATACAACAATACGAGAACATACGTTTAATTTCACTGGATAAACGTTAGGTTCAAAACTCAAACGCACCCAGAAATTCATGCGAAATATGATAATGCAATATCAAAAAGAAACCTCTGCCAAAAAAGCGTCAATAGGGGCATACAAAGGAAGTTAAATCATTCCACGCTGTGCTATCTATTTCACGTCACATCTCGAACGATCTGACAGCTGTCAATGCCGAAGATGGCGCACATATTGCTGTTTGAATAATGCATTAGGATGAATCCTTTCGCACGCACGTTCACTGTAATTGGATGAGCGCGGCACGTGTGATTCCTGTGTGCTCTTTTTGAGTTTATTATTCCAATACAAAGGAAAATAAGGCAATTTCAGGTTAAAAATGAAAAAGGATACTACTAGTATAGGAAAGCTGCCCCCAGCTAGCTGTAGCTTAATTGCTTTAGCTGGTGTGAAGGTGGTTTAGCTTCCCTAAGTTACACAAAAATCCTGCGGCTAGTCAGCAAATGACAGCACTGGGCCGGGGCTAATGGGTCGTCCCAGCAAACTTCTCGCCAAAGCATTCCCGCTATCGACTTAAATCGGTCGTTCCAGGAACCCCGGGAACGACACCAGTTTGCAACAACCGTGCGCCTTCCTGTGCGGGTGCCGCTTCGGAGTGGGGACGAAAAATCGATATTATCTTTTGCGCGACCGGGATCTAATTTTAGCCCCACGCAGGAATCCACGGTAGTAGGCTCACCGTGGCCCAAGCACATTTACATACTCACCGACCCGGCGAGTCGTGTCATCAACTGGCATCGGCATGGTTTGGCATCGGTCTCGACCGGGCAAGACCGGGGCCAGGATAAATAACAAAATGGTGTGTATGAATAATGCATAACCCTTGGGGGCCATTGCTTCTTCCCGGTTTCACATGGAACGATGTACTAGCGGGTCGGGTAGTTCCGGATGCAGCCTGCCAGGTTCACTGGCCCACCGGTGAAGTGTTTCAATCTCGATGGCTCATGGAACTCTACTCACCGCGAGATATTTATGCCGTGTAATTCACATTCGCGCCATCCGTCCCAGGCGTTTTGTGGGGTTTTTCCATTGCTGGTGTCGATCGCTTAGGTCGCTAGTTGATAGGGGAGCGAACCATAAATAATCATCCCAATTAAAAGCTGCTTTAATGAGACGCTTTGGGCCACATTTGGGGCTTGGTCGGTGCGGTTTTGTTCCATCGATCGCTAGCGTGCGATTACGTACTGAAATGTATTTACATTAGAGTTTGAATTAGAATCTCAGCCACTGGAACAACCTCACCTGTTATGATGTTATAGAGTTTATCAAATAATCGCACCCTTCTAAGTGGCACCCCGTGGCAACAGTGGCGCGAACCACCCGCAAGATCAAAGCAATCCGATCCGAAGTTGCAGTGTATCATTCCGAAAGAATTTTTCACCCACCGTTCCGGGTTTTGAAAAGTGTTGAAGCGCATCCTTTTCTTTGGTTCCTTTGAATTGCATGCCATCGAGTGTGTTGTATAGAGTGGTTGGTTAAACCAATCAGTCTTTAAACGCTGAGCTGAACGGTTGAGTGAAACATGGGAAGAGCCATTCGTTGGGGTGGCTCAGCTCTACTTTGTAGTGCATTTAATTTTTCCTGTAGAAAAACTGTTCGATAAGAGGGTATTCCGATCGATGGTGGAAGTAGATTTACCCATTTTATTTTTTCAATCAAGCATGCAGGCTTTTAATTACTTTGCTTAATGGAATTCATGATGCACTGGTAGTTTAATTAACTAGCTCTCCGAATTGCTTTCCATATTGCGTGAATACTTTTGTTTGCAAATAATTAAAAAGGAATTTTCCATGCAATGTTGTTGTTCCATAAAGTTTGGTCTGAAAAATGCTGAGTTAAAAAAGAAATAAAAATTCAGCAGTTGTTGGGTTATCTAAACTCCAAACGATGTTTCTCAATCATCTCAATTTACGATTTTGAAACGTACTGGGCGCCTCCATGTAAATTTATGCTCAGAACTGGTTCGAATTGAACAGCTTTTAAAGCTATTTTGAACATAAAGAAACGGAAGGCGCATGTTTAATAGTAACGTCCGTAAATGAAACAATCCCCTGCTAAACGCATCTGGCTATCTGGCCCGATGGTATCAACCCGATGGCACGAACCTCCCCCCCCTATTCATATCACATTATACGGCCAATTTATACCCTGTAATTTGTATTGAAGCCCATCGCATACGCGCCCGTGTATGATGTGCCACATTTCAGGACATTAAATAAATTACGCCACAAAATGGGGTTTGCGTGCTAACTGCACGCCCAAGCGAGGAGGTTCTTCGGCGTGCGGTGTGCTCGAAAACTTAAGGGCTTACAAATTGCCACGCGGCAAAGCACATGCGAACGGACATGCGATTTAATGTGGGCAGTGGAAAATGGGACGCGTGTGGGCATGTCCATTCAGGAATGGTGCCTTACGTTACGATACGGATTATCAGATTACCAAGCAATAATAATTCGTTATCCATCATTGTTTTGCTCTTTACAATGGTCGTGGGTTTGCATTACGACTGAGGCATTCGTGAGGAGCAAAGATTGTTCAGGGAGGGATAAGAATAAAACTTCAAATTAGAATTGTTTTCGAAAAATAAGCTAAAGGTATATCTGGTAATTTTTTTAAAATGTGAGGTGGAAAAAGAGAAAAAATGTATTTTTTTATTTACATGAGTTAAAAATGTTCTTCAAAATGTAAATATACATATCGTAAAATGAAACCTTCAGGATTTATGTCTCAATTTGTTATAACAACTCGGAATGTTTTATTTAGCTATATTTACATGTGGTACTGAGTGTTCTGTCGCCGTTTGAGCTCTTACCTCTTCTTGACATATCGTCATACGCTTTCGCACACCAAATGAAGCAACCATATTTGCTATTCAATTTCTAGTCTCACGAGTCAATTTTTCATTCACTCAGCCCCACCGCCAACAGAAGCGAGCTGTACGGCCTCGCGTGTGTGGTTAAAATTTACCCAAAATCCTGAATAAAAAAGCCAATTTTCGCCACCGAGCCACATCGCACGGTTTGGCGACAAGTAATGGTATGCAAAAGCGAATGAAATATTCAAGCGTAATGTATGTGCGCGAGCAAGCCACATTCTGCCTACGCTGACAAGCGCTCACAACCAAGCTACAGGTGTGGCGCATATCTTGGTGTAAGAAAATGTTGCACCCCTCCCACCCCAGCTGGGGAGACTGTGAGGGAGATGTAGATTGAGATTGACGGTATGATCAGATTTTTCGGTGCCTCGAACGATCATAATAACGATGATTGGCTTGCCTGTCACGCACGGATAATGTATTTTGTGTCCCTTGAAATTTGAGGTTGGGGGAGGGTCGCAACGTAAAGTAAATAACATTAAGCACAATGAATTCGTTTCGCCTGCCTAATAATTCGATTCGCCCGTTCTCTCCACTCCCGATCCCGCTCCGCTAGATGCAGTCGTAATCAACGTGTTGAGACGCAGGCAGAGAAAGAGTGTAGCGACAGAGCGACGGCGGCGGGAAGATGCCGTCACGGAATGCCCTATGGACGTGGATAAAGCTCCTCGGGCTGGCACTGGCGGTGCTGGACCTCGCGTTCGTAACGGCACAGTCGAACTCACCGCAGACATGCCCACCGGGTAGCGACATCAGCCCGTGCGTCTGCCAGGTGAAGAAGAACGGGCTGGACATCCTGTGCGAGGCGACCGACGTGCAGCACATCACGAAGGCGATGAGCGCGCTGAAGGGCAAGAGCCCGATCATCTTCTACCTGAAGCTGCGCCACAACAACCTGCCGAAGCTGCAGGGCTTCGTGTTCCTTGCGCTCGACATCCGGCATCTGACCATCCACAACAGCAGTCTCGCCACCATCGAGGAAACATCGCTCAGCTCGTTGGGTAAGTGTGTTTCGGCTACAAAACGCGACTTCATTTACGATTTGTGCGCCCAGACCCGGTGGAGAATCACGCCAGCCAGACACGTTCGGCGACGGTTGTGGCTGTTAAAATTTTACGATTCGCTAGCTCCGCACTGGGACCATATTTTCCAACGACGCTCCGCAATTAAGCGAGCGCATTGTGAACTGGAAGGTGGTGGTCCTGCCAGCAGCACAGGAAACGAAATCATTCATCCGAAATCCGTAGATTTTCGGTGCGTTTAGGAGGCAACGGCACGATTGTCGGGAGTGAATGTTTTACTGCTTTGAAAGACTTTAAATGATATTTTTATCGCATGGAGTGAAGCGCGAGGCGATGGAAAAGGGAATGGATGCTGCGTTGTGCCTTATGTATTGATGTTAGGAATTTCATACTATGTGTTAATATAATTCGCGTGCGAAAAAGTTTCTCAGTTATGACGAAAAAATTACCTATAACTCGTAGGACGATTTTATGACGGGTTTGAAAACTCTTTTTCAGATTTAATGGAAGAAAAAAGTTTATTATTTATGTTGATTGCAAGAAACGTGCGTTTGCAAGTTATATTATGTAAAAAACTTTTGCACAACTTTTTAAAAACTCAAGTAACTGAGTAATTTGTTTATAACTTTTGCTTGCATACTTTCGGGCGTTCATTTCCTAAAACGCTAGCGAAAAACGCTTCGTTAATGCATTACAAACGCTTTGTTTGCTCGAATTCAATAAAACGTACAAGGTCGATATTTCTCTACCTTGAAGCCTATCACCAAACCTCATTTAAAATGTAGCCATCGGAATGTAACATTTCCCACCGTCTATCAGATGTTTTATGCATGGTATAGCTTTCTACCCTTTGATTGCCATCGTTGCTAATAAATTCGTTTCACGGCGAGGCACAGCTGAAACAGCACATGTGGTAAAGCAAACGAAAAGGGTTAATTAATGTGTGGTATTTGATGAAAATTCCCCAAACATATCTGCGTGTCGTAATTAACATGGTAATTAATACGGGTTTCTTCGCCCACAGGCCGCGGGCTTACGCAGCTCGATGTGTCCCAAAACCAGCTGATGAGCGTACCGTCGAGTGCGCTGAAGAATCTGCACTATCTGCTGATCCTGAACCTCAACCACAATCGCATCTCGCAGATCCACAACCGTGCGTTCGAGGGCCTGGACACGCTCGAGATACTCACGATCTACGAGAACAAGCTGACGTTCATCGAACCGGACGCGTTCCGTGGGTTGGACAAGTAAGTATAGCGCCTGGCAACGACCAGCGAACGAATACGAATGGGCTCTTGCTGAAACATTTCCGCTTTATGTTTTCGCAGGAAGCTGAAACGGTTGAATCTGGGTGGAAATGATCTAACCTCCGTGCCGCAGAAGGCTCTCTCCATGCTGGATAATCTGCGGAAACTCGAACTCCAGGAGAATCGCATTAAAACAATCAAAGAAGGCGACTTCGAAGGTAAGGCTTACGTTTATCCTTCCAACTTGGGTGATTAAGGAATGTTAGGTATGGGTTGGGTTTTCCCGTCGGTTGCGGAATTGCTAATGAAACGGATCTCATCGTCCCGATTCGCTCAGGTCTGGAGAATTTGGATTCGTTGATTCTGGCCCACAATCAGCTAACGGAAGTTCCGGCACGGGTATTCTTTCACCTCACGCTGCTCAACTCGCTCGAGCTGGAGGGCAACTCCATCTCCTACATCGCGAAGGAAGCGTTCGAAGGGCTGGAAGGTACGTAGCCCGCCACGTTGGTCGGCCCACCAACACTATCTTCATTTCCCGGTCGTTCTTTGCTTTATCGCAGAAAACCTTCAATATCTTCGCCTGGGGGACAACAATCTGCACATCATCCCGAGCGACGCGCTGCGTCCCCTGCACCGCCTACGGCATCTCGACCTCCGCTCAAACAACATCTCCGTTATTAGCGAGGACGCGTTCGTGGGTTTCGGCGATTCGATAACCTTTTTGAATCTTCAGAAAAATGAGTAAGTGTAGGGTGGCATCGAAACGCAGGGGTTGGGATCGTTTTCTCGGAGAAACCAGCAAAGCAAACACACCCACACTAGCAGACACTGGTAAACACTTTCAACCAAGCATCACCAAGCTTCCGGCTGCTTGGAAGCACTTCGGCATTAATTAATAGACTCTCCGGCGGGCTCGTTTGCTCCCTCTCGTACACTCCCTGTTTATTTGTCGTTCTCTTTTCTTCTTTACTCTTTCCTTCGCTCCCTGCTGCGTTCTCGTTATCAGCATCAAGGTCCTGCCGGCGCTCGTGTTCGAAAATCTCAACTCCCTCGAGACGCTCAGCATCCAGAACAACAAGCTGACGCGCATACCGGAGGAAGTGATGGAGCCGATCATGGACTCGCTGCGTGTCGTAGATATTATGGGTAAGTGAATACGTAATGCCATTAGATGGGTGTTTCTCTCCACTCGGACCTGATGCTATCTGGCTTGAGGTTTTTGTTTGTTCGTTTTTTTTGTGGAGTAGGAGGTAAAATACTGACTCGAGTCCGGTGCAGGATGTTAATGTTTCCCAGCAAAAGTGAGTTTTCACAATTGTCAAACTGTCCCTCGAGGAATGATAACCGGTTTTAATGAACGCCAAAAGGAATGGGTTTCCCGGTAGAAGCATCTTTAATTTATGTTCATCCGCAGTGTTTCACTCGGAAAAGGTGAACCATAAAATTGGAATACGTAAAGATTGGAATCATAACGAGGGTAGCGTTGGCCGTGATTTATATAGCCACGTACCTTCATCGTTTTGGATTCGCCCAAATCGCAGCTAAGTGCTTGGGAAAACATTTGAATTTATGTGCAAATAGCAGCAATACGAAAATGCGTTTGAAGAAATCGAATCGACCATGGGATTCGAAAGAATATCTGATAAATATGACATATAATATAACATATAATTAATAAAAATATAATTAACAGCTGATTTTAAAGGCAAGGGACAGTTTCAAATTACCTTTACTTTTGAAAATCTGATAAATGAATGCTGTGATATTATCAGCCACTCTCAGCCAGAAAAATGTTTTTACTACTTTATTCAATTGTGCATCGAGCGACCATCTGTGGAGTGTTCCGAGCGTTCACTGCTTTCGCTCGCTTAGCAAACGTTCATCCCAAGATCAGGAGCTGATAGCGTTGAAACCGACAAAAAAATAGACCGTAGCCGACACAAAGGAAATCCACCCAGAGACACCTGTCTCGGTAGGTGGAAGCTGTGACCCAACGACGACCATCGTGGGCAAAGTTTTCGCCAGCCACCATAATACGAACAGACGCGCTTTTTCTCTCGTTCCACCTTCCGGTGACAGCTCAATCAACTTTGCCGGAGTCGGCGTGTGTGTGTGTCTTTGTCGTTTGCCGGTTAAGCTGGCGAAACTTTTGACACGTCCGGCGGGTCCTTCTGGATGTAATGGGTGCTCTCGTGTGCCGGTCCGGCCGGAAACTGGAAACGACCACTTTCATGGGCGTTGCAAATTGCTCCGCTGCCTTCAAGCGTCCATTCCGCCGTCCATGGTTTCTTCGTATCCAAGCCGTAATAAATGAAGATCAATCGGAGGACATTTTATTTTCCTCCAAGGAGCGCTACACGTCGCACGAACCATAGCTCTTCATTTGTTCCCGGGTGGATTTCATTTTCACCACGAACGATAACCATCGAACGCTGAAAGCTTTTCGCGGCGGTGTCCGGTGCGGCGCTTTTGCTTCGGAATGTTAATGAAAAAATATGTGATGCGTGCCGGTGGAATTGGTCGCTCCTCATTTCCGGCTCGCCCTTGATTTGATGCGTGAATTTCGATTTTATTTTACATGCTTTCAACGACCAGCGGGTCGTGTGGCGACGGGTTTCCACCAGGCCGTCGCAATAAGTTTGCTGCAGAATACACGGGGCTTTTCGATTCGATCGATACGAATTATCGACAGCTACTTAGCACGCCATAAAAAAAATGTGGAAGGAAAATTGGTTTCGAAGCATTTTCCCTTGATGTGGTGAAAGCTGTTGGGCACCAAGAGTTTTCTGAGCAGCACACCACAAGAATAGAAATGCGAACGTTTTGGAGATATTGGTAGTGCCAGCTCCGATCCCTGTGGAAAAATAAACCCCTAAAAAAAGCGAAAAGAAGCCCAAAGGTATTTGGGTGAGAAAATTAAAGGTATGCCAGTGGTGCGAGCGGCAAGGTATGTTGATCCCGGTGTTTTTTCCCCCGATGGAACAAACATAAGTCAGCCGAAGGTGTAATCGGTTCGCCTCCCGGTGCGTTTATGATTCATTGATTATTCCCTAGGCGTCAGTAAAACGTTTTTAGGAGGAAAGGATAAACGTGCCATAGCCGTAAAACATTTCATATGCGACTTTCAGTGCAGTTTACCTGTGCGGACGATCTATTGCGCCTTAAAGGTTTATTTTGGGGTTGAGTGTGCTTTTTATTGTCTCTTTTATGTCCATTGATTTCCTAGCATTATAACATTAAAACATATATTTACTAGTAATGATGCGTCACTAGTTCACCCAGCCATGGATCGCGAATAAGCCATCTAAATAATCTAGGCAATAGAAAAGACAGTTTCCGCAGTCATTCGCTGAAACGGTTAGAACATGATTTTAGTACATGTTTTAGTACAATAGGGTTCCGAGCAAAAGATCGTGTTTTAAATTTTGCAATATTCAGCTTAAAAAAATCCAACACATTGCAACGATGAAAAGGATACTCAGCATAAACCCCAACGCGCTGGGAGAGAATGCTCCAACAAGCTCAAGCACATATGGATTGAGCTGCTACATTAAATGAGATTAAAATACACTTCAAACAAACAGCTCCAGAAGCGAAACGAAAGCTTCCCTATTAACCCGATATCCTGCTATCAATCGAGCTTAACAGCATCCGGCACCAGGCAGGATGCAATATTGCCTCCGACTCAAATTACAATGCATTCCCTATTCGTGCAAATATCGACTCCTTTTTCCTTCATTGACCGTATACTTCTTCTCTTTCACGCGCGCTCTCTTCCTTTCTCTCTTTCTCTCTCTCCTTCCGTCCAGATAATCCACTGATCTGCTCATGCGAGCTGGTCTGGTTCCCGAACCTGTTGCGCGAGCTGAAGAACCGGGACGACGAGATGACGCAGAAGAAGCGCCCGATGTGCACGATGCAGAACGAACACCGGGAGTACTACGTGCAGAACATGCCGCTGGAGCGGATGAACTGCGTCGGCAAGAAGTACCACACGTCGTCGCTCAGTGGCAACGGAGCGACCCTGGGCGGTGGGAGGCCAGCCACCCTGACGACGCTCGTTGCGCTCGTTACCGGAAGCGCACTGATTGGTTACGGCCGGATCCACTAGAGGGCGGGCCAGCGGGCAGTGGTGAGTAGCAGGGGTAGGCAGGGGAAGAACTCTAAGGGAAAAGCAACCTACGATGGGGGAAAACCGGTGGCAAAGCAGCAGCAGCAGCAGCAGCAGCAACAACACTGCTGGCCGCGACATTCGTGATTCGTGGGAATCGACAGCAACGTGTAGCGTGTAGGAATAGGACATAAGGACGGGGAAACGGGAAAGAAAATGAACGCAAACAATTGGGTTTCGGGGCAGGGAAGATGGCGAGGGGCCGGAACAAATACAAATGTCACTTTAATTTTCCACACTTGCTTGGATTTGCGATCGAAGGGATTTGGGGCAATTGTGCGGAACGAATCGAGATAAAAATCCGAGCAGCGCGCTCCGTGGAAAATCATTCCAACGCTTCCGCCTCCTCGGCAAAAGGGGATCGCAAATCATCGCGCCACGCACCTTTTATCACCTTCAGCAAAACGAACACTGCACACCAAAGGCAAGAGGACAACGGTGCGAACAAAAGCAAGCAAGCAAACAAACAAACAAACAAACAAAAAATCACATTACCAAAAAGTCTTTCAATGGAGTAAACTATGCATACGCCGTTTCGCTGGAGCGCTGTCGCTCTTTTCCGCGGGGGAGAGGATGGTACAGTACCTCCACGCGGGAGGAATGGGGACGCGCGTTCCGGGAACATACAAACGCACACGCGACTGTGTATGCAAAGCATTAGAATTATTCACCCGCGAATATTCCGGGCAAAACAAGCCGTCAGTTGTTGAGTTCCGCGTAAAACGTACGTTTTGTTTTCGCGATGGATTTTGCTATTTGTTTTTTTATTGTGTCTGCATTTCTCCTGGCTTTGAGGGTGTTTTAATGTGAAGTAGTTATAGAAGCTACCATGCATGCACACTGCACCTTTCATCTCACTTGATATCATTCATAAGAAGAGTATATGGATACGAAGAAAAGCAAAAGGAACATATAGTAAGTAAGAGAAGAAAAAACGTTTACTTTATGACACGCTCGACATGGTTCGAACTCGCAGATGATAGTGTGGTGTCCAAGTGTTTTCCACCGGAAAAATGAAACGAAACCTGAACCATTGCCTAGTGTCAGGTGCAATGGTCCAGGTTTTGTGCACTGGACGACTGGTCTGTAGGTCATGCTCAGTAACATAGTTTGGTTTGGTAAAATAATTTAGCTCTATTTTTCACCTTCCTTGATCGAAGATTTTTCGATAGCTTAAGCTAACACAACGGTAGGATACGATCCATTTTGTTTTTGCGAGCCACCCCGTGGGTGGCTCATCCCACCATCGTAAACATATCCACTGCACGCAGTGCAGCCTCTAAAGATGCATGTATTTAATCACGTATTTACACCTACACACGGATGTTGAATGTATTTTACATCTTTTGTCTCACACGTCTCAGCTCGGCTTTCGATCGAGCCTTTCTCGGCACGCAGAAGAGGAAGAAGAGGAAAGAAGGAAGAAAAAGAAATTGATCGTACAGAGCTATTTACAACAGCAAATTGAGAATTTTGATCTTGTAATGCAACAAACATATCAATGGAAAGCAACCCCAAAATGTAAGAATTTAAGCCTAAATGTTAAGAGTGTTTGAAAATATACCTACACACACACGTATAGATATACACGTATATGCATATTATTGCGATAAAAATATATATTTGCACTGGAATATATTTAGCCTAACCTTAACCTTATAAAGAAAAACACTCTCACACATATCAGATGGAAGCATGTAATTGTTAATATTACCTTAACCTAGATGTCTATATTTAAAAGCAATCCAAAGCTAAAACAAAGAAGCATGAAGTATTTCGACAAAAAACACATATCAATCTTACTATACTCCCGGACGAGGCAGAGCATAAGAAAATAAGCACAAGATACCGGAAGGATTAGGGATAACTCTTTGAACATGCCTGGATACAATCAATGTTGTTACCTTTTTTGATACATTACTATACTTATACACCATATGCGTCGCGGCGGGAACCCCTTTTTCCAGAAAGCCATGGTTTCTTCCCGATTCCCACGAGCTAGAAAGAAAAAATGAAACAAAAATTATCATACACATCATTGTTGCAGAAAAAAGACGTCTCGAAAAAATCGTATTTCGGTCTATTTTGCAACGAACCGAACGTCGTTTGCCGAGGGAAGCGTATTACGCGGTACATAAAGTGCGTATCAATCTTTTCCTTTCTGGCCGCGTACACGCGCCTATCTTATCGGAATGGGTGGTAGAGAACCCCCTAGGGGACCTTCGGAGACAGTTGACTGTTCCGGTGTGAGCCCTTTGGAAGGAGGAGAGCCTTTCATCCTTCTTTCCTGACGCATTTCAGATTGCGTTTCTCCTGCGACGCTTTCCACACAGATCCACCCGTGTTTGGATCTTGACGGGATGAAAAATTAAATCACACATATCCAAACATATCATTAGATGGTAAGACATTCGTCACGTGGCTAATGGCACGCTACTCACGCAAGAGTTTTATTTGTAAGTGTAAATCAACAAAAGAAGCAAAACAAAAACAAAGAAGCGTACGCTAAGCCCAACCAGAACTAGACAGTCCACTCGATTTATCATTGCCTAATGCGTGTGCGCGTGTCTGTGTAGAATGTAAAAAAAAATCTTCCTTCAGCCTGATCTGACAGCAAATCCGATCTCATTTGAGATCATCGTGGTTATCTAAATGTAACGCAATTAAAGTTCGATGTCGTAACACTAATGCACCCCACGTCCAGCACCATGAGCTTGATGTTGAATCCAACACTAACAGGTTGTTGACCGAGGAGAGACACACAAAACACGCATATTCCTTGTATTGCTTTGGGTTTTTTTAAACGAGTAGTTTAACTGCTATTATTGGGGTTAAGAAAATTTGATCATATTTGACTATTGAATAGGAATACAGAAAAATGATTTCAAATATAGTTTTTTCTTCGAAAATACCACATAAAATTTGTCTTTAAAAACCGCGAATGATAAGGAAATATGATGAAAGTATTTTTTTTTACTTTATAAACATAGATGTTGATGGTTTTAGTGGAAAGAACCACGAAAAGCTGACTAATTTTCAACCATTCCCTCATTGAGCCTTCAGGAGTGAGTGCGAGAGCAGCTCACTCACTCACCATCGTGAGCCGTGAGAGGCTGAGAAACATTGTTCACCGAGCAGTCTGTCTCGAAAAAGGATACAGTGCGGACATTGTTGTACATGAAATTTGCATTAATATTACATTCCTATCTCCTTACACACATACACAAACACAGACAGATTTACATTTTTACACCCTTCCGGAGTGTCCTTGTTCCGAGCGGATTACCGCTCTCTCGGAGATCCACTCTCGGTTTCTGTGTTCCACATCGAGCTCTTGGAGGAATTGTTAAAAAGGTGTTTAAAACTAAAAACCCCACAGTGTATTACTTGCAATAAGAGTACATGTTTCGGATTCGAATGTTGATAAAGGGACGCGAGGGAGAAAAAGAAAACACTCAACGTGGCGAGTTCAGTGATGGACTGACTGGTTTTTCGCTCCTTCTTCTTCACTTCACTCACACTGAATGTGTTTCTCGTTGGCTCACTGTGTTTGTGGGCCTTTGTGCGTGTATCTTTTTCATGATCAACGTGTTTGCTATAAACGGTTCACTATAAAATCTTTGAAGGGTGAAACTGCAGGAGAAAAGACTAAATTGTACTTTTGATCGCTCTTTCAATGTTCTGATGTTGCTCGCAACGTGGTGGCAGCTAAGGGGAGGTGTGTATGAAATCGGATCAACCTGTAGTTGTAAACTGTTTATAAAAAATCTCTAAACTCAAGCGTGTTTTGGAATGTGTCAATGTTTAGTGTGAAGTGACAGTCGTAAGAAGCACGCAAAACTAATCATTCTGGTCGTTAAGAAGCACGTACGCACCCTCCATTGGAACACACGCAACATATCACATAGATAAGCCGACAGGAAAGGCACAACACATAAAAACCCACAACAAGAAAAAAAACTGTTACTCTAATTGTTCGTTTTCGTTTACGAATTCATAATGCTCGTTGTTGTTGCAAACAGAAAAAAAGAATGGAAATGCATTTTTAAGATTTCATAAGAAACTCAAATATTACAGTATGAATCGCTCTATATTACAATGAATCTCTGAACAAAACCAGTGAAAAAGAAAACCAGAAATAGCACATGATGAAGAGAACATGGTGAAGGACCTAAAAAAACAAAAATACCGTCTAAGTGGCGTAGGAAACCGAAAAACACAGATACACTCGCAACAAATCTGTAGCTTAAGCGTAGCACCTAGAGCTAGCTGAACGTAGCTGAACACGAACTCAGACAAACCGAACAGGCAAATCTGGCTAGAGCAGTAGAAAGACGCACACGCAGAACCTCTTCGCAATAGAACGGCGCAATAGTGGATAACTAGTGGAACTAGATCCAAGCAACAGAACCATTCCAATTCAGCCCGAGTAGGTGTAGCCCGGTGGCAGCAGCAGGCAGCTGTCGGAAAAATGGAGTTATATTTGTATTTGCGCAACAGAGAAAGCAAGCGCCGAACCAACATCAAGTGCTTTTTTGTGCTTTCGGTCCCAAAAGTGGAAGGAAGAGTCGATAGCTTGGCTAGCTACGCGAGGACGCTCGACGGAAAATCGAAAATGCATATCAATGAGTTCAACGGGAAGGAATGAAGCGCTTGTTTATGTGTGTGTATGAGAGATAGAGAGAGAGATACAGTGGGGTGGTGGTTGAAAATCGAACGGCTAGATTCAGGCGATGATAATGCTGGAAAGAGGAAGAACGGAAGGAGATGGAGGCATAACTCGTTGTGGAAATAGCGGAACGAGAACACGAAGGAGAGATGAAGCGATCCATTAATGCGAATGCATAAAATAATAAAGAGATTTCCCCGATTCGATTCGGAAGCCAAAATGAGCGTTTGTTTTATGCGTTTTTGCTTTCACCTTCACTCCATGCGATATGATTCACCGGAAAGAACAGCAAGCCATGATGACAGGCGACATTTTCGATCGATTTAATTTTATTCCTCCCTTATCGTTATCTTTTCGGAATGATTCCCACTTTACAAGTTAGTTTACCGTGTCGGAGGCACTGCTCAGGAGTGTGTGGTTTGAAATTTGCTGCATTTTGTTTTGTTTGCTGCGCCCCGAAAACCAGTCTCATGCGGTTTGCTTTCAGCCCTGTTGTTTCCTTAATCCTGAGGACCTGTGGAAATACATTCATAAAAGAGGCTCACTATTGGTGATTCCAACGAAATGGTACGAAGTTAAACCGGTGTCACCGGGTCGAAGGTTCATCTTAACGGAGCAAATTCGGTGCCAGCGTTTATCATTTCCGAAGGCCGCGTCTATCGGTCATGTGATCTGCGTGCCTGGGCGGTGCGTGCGATGCCGGTGGAAATAAGAACGTTTCGATAAATACCGAGCGTTTTGCAGAGGGAATAACAACGGATACCTCACACTGCGTATGAGTGACGGAACCATCGACAAAGGACACGGGACAGTTTTACATAGCACGAGGACACTCGACCACATGAAAATGACACTTGGGACGCATTGGCACGAACATTGGAACGCTCACAAACAAAGTGACATAGCCTACTTTGTGTCTGACACGATATAATCCATAATAATAAAATGCGGTACAATATGTCCAGCGGATTGCATATTTATTGGTTGCATTTACCTCAAAGTATGCAATCCACAAGAAAATATGCTATGGAAAGTTTGAACAATGGTTGTTTTCCCTAATGACAGTTTCAACAGGGAAGGATGAAAACGCGCGTTTACTTACCAGTCATCACTTCCATGAACTCTGGAAAGAGATCGGGAAAAATATGGATTATTAATTAAGAATGAGCATTATTTTAGACGAGTTTTACTATTTTCGATAACAGCTTCTCAAGAAAGCTCAAAACTATTACCTTCAAAGTCAACCGTTCCGGATCCATCGGCATCAATCTCATCCACGATTTGATCGAGATCATTCTCCGGCACAGCATTGTCCAGCTCGCGCAGGATTTCCTTGAACTCCTTCACCGGAATGTATCCCGTGCCTGGTTTGAGAGAAAAAAAAATCATAAATTGACTTTTGGTGTTCTAGTTCTAGTCTCCCAAACAGCTGAAATCCTTCTTACCGTCCTTATCGTACATCATGAACACCTCGCGCAGTTCCGCCCGCAGCACGTCGTAATCCTCGTCCGGCTCGACGTAGTTCGAAGCGAGCTCAATAAACTCCTCGAACTCAATCTGACCCGACTCGTCCAAGTCGTAGTCCTCCATCACCTCCTTCAGCTCCTCCTCGGACAGCGCGTACCCGAGCAGATCGAGAATCGTGCCGACCACCTCCAGCGAGATGAAGCCCTTCTTCTCGATATCGAACGCATCGAACGCATCCTTAAGGACTGTGTATGTGTGTGTGTGTGTGTGGGAAAACAAAATCGATGTACAACCTATACCAACCAGACCGCGACGAGGCAACTCTATTTGGCTTACTTTTCATCTGTTCCTTGCTAAGCTCGCTGTTTTCCATTGTTGTTGATGTTGTCGATGAACTCGATCGATAGCGAATAATGCAAAGCTGTCTCCTTGAACACCGCCGTAGCACTGACCGTGACCGTGGCGGGCACTGTCGATCCCTTTTTGTAAAGCGCGAAGCACCGCGAAACTGTTACAATCGATTGCTAGTTGAAGCTTATGGGTGGTTGCGATTTGCTCTAATTTCGAACACTGTGCACCACGTCTAGGCTACGTCATGCGGTTCGGCACGCGTTCGAAAGCGACCAGGAAGAGACGATTCGGCGGGGACGGTCTGCAGTGGATTGCGTGTTGCATACTTTCACGTGAACTTTGGGCCAACTTTCGGTCTTTGTTGTTGATGTGATGCCAATGACGCGCCGTGAAAAACGAAAGCGTGATCGGTTGTTGCGTACAGGTGTTTAATGGTCGGATAATCATTTGGTTTTCTTTATTTTATTGAAAATGGAAAATTGTAGGAAAAAAATCCTACATCACACCCTCGAAAGTATTACATTTTGATAGAATCGTCACGAGAATTTGAGTGATATAAATATCATTTATTTATCAATTTTACAACTCATTTTTTACAGACCAATGAAACCAACGTTTTATTGCTAATTCGCATTACGAAATCATGTTTAAAAAGCTCTAAATGCACCATGCCCCGTAAGCCGTTTGATGTTACTAATACCACCCACGTCTCGCATGATGTTTCCTCGTGCTTTGGTATTTTATTTATGTTTTGCAATTCCTACAGGAGTATATATTTCCGCGGAATTCGATTGAAAAATACACCGCGCGGATGTATATGCAAAGGTTATCGTTCGTGGAACGATAACAGCATGTGTGTTTTAGCCGTTTTATTCACGATACAAACAGTGAAATAAAATTCAATGGAGGATAATAACGAAAGCAGCAGGGGTCTGTCATGCTGGAGATGTGGTGTTTTACACGTGGAGCTCCTAGCTTATTATTATGCTTGTACCTTCTGGCGCTTTTATTGAGGCGGTTGAGAAAGGAAACAGCCTTCCTTTGATATTTATATCGTAGGCAAGCAAGCCTGGCGTAGAGCAGAAACGAAAAAGCAATACGAAGAAGCGCCTACGGGTGGAAAAATAAATATTTTACAGATATAGAAATTGATTTCAAACAAAAGGTGCTTTAATACCACAGTCTAACCATCTCGAAAGCGCTCGCAAGGGATTTGTTTGCTCACCCTTATTCGCCGGTCATAACCTCCATGAACTCTGTGAGTAAAAGCATTTGATTAATACATCTGTTCTAAAGCACACCCGTAGCGCTCAAAGCCTCATACCTTCAAAATCAACTGTTCCCGATCCGTCCGCATCAATCTCATCGATGATATCGTCCAATTCGTTCTCCGGTACGGCACCATCCAGCTCCTGCAGAATCTTTTTGAACGTGTCCAACGGTATGAAGCCCGTACCTGTACCGTGACATCGGAAGACATCGTTCCCAATAACAACCGAGCACACTCCAATCTGACCAAAATCGCTTACCATTTTTGTCGTACATCATGAAAACCTCACGTAGTTCCGCCCGTAGCGCATCGTAGTCTTCCTCCGGTTCGACAAAGTCGGACGCCAACGCGAGAAACTCATCAAACTCTATCTGACCCGACTCGTCCACATCGTACTCCTCTATGATCTCCTTCAGCTCCTCCTCCGACAGCGTTTGTCCGAGCAGCTCCAAAATTGTACCCACCACCTCCACCGAGATGCTGCCCTTCTTCTCGATATCGAACGCCTCGAAGGCTTCCTTCAGAACTGCAAATGTAGAACAAGTTTGGGTAAATGTTCCAGCAGTGTTGGAGCTGCAAAGTCAAAACTTAGCCCACGGAAAAAGCATACTCACTCTTCATTTGATCTTTGCTCAGCTCCGTTTTATTCATTTCGATGCGTTTCAGACGGGGGCTCACCAGAAGGAAAAAACGATTATCACAAACCGAGAACGCTCAGAATGTCCGTGACAGTACTGACCGGGTCTAGGTTGGGAAACAGGGCTTTTGTACAGCAAATAGGTTCCATCGAGTGCATTGATTACAATCGTTTGCTAAGCTTGTGGCTTGCAGCTGTGATTCTCTATTTTGAGGTAGTTTGCTCGCAGCTATCGGTTGTACATTGTATCACAAATTGATCATTTTCGTTCGATCACTACCGCGTACGTCTGAATGGTTCAGTTGAGTGGTGAAGTGAGGAATGAGATGAGAAATGATTTAAGGTTGATAAAATTTTAACATAAATATTTGAAGAAAATTTCGAGAATTTATTATTACAATTTAAATATTAATGTTAACCAAAATATATTGAGCTATTTAACTTGTGTTTTTAAGTAAGTGTTTAAAGCCAATGGCAATAAGAAGAATAATAATTCAAATTTCATTTAAAAAACACAAAAATTTATATAATAATTTAACAAAATAAATAAAAATTGTGATATGCTTCCAAAATATCAAAACCCAAAAAAAATAATACCGAGTTGTACACCCCTGAAATGGATTCGACGTATGCGCCCGTGGTTATGCAATGTCGTGCTTAAATTCGGGTTGCTTAGAAATTGTCTACGTTACATCCTCGCTGCTGAATTCGTTTAAATCGTAACGATCGTTGTCGAAAATAAATGCTCCGTTTTCCACCCTCCCGTGCGACTATAAAACGTTATAATTTTTGATATTATCTTTCATTAAACTAATTTTATCCGCACTGACCCAGACCGAAAACACGTCCGACCGTACCACTTATCAGCGAATACAATACCAATTTCACATGATATCTTCTATTTACCCAAGGGAAATCATCCGATCGGTACTGATAGCACGCGCAATTGCCAGTGAAATGCGTTGCAAACAATCGAAAGCGTTATCGCACGCGCCGGAAAAGGGAAACACACGAAACCGGGGGCGTCTGGTTCGGGCTATTTGCCAGCCTGATTGCAATGTATGCTCCTCAATTCGATTAAATGATTATGTCGCCTGCCTTTCCTGCCAACGAGGACTACGTGGTGTGCCATTCGATAACGGAGGGCTTCGATGCTAATGAGTGTCAACGAGTTTCAGTTCCGTCTCAGTGCTAATTTGACACCCGGCTGTGCTACTCTTGCTGTAGGTGTGAAGTGGGACCTGGAAAAGTGCAGTGAAATCTTTCAACACACTTACCGTTCCGATGAGGGGAAGCGTGAAAATTACCAGCTCCAACCGGCCGTCCCAGGGCAGGACGAGCAGCAGGTTAGGGGGAGAGGAGTTAAAGTATTTGATTTCAATGAGTGTACTTCCGCTCCGGCGTGTGCTGGATGATAGAGTGATTGATTCCGTTCCGTTCTTCACCAGCTGCTACCCGACGCTCGACTGGAATCGTAATCGAAACGGTTGCCTGGCGGTGCTGTTTTGTGTCGTTTGCTTTTCCATCCTGATGTGTCTCGTTTTGGCGGACATTTTCACGAGCGGCGACAATGAGTAGGTATTCGGGGTGGTGTTCTGAAAGTGATAAGTGCCCTGCTAACAGAATTATTCATCTATAGTGAGTCAACTACATCGACGACACAAAAGCCGGGCAAAGTGTATCCCCTATTGAAGGCAAGCGAGGAGCTGGGGAAGTGTAAGATTATTTCCGAATGTTTCATTGAATGTTCCGATCAGGATGTTAGCTACATCTCGGAAGAAATAGAGAATCTTGCAAAGGTGAGCATACAAAAGCTTCCTTTATGTTGTTGGACATATTAAATCTCATATCTGTAACAGGCCAACTCCTGCACATCCTTCGGTCTGAACCTTCTGGGACTGAAAGTGTCCAACAATGTGCTGGGACGAAGCTGGCTCCAACTGGATGTAGATCATGAGGTGTCCTCTCTGCTGCTGATCAACTCCGATATCGCTGCTATCGAGCCGGAATCGTTCGATATGGGCTGCATGTTTGGGATGACCGTGCTGACGCTCCAATCGCTCAAACTTGACCACCTCCCAACGGGCATCTTCCTCGGTCTGCAGAGCCTCAAAGAGCTAAACCTTCTTAACTTGCCGCTCCGCCGCATCGACCCGTACGTGCTGAGTCCGATGAAGTACTCGCTGACGCGTCTCATCATCGAAAGCAGCCTGGATTCGGTTGGCCCAACAAACCTGACCGGATCCGCGACACTTCCCCGGTTGGAGATACTTTCACTGGAGTACAACTTTTTCGGCGACACGCTCCGGCAGGGCACATTCGCTAATCTGCCCTCGCTGACGAGCCTGTACCTGCGCAGTTCGCACGTCACATCGCTCGATACGGGCGTCTTTCACGACATATGCAAGAGCGTGAAGCAAATCCATCTGATAGGCAACAAGCTGAGCGTTATCGAGCCCGGTACGTTCGATTGTTTGCGTGGTACGGAGGCGAAGATCTACCTCAAGGACAACCCGTGGACGTGTGACTGTACGCAGCAGTACCTGCAGGAGCTGCTACTGACCACGACCCTTGTGCTGGATGAGCCTGTGTGCGAAAGTCCGGAAGCGTACAGGGGCATGCTGGTGAGTGATGTGGCCCTGTGCGGTACGTCAACACCATCCATTGTGCCATCTGGCGAGTTGACGACCGTTGAGTCAACGATTGAACCCTCCATTACGTCGACTGTGGAGGAAACGTCTAGTACAACGACAACGAGTGAAGAAGAAACTACGTCGCCTACTTCGATGGAGGATACAAGCTCTACTGATGATGAGACTTCAACAATACCACAAACTACGACGCAGGAAACAACTACAGATTACACTACTACGGAGTCAGAGGATTACACAACAACTTCTTTCAGTTTTACTACCACTGACACATCGACAGAGGATACCACCACTACCACCACCGAGTATGTGACTCCGGAAACGACATCACCAACGCTTGAAACGGATACTACAACAGAACCGACCACCACAACTCAGTCAACTACGGATGTTTCCACGGATACGACAACTACTGAGAGCACTAGCAGTACATCGGATAGTACTACGTCTACAACAGACACTACTTCCATCGGTACAGAATCTACCACAGATGACGTCCAAACAACTTCCTCGACGACTTCTTCCACAACCGAATCCGATACCACAACAACGACCATCCCCATACCGACGATCCTGCCCAACAACGTCCAGGTGCAGTGCGAAACAACGGCCAGCTCGCTCATCGTCGAAGTCATCGCACAGAAAGCCAAACATCGCACCATCCGCTCGACCGAGCCCGGTACCATTGCCCTTAACGTAGCATCCCGCACCAAGCTCTTCACCATCTCCGAGGCACAGGAAGGAGCCGTCGAGTTGTTCTTCGACAAGACGACGTACGGGGCGGTCCTCTGGTTCCACGATACCTCCACTCTGGCGTCCGTGTTCTCCACCAACTTGGAGAGCAGCGCGCACTGTCAAACGGTCGGTGGACAGAAGCTGCGTATCACGAACCTCGTACCGGACAAGAACTATGTCTTCTGTGCGTTCAGTCTGCACGAGGTGATGGTGTCACCCTTCAACTGCCTACCCTATCGCTTGCTGCCGGTGTACGGGCAGCGTGCGTGGTTAGTGGAGGATCAAAAGATCATGATGATAAGCATCATCATATCGTCCATTTTGGTGGCGCTGCTGACCGGTGTGCTGGTGACGTACTGCTTCTTCAAGAGCTTGTCCCTCTACCAATCGAACCGTGAGTATTCGGCGGAAGAAGGACACCTGGCAGCTACAACTTCCCGCAATTCCAAAGGCTTATCGTTCGTTACAGATTCCAAATCATCGGTGCTGCCGGTTGAGAACAATACCGTCAAAAACACGTACATTTCGCCGATGGCACCGAAGAAACCACTGACGCCGGAAAGGTATGGATGGCCGTTTTGGTTTCATCGCACACATAATTTTCCTCCACTGCACGCTCGTTCAAGATCGCTTCCGGGGGTATAGGGTCCAATTAGCTCAAAACTTAACATTGGTCAAATTAGGCAAAGCGCATCCGTGACGCTCCTTTCGCCGGCATGAAACTATTTGCAAACTATTTCCGGTTCCGTCTCTCTCCCCTCCGTTCAGGCCAAACATGAAGCGGAGCGTATCGGACACCAGCATCGAGAGCGGTCGCAGCTACGTTTCGGCCGTCGTGCCCGCGACCCAGTTCCAGTACATCTCCTGGAAGATGGAGAACCGGGCCCGGCCCTCGCTCGAGTTCTACCCGAACGATCCGCCGCCTCCTCCGCTACCGCCCCATCCGAGCAAGCGCTTGAAGAAACAAAAGTCGGAGATCAAAATCAACTTTCCGCTTCAACATCAGCAGCAGCAGCAGCAGCAGGGTATCTACGACGAGCCGGCCGGGACGAGTAGTTACACGGGACGCACCGTTCGCACGCTGCATCAGTCGCTACGGAGTGATCGGCATCGTGCGTCCTACGGTGGAGGGCTTCACTAGCGAGCACGTGTCCATGAGCTAGTGGTCTGAATGAATAAATGATTCGCAGCACAAACACGATGACCAGACGGTTCGTCTGGGTAAGGTGCAGTAGCGCCGTGAGGCAAACTGCCAAATAACTTTTCAAAATTGCGTGCGTTTAGTGTGGCGTGGTCGAGGAGTTGAACCCATAGTAGCTGTAGCAAACAGTCAGCCTATCGTTTCACAAACGATTGCCGTCCCATTTCGAAGACAGACAACATTCCTCTACCGTCCGAGCCGGGTTGGTTTTCTCCCGGGCGTTTATAGTGGATTATGTGCGGAGGACCGGCGAACGTATTATCGTCCTTGAGGAAACCCATCCCTCCCCATCGTTAGCGTCACGCTTTTAACCGGTTATAATGGTTTACCGTGGCGGGTCAGACAAAAGGGTTTTTTTTGGTTAGAAAAAGAGCATATGGGGATTCTTTTCGACCGCCGGCAAATATTTATAGCCACCCATCGGAGCAGTTTCGGCCTGCCTGGCAAGTTGCCGATGGAATGCATGTCCCCTCGGCCGTGTTCGGTGCCGTGTTGGGGACGGCAAGTGATGATGGAGTGCGAGACAGGGCGTTGGCGTGTCTTTTCGGATCACTACCGGTCAACCGATCTTGAAATTCATCGCCACTACATAGCCGTTTGGGACAATCGCGACTTATTATTGGGCGAGAGGGATGAAAAATTGTGGTACAAAAATAATTTTCCCATCCGTACAACCGAACAAACGGCAGGTAATTTCATGTGGAATGTGCAGCTTACAATACTTTCGTGCTGAGTAAATATAGCAATCGAAAAACAATTGCTAATGCGAGCTGTTGAAAACCAAAATTCGTTGCTCCCACCACGAGCGTAATGGAATAATTCGAATAAAATAATAACTCACTTATTTCATCAGGCACTCGTTTTTTTTGTTTTTCGTTAGCCCACTTGACCAATAAATTGCTCGCAACAATCGAGCTCAATCCTATTCCCAGTGCAATGGCATTTTGAAAACAAATTAAACATGCGAATCGAATCGCTTGCACCTTCTCTCCGTTTTCCGGCGCATCAACAAGTGATGCATTTTAATTGGCCGGATATCAAGTGGCATTTTGCGTATGCATTCGTGCGCACGTTTCCGATTTCAGCGAAGCAATTAATGTGCGCAAATGCGGGGACATAATTTGATCGAATTTCATCCATTATCAATTGTTTTGTAGTTCAGCGGAGCGAAGATTTGGAGGTGGAAAAATTAAATGCATTTTATGCACAATTAAAATATGATTTTCTGCAATGATACTTTCGCTGCAACTAGCCAGTGTTATTGGTATCATAATTGAAATTCGTTTATGATTATATAAACTGGTTTGAATAGCATTAAAAGCCTCAGTTGAAAGTAATGAGCTCAAAAAAAAGCGGTATGAAAAACTACAGCTGTTTCCTATCTCATCTCCCTCGAAGCGAGCAGCATTACAAATTGAACTACTAGCGAAATTTATAGTCTTGTAAGATTCTTCCCAACATTACACAAACAAACACACGTCCAACGCTTGCATCAATATACAGAGATACTGTTCGAAAACGACTCTATTATTACGGTTCCCTCCGTGGGCCAAGATGATATCACACGAGTGGAGCGATGAATGAAGCTAGAGGGGAACCAATGTATGACCTTCCGCGGCCAACGAAACGAGACATCCCGAGATCCGCCTAGGGTGTGTGATTATACCGCACACCAATACGGCCCTGACCAGTCCCAGCTGAGCCGGTAATTCGAGTGCGAAGCGACGGCAAATCGGCAAGCGGTAGGAAAATGTTGTTCTAAATGGATTCATCTCGCATGGGTACTTCGTTTCCTGCGCCAACACCAATGCACGTAGGGATAGCGGGGGGATGGGGGAGAGGGCTGGTTTGTTTAAAAAGTTTATCTGAAGGAAATTTCGCGCTACCAGACGGGAAAACCTCCGTCTGGCACGGTTCTAGCAGGGAAGTGGGTGCAGTGGGCGAAAGTTTAATCTAATCCTCCTAGGGCGATCGTTTGCATACCTAAGCGAAGCAAAAGGTCGGAGAAACATTTGTCGGGGGTGGGAATTTGTAGTAAGCAGTGCATAAAAAATATGGAAAAAGTCTTCCCAGGGGCTCAGAACAAAATACATGTGAAATTTTTAAGCTTAGCAAGTTGCAAAAATTTCATACTTTATTTCAAAACACAAATGAAGCTAACTTAAATGCCTATAAAAGTATAAATGTCTGATTCGGGTCTTTACTTATGTTTTACGACTTGTCTTCATTTTTGTAAGATTACTTTTTTAACAATACACAGAGCAAATTTAAAGTTTGATATATTTCCACATATCACGTCGCTTTCCTCCCAGCGTAACACAACCAATTTTGAAGCACATTTAAGAACCATATCGGCAGTGAACCAAATTGTAGTAGCTCCCGGCCAAAGTGAAGCCATTCCCGTAGCCGTTTACTAATTGGGTTGGACGGAGGGAGGGGTGAACATTATGAGCGTATCTCTTCGTCGAAAACGAGATTGTTGTCGTTTGCTGTGTGCCGGGAGAGATGCCACCCAGCTCATGCTCTCTTGCTCACGCGGGGGTGTGAAATCGATTGCACGCCATCTTCTACGGGTGTGCGTCTCGGGAATCTCGGGATTATTAACGATGGAGCAGAGGGGTGGAGGGGAGAGAAGTGGAGGAAGAAATGGACCACAGAACGGAAGAATAAAAATAACCGTACGCATATGGGATGGAAGATGGATCCGCTGCACGGGTAAAACCTCGTACGCACGCCACCCTTTCATCGATAAATAGCTACACAAAATCACCCACACCCGGGGTCGGTTAGCAAGTGAGCCGAAAACTCCGGCCGGGGTCACGTTTCATTCTTCCGAGATCCGTAGAACCAGAGGCGCCGCTTCCGGGAGCAGCACTGACTTTCTTCGCAACCACGCGTACCAACCCGCAACAGCACCAAGATGTCGGTCGTTGTAAGTATCCACCAGGCCAGCTGGATCGGCTCCAAATTTCGCACAAACTAGTGCGGCTTGTACCGAAGTGTAAAACGGTGTCGTCCTTGCGGTGGAGGGCGCGGATGGGTTTGAGTTTTGTGGCACCGTTCCAACGAGCAAAACCCGCCGGCCCGCAACGCATCGCCGCCACGGGAGACCGGCGCCGACCGGGAAGCAACTATAAAATATAGTGCAGTTGTACATATTAATAACACGGCCAAACTGCATCGCCTACCTGCGTGTGGCCTCGTGGAGGCTTGTTGCAGTCGATGCTGATGGGACGATGGGGGGGGGGGGGAGGGCGACGATTCCGGCATTCTCGGCGCTCCCTCCCTACACCCGAGTATTTGTAGTGTCTTGTAGCGCCCGTGGGAAGAATTGCACAAGAATTTCGCGCTCATTGTCCCTTAATAACGCTCGTCCCGACGGCTAGTTCCCATCGGCGGTGCAAGCTGCAATCCTTCAGTTGCATCCCATAACGGTGGCTGGCAACAACGCGATCGCCAAAGCCAGGTCCCAGTGAGGAACGTGCCACGGTAGCCAGCGAATCGTGCAAACAGTGCAAGTCGTGCACCGGACGACAAGATGGTTAGTTACGAAATCTACCAAATTTTTGCCAACAAAACAAAGGAGAAAAAAACAAATTGCCCGATTTGTGCAACAATCTGCGAGATGATTGTGGCGGCCTCTCCGTCCTCCGGAAAGTCTGCGTTAGGCCTCCATCACAGGGCGCTCGGGAAGAATAGCCGTTTGGATAGAGAAACGATGGTGCCGCGAGCTGTCTGTGTTGTGATGGTGTTGTTTTTCACGGCGTCTTTCCAGCAGTGTGAAGCTCAATCGCATTTCCGGCGCTCAGTGGTTCGTTTCCAATCGGCCGCCGTGCCGTAGTGTTCCAAAACAGCAGGAAGTTTGTGTAACCCGAAACCCGGGCCCATCGTCTGTCCCATTGACACAATACAGAGATTCGCAATCGCAAGCAGAAAAGAATTGATGATGGTGACAGTGTGTGGAGTTAAATTTCGTGCATCGGCACATTATGATGAATGTAATGACCCATTGCAATTGGGTCACGATTTGGTGCGACTTGTTTACTGCGTGAACTCATCACCGGCTGGTATCGATCGCTGCGCCGGGTGATGTTGCTTTTATTTAAAAGAATTTAAATGGCAAACAGCTGGAGCCCATCATGCGCCCTGTTGAAACGGCAACCAGCATTTCCCGCTTGGATCTCGTCAATTTGCCGACTTTATGAGTGACCTGTCATATTTGTATCTTTGGGTCGTGCAGCAGCAAGAAAAAAAACCCCAATCACACTATCGCTGCCCGGAATTTTACCTCCAATAAAAAAACCAAAACTCGAAAATCGATGGGAAATGGTTGAAAGCGAGAGCAGGAGGCCGAGTACCGAATTTGAAATGACGGAAAACTGCCAACTGCTGGTCGGAATACAAATGAGCTACCGGCGTGTTTGTTTCTCGAGAGTGCTCGTGCTCGGCAAGGAGGACTTGCCCCAGAACACGTCCGTCTATTTATAATCGCATACAGCGAGCATTCTCGGACCCATACGGGAAAATTCCCCGGGAGTCGAAAGGGCACTCGCGACGGTCATGTGTCGGATAAATCCCATCCGAGCGTCTTGAATATCCAAGCAGGCGATGGAGGGAAGTTTTTCGCCTAAGCCTAGGCTAAAAGAGATGTTGGGCTTTACGCTGGATGTTTGGGGAGTTGGAGCACATATCGATTTTTCCCCAAAAATCGCCCAATAGCGACACAAAACAACTCCGAAGCTAGCATCGTTTTTTATGTACTAAAAAAATCTTTCCTTTCTTTTTATCATCTCTTCCCAGGATGATCTGGACAAAGCTCAGCTGGAACGTAAGTATCCGAGTTAAACGTGACGAGAAATCATCCCCCCAAAACGCATCTTCACCGCTCAACAAAATCCGATAAATGCTTCAATTTGCTGATTGTTAAACCATGTTCCAATCAAAATTAGCGTCCCGAAATTGCAGCTCGAATTGAGTCCCTTCAATTCGAGCAGCTCCAATTTCGCCCCACCCCTCGTATGTTTACCCTTAATTGTGTTGAATGGGAAACTTCCCCAGGCCCGCACGGATGTGGATGATTCCACTGTACGATGATTGATCAGTAATTATAGCCGCAACAATCGAAAGTTGTTTCGCGGGCGCATTTCGCGATCACTTTCACGATTACCGGCCGGAGATCGCCGGGCGACTCGAATGTCATTTAAATTACGCGATCGAAACCGATGTTCGGATTTGTTTTCTTTTTGTTGTTGTCTTTTATCGCGGGATGTTTGGTGGTTTGTTTTGGGTTTTTGTTTTCGGGGCCCATTACTATCAGCTCCTATAATCCTATCTTTGTGCGTTTCCTGCTCGCGTTTGTTTGATCCATTTTAGTGACATGTTCGCACTGTTCCGGGCGTGCCATATTATGTAAGCTTTTTTGCGGAGTGGCCAAAAAGGGTGCGGAACAGGTGCAGGCATTATCGACAAGTAAAAGAGATAGCGTGAGACGGAAAGCGACAGACGGCGTCGTACGAAAGGAACGAAAGGTGGAAAGATCCTTTCACCAACTTTTTGGTCTCACGGGTGTTAAGACAAAGGTCCTACGCCCCGGCTGTACGGAGAGCCTCCGGCTGCTGCTCTTGACATGACCTAGGACTACGGTTGCCACAAACGGGGTGAAGCATAGCGTTGAAATTAAAACTAGAGTGTGCGCGGAGAACAGCTTGACAACAACGGCAAGGCAACTCACTCCACGCGGCGAAGACCGGAATGTCCCCTCGGGGAGATTGTTTGGGGACGGGTTGCAATCATTTCCAAAAACACTCCTTACCCCATCGGCTACCGTTTTCTTTCTAACCCGCAAGATCCTTGAGCACCGAGCCGGGTCGGGTCTTAGCTCTCCGGCTGCCAGATTATGCCAATTTGGTGTCCCAGAGGAGATTTCGCTCGAAACAGGTTCAAAACACTTTCACCGGTTTCATGATGAATCGATCTATTCCGACGATGACGTCAGTTGTTGCGTTGTGTCACACCCGCCGAGATGTGATCACACACAACCTATTGCGACCAAGAATTTGCGTCTCCAATTATCGCCCCTAATGCGTTGACAGATGCGATTTTAATTGCCGCTTCGGCTCACTCAGTCAATCACAGGTGGCGGCCATCTTTGGACGGCAGAACGTCTCTGTCGCTGAGGTGGTGATTTGAGATCAATCATATCTGCGACAGCAGCAGCAGAAGGCGTTAAAAGATTCTAATGAAACGATCCAAGTAGGCTTCGAAGTAACGAGAAGTAACGCGCAGTGAAACTAACCCAAATCATTACGGCGTGTGAAGGAACGAGTGTGTATATCATTTACACATCGAATTGAATGCGTTTGTTTTGTAGGATTATTACCTCCATACGGTCAACAAGCTCGTTACACAGATTCGTAACGGCGTCGTCACCAAGGTTACCCATAGACAGCCGTCCATAACCTGTCCCGCGCTCGGCAAGCGAGAGATAATTACAACGTGCTCAAACACATCTAACCAACTTGAGTTTGTTGTTTAGAATTTTACGATTCGTTTATACGTACGGGAGCGATTTCATCGAAGCAAGTAGTGCTAAAATGTAGCAGCAGGTAAACAGTGTCATTGCAGAACACTTTCTTGCCAATTTCAAGGACACCTCAGAAAGAGAGTAGAATATTTGCCCGAAGAAACGTCGCTCTTACTCGTGCAGAAGCCACGCTGTGATTCGAATCGATTCCTACTCAAACATGCTCATTTTTGCATGGGAGTTTGTAATTGAAATGCGCGGATACGGGGTCGGATCCGTTTCAGTTGGTGTTAGATACGAAACCGGGCAGATAAACTGGTCCAACACGGCTTGAAATGTGCCTCGAAATTAGCAGCTCGAAGTTTTAGTGAGCATTCGTGCGCTCATAAAACCCACCAGAGAAGCGGTTATAAACGTCCACCTTCAGCAAATGACCCCGACCGACCGGGCAACCGGTCTGGGTCTCTAATCCTAAGCCCCAAGTCTGATTGAACAAGTGCGAGCGAGAGAAATTGCGGTGCGATCCAATAGATTATGATCTCGTTTCGGGGCACCTTCGCAAAACTGCATCTAGCGCGTTTCTGGAGCGGTCGTCATTTTGCGTCATAAATATTCGATCCAAACGAGTGGCAGGCAACCGTGAATATTCGCTTCGATGTAGTGTGCGATCTTGCAGGCAGCACACTTGCCGTATTTATAGTGCCCCGTTGTGTACGGCGCTAATTAGGTTAATTTCGTTGCGATGCATTCGAACCAGTCGCCAATGCACGCTGGTCATCTGTTCAGTCACATTTCAGGCAACTCAGTGCGAAAGATTGGTGAGCTCGCCCCTCGATGGGATCGCTTCCCCAACCGGCAAGCAATTATCGGTCGCGGATGGATTGAGTCGCGGCCAAAAATAGTTCCTTGGTCGCAGCTAGCTTGGGTAAATAAACCACGCTAGGGTTAAAAAAAAATCTTAAATGGCCTAAAGAAAAAAATCCCGAAAAAACTCGCTGCCACGAATGCTTGGGAAAAAGGTGAAGACGAGTATTTTTTTTTGTTTAGTATGTTTTTTTAGCAACATGCGGTTGATTGAGTCGTTTCGAGCATGTCGTTTAGACCAACGTGGCCGCGCGCGCGCGATTTGCGGAACAGTTTGCGCTCACGAAGAACCCCAGCTCGCGTTGCCAATCAATTAGCGGCTCATTGGAGCGGCGATGTTTTATTTGGATCAAATTTGCCAAACTGGATCCGCGGTGGAGTTTGCGGCGGGTTCTTGGGCGGGGAGGAGGAAGAGAGGACCGAGGTGGACACGCCAAAACAATTATGTGATCGTTGGAATGGCACGCATGGGATGGAGATTGAAAATGGTGGTGCCATAAACAAAATAGAATTTTTGCGCCGAGCCGATTGGCGCGTTGGAATGTCGTTTTTGAAAGAGGTTCTGTTCAGGAAGTGGAATTTGCGGAGGATTTCTTTTTGGTTTTATTTATGAGCCTTCTTTTTGGTCATACCGCTCGTTCTTGGTTTTTGTATAGATGTTTTAGATAAATTTACGATCAAGAATTGCAATGCGTTTGTTTTATATTCCTTCTACCTTAATGTGCTTGTGCGGGTAATACCGATGTAATTCGAGGCATTTCATCGTTCGTGTGGCAAGCAATCGCGATAACCATGAACTTGAATTATGGCCTCTCGAAAAATGTTGGCCTCAGTTTGAGGGCGAGTGCGAAACGAACTGCGATGTGAAGCGATAAGCAATGACAAAAGCACTTTTTGAGCATTAAAATGAACGGTGCATCACTGGACAGATGGAACAGATTGCAGCCGAGGTACGTGTCCCACACACCAGCCGATCAAAATGCACCCAACAATGATACACTTTCGCGGGCACTGTGGGTTTTCATGCCCGTCCAGTGAACTTGATGGTGCGCGTGGTCGTCAAGTCGTTCAGGACGGGTGGTGCAGCATGCTGCATGATAATGACCGGAACGTGAGTCTGCGCTGGGTGCGATTCGAATTAAAGCCAAATTTAATTGCAATTTTGTGCAGATTTGTTACACTTACGTGTCCAGTCTCGTACAAATTTGTGTAACTTAAAACAAAAAAGAACAAGAGTATTTTTGAAATTACTTTTATTGAATAGATGCGTTGAAAAAGAGTATTGTAGCATATTGTATTTTATTTCGTGCGATACCTTCACGCATCAAGTGCGCTTCTGGAATGACTCTAAATAAAACTAACACTAACGCTTATCGCCTGTTCCGGGCCGAAAACCCTTTTTCCGCGAAATGTGCCCCCAGCGTGCAGTTACGTTCACATCAATCTTGACCGAAAACAAAAAGGGTGGGATGAAAATAAAACCCCAACCCCGGAGGACGGAACCCACGAAAGCGAACACGTAATGGAAAATTTCATTTTAATTCACGTATATATGCTTCCACCCGTTCGCCTCGTTCGCTTTGCATAAACCCGGGTTCGGGTTTTGTATGCGAAAATTTAGCTTCCGTTTGCAACGCTTCCGCCAGGTCTGTTGCGTCTGCCCGTTAGCTGCAACGAAGAGCGTTCGCAAAAAAAAATGAAAAAAAAAAACCGAGCGAACCCCTGTGCGAGCGCGCTCTGTTTTATGTCAGCACACGGTCGTTGCAGTTTGTTTCACGCAAGCAGCAGCAACAGCAGCTGCAGCCGTGCAACCGTTTGCCGGAATTGGAGTGGATGATGAGAAAACTAAATTTCACTATTCCGGTACCGTTTCCCTGGTGGTGGCCGAAAAAGCGACTTGTAAGTGGTTTCGCAAGCAGACATACACACTGCTGAGAGGACGATGGGATAGCTCACCCATCCCTCTAGTTGATGTTCATTCATTAATAAACACACCCCGTACCCGAACGGGCTATGAAACTGTGATCACGGTTGGCTTCGGAGCACCGTGGCGAGCAAAGCACGTGCCAAGGAAAAATTCACCACAAACAAACAGGCATAAAACACTTACAAACACACACGCATACACGCCAACGGGCATTAGATGCAACAGAGCGCAGGTTCGGCGTGGATGGGAAACGACTACAACATGCAGCGAATTAAACGGTGATGATGCACTAAAAATACGCGTAAGCAGAAGCAACAGAGCAGCGGTTACCATGGTGCTGTGGTCGATGACGACACGTTCGGTGGTTAGTTTTGGTCGTGGCACGAATAATACCGAACGAGATCTGCTCTAGGGGAGATGGGAGCTCGTGTTGATGTGATGGGAAATTTGAAGCGGTTCGAATTGTGCTCTTCTGTCCCAAAATTAGATTCCATTAGATACGGATCCATGATACGTTGAACCGTTATGGATTGGAATATGGATTAGTTTATGGATAAGAATATTGAGATTATTTGCCAGGAGATTCAGAATAGCCTTGATATGGATCGGAATTGAAAATAATAGCCATCGCCGATATAGTAGACATGGATTAGAATTTTTATTGGTTCAAAAGTAGATAAGAATAAAAAGAGACGACGGGTCGATTATTTCTATTCGAATTTAAACGGATGTTGCGGCTTATCTGCGCGTGTGGAGATAATCTTCTCTTCAAACCATCCCATACGTTCTGGACAATCTGCTAACCAAACGATCCTCTTCCCTCCCCAGTGCTCCGCAATGCGTTCAACGCGTTCGATCAGGAGAAGAAGGGATGCATCGGCACCCAGATGGTTGGTACGATCCTGAGCATGTTGGGCCACCAGCTCGACGACAAGATGCTGAAGGAAATTATCGACGAGGTCGATGCCGACGGTTCCGGCGAGCTGGAGTTCGAGGAGTTCGTCACCCTGGCCGCCCGCTTCATGGTTGAGGAGGATGCCGAAGCCATGCAGCAGGAGCTGAAGGAAGCGTTCCGTCTGTACGACAAGGAGGGCAACGGTTACATCACCACCCAGGTGCTGCGCGAGATCCTCAAGGAGCTGGACGACAACCTGACCAACGAGGATCTGGACATGATGATCGAGGAAATCGATTCTGACGGTTCCGGCACCGTGGACTTCGATGGTGAGTTGAGCAGGATTTTTTGTGTAGCTAGAAGTTACATCGTTTCTAACGATTTCTCTTCCTCTCTTTACTTACAGAATTCATGGAAGTCATGACTGGTGGTGATGACTAAGTGTCTCTATAATCTGGACAAAAACTACAAAACTTCTGCAAAAAAAAAAAACTCCCGCCCTACAAGTTTCCCCATCCGTTCTCCGTTAAGTTTCTTTTTCGTCTTCTTCGTGCCATGCACCCAAAGGGAAAGGACCCAATCGGGTGCTTCAGGAGTCTCCCGCAAACTTCAGACTCCACTGCCGGCTCGATTGGTGATGGCTCTTCCACGCTGGGCACTTCACCGCCGCATTTGCGAACTTCAGCTTTAAAGAACCGGATCGCTCCAAATCGGGAGATAGCGAAGGACACCAAACTTATGGCCGCCGTGCTCATGCGTTGTTATCGTTGCTACCGAAAAGAAAATAGTTGTTCTAAGCATGTGCACACCGCCCATTCTACCCGGGGCCGGCCCGTTTCCTCGAGAGTTTGTGTGTGTTTTCGGTTGCTACCCGTGCCGAGATTTCCGGGTTTCCCGTGTGAAGGAGCATAGAAGTATTACTGCCCGTCACACGATGGTGCGTTGATGTGGATGTTGATCTTATAGTGTAAGCGAGCAAAGTACAGCGCTAAATAAACAAATAAACTGGGCGGCCCATTTCCAGTGGTAACCGCAAACGGTCAAATGGTGGAGCGAACCTGTTTTCTTTGGAACCAACATCCGATGTGGTGCTTCGGGCGAAGGCGATTAGTATGTTTGCAGAATGCTGCTTAGAATAATGCTTGGGAGATTATCAACAATAAATATAAAGAAAGGAGCTACGAGAATGTCACTTAACGTTAGGCTTGGTATGAAATGGTTAATATAATAGGAACAAATAAAGCTAGCTCAATATGTATGACTGTTGTGTTAAGAAAAATTATAAAACTACATTAAAAGAGGTTTGTAACAGAATTCACAGTGAAGAAAAAAGAGCAACACAGAAGTAATGATGAAAAATTCAATTTCATTTTCATATTTAGCTTTTGATTTGAGAACAGGTTAATAGTTATATTTCATGTTCTTGTGATGACTGGAAAAAGAGTTATAGTCGTGCAAAAAACTTTTGAAAAATTGTATTCCGTGGAATGAATCAATAATAATATAGTATAAATTAATTTTTTTATTTTTTTTCAAGGTGTTCTAAGCAAACGAGAATCCCCCTTATCAAAAACTATTCACACAATGTGTCAAGCGAAGAGCGAACGCCATTCCATTAATAACCAATCAACGAAGAAAAATTTAATTTGGTATATAAATACATTTCCCACATTCCGGCATTTCCAAGCGATGATCCACACGGCGTATAAAAAAGAAAAACACTGCACTACAATGTTTATCGTGCCCAAAACATGTGGCCGAAGAATGCTGGCCGTCCGCGTTATAAATAATTCGGACATCTTAATTTATTTCTCATAATCGGGCAACGCCGAAACGCGTTCCCCCAACCGGCATGGCATTCATCACAAATCGTGAATAAAAACCTCGTCACTAAGCAAATCATTAATCAGCATGACTGGGAGCAAAAAAAAAAAAACAAAACTAGTCCGGTGCACCAATTTCGCGTGCACCGGCTGACCTTTCGAGTGATTTCACACATTACTCATCCAACTCGAACGGTATGCCAACATGGCAACGATGTCGCGTTTAAAGAGTGCATTTAAATTGTAAGTGCACAAAACGTGAAAAAACTTTCAAGCTGGTTTGCGTTTTTTTTTTATTTTTTACTCGAAGTCGCATACGAAGGTGCGTTAGGTGAGGCGTATACGGTAGAATGGGCTAAGTGGAAGACGGTGTCGTGTCGTTTTGCTTCCGGGAAGCTTCGAAAGTCCGCTCCACTGCTAAAATACGACCTCGCAGGATGTGGGTCAAACTGGGTGGAAGGACACATTGAAAGCAGGACGGTTTATCTTCCACTTTGATTTCAAACGAGCATGGTAGCGAGCAGTTCCTTCTTGGGTAGTTTAAAATGTCCAACAAACATGCGAAACAAAAACCATGTACCATTCTCAAACTGAATGTGAAGAATGTGTCCAAGAAAAACTCCTCCAAACCTTAAAGCACGCCTCGTGCCTTCCAAAGTCGTATAAACAAAATTAAATAAATTTCATTTTCCCGAGCCCGATGCGTTCCCGTGTGTGAAAAGTTTCGTTTCGTTTTTGTCTGGCTGTTGTGTTGGTTTGGGCATGAGTCACTTGAATTTCTATAAACCGTCCCGTAACGCAACGCAAAGAGAATATTTATTTCTGACGTTGCATAAAAAGCGCGATCATATTAGCGCCATGAAGCAGCTCGTGGAAAATGGAGCAACGACAAGCATCAGGTAGCTGCTGCAGGACAACCGTTTTCTCAGCGATAACACACATGGTTGGCTACGGCTGCTAGGTAGAAGTTATTGTTTCTCTGGCTTAAAAAAGAAAGCATGAAGTGATAAAAAACTCCCCATTGGAAGAGTATCAGCCACATTTTGTATGTGGATGTTTCTTTATTCCACTTGCGTTTCGTTTTTCAACGCGAATACGGGATCGAAATTGAGATGAGAATTTGTGGATGGAACGGTGCGCCATAAAAATTGTAACTAAATTGCTGTAATGTGCAGTGTTCAGGCTGCAAGGGGTGTTACGGAAAATAATCTCATAGAACGACTGACTGTGAAACCTTTCAAACGTAGATATTCATCCCTGTACCTTTTTTGGCCTTTTGAAAAACATAAAAATGGATGAAAAAATCGAGCCTTATAAAAATGTATTTTAAACACACTAAATTTTTGGCTGAAATATTTCCCATCAAAGAATTATCTTAAATCCAAACTTATTTTTATACTCGAATCACATATATTATAAAGATATAAAGATCTTCACTTATAGTATATCACACGATACCACATCAGAAACTGTTGCCACGTCGGTCCTGTTTACCGTGAAAACTCTTTAAATTGCCTTAATCATTCGCCAGCTTTGTCCAAAGTTTCCCTTTATTGCATTCGCACAGCATCGACACTCTTTTCCTACCCAAAGCGATAAGCCTTTTTGTTCCATATGACACCCGGCATGAATCCACTTCCTTATCCTTTTGACGGGCGACGGGATTGAACCGAGTTCGGTGTTTCGTTTAATCTCCTTTTTAACAACTTTCGGCACCATTTCACAAAACGGGAGCGATAAAAGGCTTGGTATTCATTTGGTGTCGAATAAAACTGTCTGACGTTGCACACGATGGATGTAAGGTTTTGTGGAGCACGGTAAAAAAAATAGAGATCTTGTTTGAATGCAATTTTTGCAGCTTTTCAGAAGGGTGAGTTTATTTTAAAAAAGTTAATAAAATTAGTTGCTACTTTATTATACGCTTCACTTCATACTGCTACTGATAACGAAGGTGTTATTAAGTTTCGTCCTTAAAATGAATTCCACGAGCGTCGGCTGCGATATTGTTCCACCTATGGGCTATGAAACATTGATGAACCAAAGGGCTTTCCTCTATTAGTAACCCAATCAGTTTACGTGCCGACTGAAACTTTCCGGATCGATTTGATTTATGTTTCGACCGGGCCGAGCACACCCGAGCGTAATGGCGTACCCGTAGCCTCACGAGGGTTAAAGGAAGGATTAGGAGCTCAGCGACCAGGGATCAATTCCCAGCGCCGTGAAAGATTTCTTCCACGAAGGATTCTCTCCGTCTGGGATGGTATTAGGATCGAACCAGCTAGATTGCTGTGTTCCCCATACCTAAGCCGACTGGAATTATTGGATGGCGAAGGGAAGTCGATCCGAGAATTATGATACCGCATTAAACGATACAAAAAATAATAATTCTCGAGCAAAAATAGGCCGCAAAAACATGAACCACTATATTTAGCACACAAAAATCTCTTATCGAACACTCTTGGCACTCACCGGCAGATGTTTACCGGTCTCTCTTGAATATCTGCTTCATTCCAGGGCCAATCGTATCACATCACATGCGATTTGGCGACATGCGCTTGTTTTCTTCTGGATCTAAGACGGCCTATCCGGACGTGCGGGGTTCGATGTGTTCGCGATGGGGAAAATAAGATAGGCAGCTTTACGGGCGTAATGATCACGGGGTGAGCCAAAAATCCGGACGACGGTTGGATCCGCGTGTGATCCATCTGGCCCATTCGGTGACCGCTGACCGGGAATGGAATGCACGGTTCTATTTATTATATTTAATTTCAGTGATTAATGCAGCGGCGCGTGTGTGACTGCTAGCAACGGGAAAGGGTAGGATTTATGCCACATCGCTCGGGTGATTGGGATCGAAGCAGTCCTTTTCCTAACACTCGATGCAATGTGCTCCACAAGTGACCAAAATTTAAATCGGTTTAAAACAAGGGGAAATATTATTAACACATTATATTTCTAATAATTAAATGTAACACAAACTATTGTTAAGAGTGTGGCAAGCTGCCTAATGCTCTTCATTTATAATTAATTATCTTAACTATAAATAAAGTATAATTTTGTTTTCTATTTCACAAAACTCTAACAAATGTTAACACTGACAATTTCAACCATTTTTATCATAAGCTTATGTAAAATTATACAAAAAATGTAATAAATGTCAAACATGACGATGAAATCAGAAGGATTAAAAAAATAATTTCCTAAGCACTAACTGTATCTAAAGCCATCTGTATCGGATAATCAAAACTTTGTCCACCGTTCCATCAAAACGACAGGCAATGTTATCGGTCTCGCTCACGAAAAATTGGCACAAAAACTGGGAAACCGGTGGGAAAAATTCCTTCATCTCGTTAAGCTCGACCACTCGGCCGTCGTCGAGCGTGTCGACTGTGTGTCGTCGAAAACTGCACACGCGTCCCGTCATCCGGATCCGGGTGTTGATTTGACGACCATTCGTCCACCAGCCGCGAGCAATCGTTCGCTCGATTTTCGAACCTTTCCGAAATAAATCGAGCATCGAGTGTGTTTTTCGATCAGGGTGCGAGGAGTGTATTGTTTTTTGCACCCAGCCGTATCGTGCCAGCCGGTTGATTTCGTCACTTTCACCGTGCCGTTGTGGTGTTTTTCGGTGCGTAAGGTCGTTGTATTGTGCGTGAGTGCGACCTTGCCGGAAGGTCTCCTCGAAAAGCGGTGCCTCCCCAGAGGAAGCAGGCAGAAGAAGCGAACCAAACGCACGAAACAATGCCATCGACAGCGACGCAACGGTGCCGGTGTTGTTGGTGCTGATGATCTTTTGTCGGTTCTAGTCGTTTTCCACGAGGCAACGCATGGTCGCGTGGTCGAGAGTGTGTTAAAAAAAACCAAGCACAGTGCCTCACGCGTGACACACGGACAAGTGAAAGTACGAGCGCGTGCGTTTACACCGCACGCATCAGCAACTGCATTCGATTGTAATCGATCAGACGGTGGCTGCTGCTAATGCTGCTTTTTTTTTCGTGCATATGCCGAGCACTTTAAGATGCACCGCTAGGGACGCACCGGGAAGCAGTTCGCCTTAAACGATCGTGCAGTGCGTAAGATCGTTTCATTCGGTACGGTTCTCAATCCCGTGGAGTGGTGTGGTTTTTTATTCAGCTACCAGACAGCAGCAGAAACCCAAAACAAAACGCACAGCAATGTCGGACACAGCGTCGGACGCGGGTGAAAGCACGGGATCGGGAGTCGGAAAGGTAGGGGAAAGAGGGGTTTGATCTTTTTCCCGATCGGTAGGCACCAATTTCGCGATCGATTCGCGAATTTTCCTCCCTCCAGCCAAACGAGAAGACAGACAGGCAGTTTTCGTTCAGCTCGGCCCACTCGAATTGCTTATTTTCATCAATGTGTTTCATTTCTCTGATTTTTTTCCCTCCCCTATCTCTTTGGCTAATTACTTAATGGTGATTGTTGGGGGCGCCTAATTTTCACACTCGGCTCGGCCACCCACCCTGCCCCACAACCCACCTGGTCGGTCGCTGGTTGCCTGTGTTGACGGACGCTTGCCGGGGTTTCGCTTCACGCGCCGTCCCGCCGCCGGACATTATCGCGGTGAATTTGGATTTAATTTGATATGATACACTCTCACCCGCGTGCCACGGTAGGAGCTGAGCAAAGATCAATTGAAAGGTGAGTGATTTTTGTTTCCCTACTCTCCGTCTCCCGCTTGCCGGGCAGGTGAAAATTCGCCCATGAGCAAAACCAACAAAATCAACAAGCAAAAATGCAACAGACCAAAAACCCTCCCAAAAAAAAAAAACAAAAAACAATTTGGAAAGTAAAGTTCGTCGTGTCTAATGATTCGTCGGTATTTTCGGCCTAGTGCTGCGAGATGCGTTCAACGCGTTCGACAAGGAGAAAACGGGCAGCATCTCGACGGATGTGGTCGGCACGATCCTGGAGCTGCTCGGGCACAAGCTGTCCGAGGAGGAGCTGGAGGAGGTGATCGAGGAGTACGACGAGGACGAATCGGGCCAGCTGGAGTTTGACGAGTTTGTCGCACTCGCCTCCAACTACGTCGAGCCGGAGGAGGACTACGAGGCGCTGCGCAAGGAGCTGCGCGAGGTGTTCATGATGTACGACAAGGACGGTGAGTTTGTGCGGGGGAATTTATTCTGGAAATTTCATTTCAATCGAGGAGTTATATAACGAGGAAAGGTGTGGTTGTAGAATGATGCCGAATCGATTCGAATCTGCAATCCGAATCTATGTCAGCTTATTTTTAGCCTATCGGAAAGTCAGCACGCCGCTCGGGTACTACATCGTTCGAAAAGTGCACACTGTCCTCAGCATGACTCTATGGGCAAGTGGTACAGCAAAAAACAATCAATTCTAATCACAAGAATGCGCTTGTTGCTAGTTTCGTGCCAATAGGGAATCGTAAAATTCGCCTTGAAGTTTTCATTAGTTCGAGGAAAAACGTCTCGAAAACAAATGAAAAATTCAAGACACCCGTCGGATCATCCTGTCATGTTTCATGCCAGAATGGCGTGCTGCTCAAGGATAAATTGGCTGTGCTTTTAACATGCACTGCTTTTTGTGTCTTTCGTAGTTTCTACATCGGCAATGACAGGTCATCGGTTGGGAATAAAACTAATTGGGAAATGGAAGTATCATGCAAACGAATTAGTGGATACTTTTTAAAAATATGCTTCCCTCCTTCTTCCTAAAATATTCCTTCAATTGTAGTTGTGTTTGGTCACCAAAAATCATATCAAATATTAATTACCATGATGGTAATGGTAATAAATTAATTTTGATTTTTTTATAAATTGCATAAAGTGGGAATTTCCATAAATTCGAAAAGAATTTTATTATTTCAAAATTATAGCTTGTAAAAACTTGCATTCTTACTCTTATATTTACCTCAATGTTACTTCCTTATTTTGATATTAATTAGACATCATACCGTTTGTGCACTTATTTGCCAATATTCCCCAACTCTTCTCCTCCTCCAGCGAAGGGCTACCTGCCCGTTGAAGAGTTCAAAGCGATCCTGCGCGAGCTGGACGGTGCCGTGCCGGAGGAGGAACTGGACGACATCGTGGACGAAATCGATGCCGATGGTTCCGGCACGGTGGACTTCGAGGGTAAGCCAAACAAACTCGGCAGGAGATCGCAAACTACCTCAAGCAACTTCGATAATCTTCTTTCAACCTTTCTCGGTTTCTCCCTCTCAAACGCGTCATCGTTGCTAAATAACGAACCGCAGAGTTTATGGAAGTCATGACAGGTGAGGGCATGTTCTCGTTATAAAACAGTTCAGCAGCAGCAGCCTTTGTGCGCTTGTGTTGTATCGGGTTAAGATGCTCGCAGTTCAGTGGAAAGATGTTACTAATTGCCAAGCGCTGGTGGAGAGGTTACGGAGGGCCAGCTAAGTCATCGCACAGTGCAAGTGTGCATCGCCGTGCGCACTTGCACTCGTAGCGAGCAAAAGTTTACCACTTCTTGCGGGCTTACTGCTGGTTGGCATAATTAACTTCGTCCTTTTCTGCTCGGTGCTCCATTGCGGATGTTTCCATTTCTGCAAATGTAATCCCTCCGATGGACTGCACCAAGTGTGTGTGTGTGTGTGTGTGTGTGTGTGTTTCGTTTGTTTTGTGTGTGCTGCACTCTGTTCTGCCCCGTTTGTTGATACGCTTACATGGAAAATATGCGCTAATTTGCTTTTATCCTAACCCACGACTGCCGCACGACTCTAGCTGACTACTACGCCTAATGGGTACGCTTGCACATGGGTTCCACGCGCGGTCGCACTAGAGCAGCGGCTTACAGCATCCTCGGAAACGCGAAGAATCCTGTCCTCCGCTTGAGCACTTCTGCACAAACAATCATCCACCGTTTAGCGTAGGAGAGGAACGCTGCTGTAGATGCAGACCGGGATGGAGGAGAAGAAAAAAAACACGCAAGCGCCAGCACAACCAGAAGATAGATGCATAAAACGACTAGATAATTAGAAAAACAAAATGAGAGAGAGATAGACTTTGGAGTGGTCTCGTTTTTACCTTGTGCCACACGCCTCACCATGCGCTCATCATTTCGGCACCAGGGATAGACGAGTGTCCAGCCCGGTGTGTTTCATATTCACTCGCAGCAATCACATACCATTGCACTTGTTACCCTTTTTATTCACGCTTCCACTCGCCGTCGTGGCGGCAGCCATGAACGGCACGCGGTACGGTCTGAAAAACTGAACTGAAAATAAATGTTTCATGCTTTTAGGATAAAAGTCTCGAATAGTGATAGCGAGAAAGCAAATAACAGAAGGGGCAAACCCGGGAACGGCGGAATGAACGTGAATGGAAAGAACGGAACGGATGTAGCGGCAGGTGCAGGCATCCGGCAGGATATTCGTTCGTGCTTTCGTAAGACATCAAACCACACGGAGACACACACTTACACACACACACAAACGCACACACCAAGCAGACAATGCAACATTATGCCACCGATAAAATGAGCACGGAAACGTTAACGCACACCGAAAGGGGGTGGTCGGGGTGGCGGGGCTGAAATGTTTGCGGAAACGAAATATATTCACCCACTAGTTGGAGTAATCGAGTGGAGTTTTGCTTTATTTGTGTTGGTATTATATTCCGTGAGTTGGGCTGGGTTTGGGAAGCGGTTTGTGCGTTCGGCTTGTAAGGGTAATTTCTTCTTCTACGTTTCAGAGACTCGGACTCGGGTTGGTTTGTTTGATTTTATGTGAGTTGATTTAGTTGGGTCACGGGATAGTATCGTTAGTGTTTTCTTTTCCCCCGGATGGTTTGTATTCATGCTTTACTTGGTTGAAAAGGAGTTCCAATAAGAAGGCCATTGGATGACGAATCTTCAGAAAGTATCAAAGTTTTGGTAATAAAATCTATTTTGAGAGATAACTGATTTTGAGGGAAGGAAAATTAATTAAATAAATTATGAAAATAGCTTTTCAGAAACTCACTACAGAAAATAAATATAGGATATGTGCACGTAGTAGAAGAACACGATAATTGATTAAAAAACTTAATACTTCAATAACAAATAGAAACAAAAAATTAATAAAAAATAAAAACTTCCTCCTGTACGTTGATCATTCTCATACAGCATTACATGGTTAAAGTTATAAAACTTAAGAACCTTTTATTGAGAAAACTTGAGAAAATATTTCGAATGATGTGGCCATGATCAAATATTATCATATGAAAATGATACAGAGGAGCTTATAAATTATAAGCTAACATCCAAATCATAGACCACCCCGATCGACTACATAGCGTATGCAAATAAATCTTACATAAATCCAATTAAACGATCGCACACCTGACACATTAACCACGTATTCCGGCAGCTGCTAACCTGGCAAGCCGCCTTACCCGCCGCTCAAAAGTGTCGGCCTAATTTCAATGCATTCGCAAGAAAAACATGCAAACACCGTCGCTAACTAGCTCGTTGTACATGCATGCATTTGAGTGTGTGTTTCTGTGGCTTGGGGCTCCCTTCCCGGCGCGTTACATCGCGCTGGCAGATTTGAATATCTTTTGGCAGCGAACATTTTCTTTTTATTTTCGCAACGCCCGGTCCGCCCCATTGTCAGCACGAGAAGAAACACGACGCTTTCCACATCAGGCGGATCCCCTATTGGGGATTGTGAGATGGGTGGGTAGGGCACCCCAGCGTATGCATGCGTGTGCAAACACCCCAAAAGATGGTGCATTCTTCGGCACCACTCGCACCTCGACTGGATCATGCGTGAAATGGGTTTCGAGTTCATCTCGCTCCATGGCCGCATGGCCTTGCTCCCAGGATGTTGCATTTGATTTCATGCTCGTGCTCATAACTGTTACTATGTGGGAGCCGCTCGATGGCGTCGTGTGTTTGTGAAGACACCACTCGAATCCGATGCAATTACCATTCCGAAGACGGTTTTCGCGCACGACCGAAACGTCATTCAGCGCGTGGAATGGGAAATTGATTAGCGAATATTTCGCACGCAGCCTCGCCTCGGTTCGCTCAAAACTCGATGACGATTCGATGCGCCCGATGCCCCGATTTGCTTTTAAATAGCAAGATAGAAAGGAAAAGTGGCAGACGGCGGGCGAGGCGAGAAAAAGGGGTCGGAAAATTTGCAATTGACAGCAAATAAACAGCACATCGGGGCATAATTAATGCGCTCGCTTCGCGTTACGCCTGTGACACGCTCGTGCTCATGAATTTCGCCCTGGCAAGCGCAGCACAGTTCAGGGTTGGCGGGGTATGTGTCGCGGCGCACGAACATTGACCGCGGTCTCAGGTGACCCACACATACACACCGTGTGTCACCGTGACATATCACCGAATCCGAAACCCTTCCTTCGACACCTTACATCGTTTCATCATCACCGTCCAGCGTATTGGACCTGATTTTGTCCTATCATCAAGGTCCACCACCGGATCCCGCGAGACTAGGACGCTCTGCTTCGTTCTAAATTTCCATACGCACTCTGCATCACTGCGCCGCCGGTGGAAACGGTAGTCAATTAATCAAATAAATACGCACCATTTATGGGACGAGTTTGGTGTTACAGGTGAATCTGGGCTGTTCGCCATCGTCTACGTACGTGTGGGATCTAGATTTTGCAGTACAAAATTTGCATACTGTTTTCGTGCAAACACGGGCAGTAAAATGCGCACATGCTGTTTAATCGGACGACGAGGAATGTGGTAAAATAATATGAATTAAATTAAACGAATAATTTAGAGTGCGATAAATTACGATAGCGATAAATCGTGGCTTTTTTATAATCATCTGTTAAAAATAAAGATCTTATACTATCGATAGAAGAACGTTGAACACTCCTATAAATTTTAAAGGAAATTGTACTTAAATAGGGTATACTAGTTATGCTATTCTTTTACCAAACATTCAATTAGCAGTGAAATGAGCCAGCCCGTATATGTTGCACAGTCACTTCAAATGCAACCTGAGATAAATGGCATCGCACCACAAGATGCACCACAAAACGCACCGCTCACATTCCCATTTATGACTGATGTCTCACGAAACAATCAAGCCTTGGGAAGGTTTGTGTAAACAATTAATTTTCCACCGATGGCTACCGCTGCGGAGGGTGCGGAGATCGAAAAAAAAAAGACGACGAATGTGCAACTCATTTGTTGTTTGCCAATGATGATCCAAATGAAGAGATCGTAGCGATTCGTGCTACGCCACAATTTCTTGCACGCGCTCAAGAAAATAGGGTTTGGGAGCGGTGTGGGAGCCGTTTTGTGCCTCCGATGGCAAATAAAACACGCATGGGTTGCGTGAAAAAATAATGACACAATTTAGACAGCAGCAGACGTTTGAGAACGTGACGCAAACGACAGAAAAAGCAGTAGATTTGGAAAGGAAATAGTTAGCCTAAATAGATGCAATTGTTTCCAAGTCAATTCACAAATGGTGCAAAATATTAAATGAATGGTTTAAGTATAGTTTGTGCTATTCATTGGTATAAAACATAATTACATTTTATAAAGACAGACATTTTTACATTTTTGCAGACTCTTCATAAAAAAATTATTTTACTTCAAATAAGCAATAAAATTAGACGATTTATATAAACATATAATTAAATAATTTTCTTGCAACTACAACGTTATTTTTCTGAAATTCTCGCATCCAAACTACCTGGAACTGTTCCAACCGTTGTCTGCTTGCCTGCATAACGTCCACCGTCAGATGTCTTCATTGTAATAAAATTCCAACACTCCCGGAAGTGACCCACATGGAACATGGAATTCAACTTTCGGCTTAAAACACTACTCCCACAGTTCTCCTTGTCGCAGGGACTGCCCACCATCGCCTTCGCACGAACGTTACGGCAATTAAGCTATCACACGGTGCACACACGGTGGTCCGACACGTATTTACCACTTTTTTTGTTGTTGTTTTGTTAGCGGCAAGAGCGGAGGCTAGTTTACTTTCCACCACGAAAACATACGCAGCACCGTGCAGGAGACGGCGTCAATAAATCATAATTGTTCAAAGCAGGTAAGATTAACAGCATGGTCTGAGTACAGACATGGCCCAAATTAAGATCACCTAGATTGATGGAGAAAAGATGGTGAAGGAAGGGGAAGGCGTAGGACTTTGTCAAGTCTCGGGTTCGTGATTAGACGACCACACGTCAAATCCCAGCCCGGTTCGGAGATTGTCCACACTTGCAGAAGAAATGCTTCAGCACACATACACACACTACACTAACGGCTCTTGTGCGCGTTAAAAAAGCGTAAACACGGCGAAGGATCACGTTTGGCCTGTTGCTTCATTGCGTAAGGAAAGGCCAATGGGGCGTGCAAAAAAAAAACAAGAGAAAAAAAGACACACAACTCGAACTCCGAAAGTCGTTCACGGCTGGGGACATGAATGAAAGCCTCCCGGTTGAATGACAGTTGCCTAAGTGCTACCGAGCTACCGGTCGAACGGCGGGCACGGGCCCTTTCCCGGGAGGCTGCTAGCCGGGGGGAGGAACAGTGGTCACCAGTGAAAAATGAAGTCATTCGCCAGCGCTCTGTGCAAAAGTGACAAGTATACAGTGTATGTGTGTGCATACCGTGTACGCAAAACATGAAAGCGAAAGCATCCGCTTTGTACGTGAGTTCGATCCCGTTTACGATTAATTGTGACGCGATCACAATGAGATGGTGAAATTAATTTCCCATCGGTGAGGATATTCCTCTCGCGCCCATTGATGATTTTGTACGATAATTTCTAAAAATTCGCATGAAATTGCTTTATTCATCCCTCCGAGAAATCGAATTACGGGATGTCAGTTTTTATTCATTGATTTTCCTTGTTTCATATTTCATTGTAATATAATTAATTATCGTAATGATCTGGTACCTTGGACTTTATTTTATTTTAATAGTTTTAATATAATTTTTGTCAGCTTCATACTCATATTTTCATGATATCATGTGATATGATTTCATTATGACTGAAGCATTACTCATCGAAAACAAAAACACGTAAATTAAAATTTTATGTTATGTAAAGAAAATGTTATTAAAACAACGCAACCACAAAGTTCAAATTACGCTTGAAAGAAAATAAATTAAAATTGAAAATTATGACTCAACTAACTTTAGTGCATATATCAAAATCTATTTTTTGAAGTTCCATCAAATGTTTAATATCCTTTCGTTTTCAAAACGAGAGCGACAGACATAAACAGTCCATTTTCTGTCAAAACACTATAAACACGCATCACAAAACCTAACAGGCACGCATCACAGGCATCTATTTCATCATGGTTCGTACTAACACCGACCAAAAAAAACAAAAAAGGCAACCACAAAAAGACCCTCCGACACCTCCCGCTGCGAACGCTTTAAATTACTTATTTCGTCGTTAACTCGTTTTAATATCAAACAAGCGAAAGCCAACCACAACCTACGATGCCATTCCCAGTACCGTTCGGGTGTTTGGTATGTTGTAATTATTGTGAAATGGCCGTTTGAAGGTGTGCTTTTTTTACATGAAATTCGATGCCAAGTTTAATTCCAAAGTCAGCCGCGTCCGTCCGGTGCTGGTCCATCCGTTGAGCGAAACGATAAAGCTCCGGCTCCGGCTCATGCCCACCATCAAATGGTCAAAATCAGGCTATCCAAGTGTGGCTTATAATTTCCCCCGGTGTTGCCGAGTGTGTCGCGCAAAATCACCAAACGCCTCCGTTCCAAAAAGCTCCGTCGCGCGGTGGCTGCGAATGGAAAAGGCGCTAAGACCTGTCCGTCCGCTCGAAACGGCACTCGTTTCCGGCCTGTGCCTCAAGTCCGTCCCGGCACTTGGCTGTCACGGACGTGGTTGTCATGTGCAGCAGCAGTGTCCGTTTCGTTTGAGGGAGAGAAATTGTCCATTGCAGATTTTCTCCACGGTCGCTTCAGTCAAAGTTGGAAGCGTGGGCACGAGGAGGTGGGCTGCTAAAAAAAGTACTACCCCTTCTCCTTACTACCATCCCCCCCACCCCACTCCCCACGTTACACTGACAGGTTACGAGCAGCAAAGTGGACGCAATGAAAGTAGCAGCAACAGCAGCACGAAAAACCGGCTGGAAGGTGAAAAATTATGAGCCAATAAAAGTGGAATGAAAATTTAAAATCGAATAAACAGAGAAAGCATTGTTGATTTGATTTCATTAAAAAAATAAGAAAACATACCCACGTGAGCTTACCGTACAAAGTAGCGGCAGCCGCCGTCAACGACGTCCACGACGACAGCTGTCCGTCCGTCCCGTCTAACAAACCGAACAAACGACCGAAGAAAGCCTCTCGAAAGCCGAGCGAGATCGATGGCTGTTGATGGTGGCTCCATCCAGGCCTGTCGTCACCGGCCGCTGCCGGAAGCTTTGCACGCTCACTTTTGTGTCACGCGGTGCGGGAAATTTTGTGCACATTTGTCGCATAGGTAATTGGTGGTGCGTCGTCGATCGTGCCCGATGCAATATCAGAAAGCGCACGAACGGCCCGGTGACTGGCGCGCGCCCGTGTGCATGGGTCGGGAGTTTTTTGATGCGGGCCACTGAGCCACCTGACGCCTCCTTCGTCAGGTGGTACGATCGAAGCGCGCAACTTGTCCATTGACCCGCTGTCTGATTAAAGCGGACCGATAAGATAATTTGTGCTGCAGAAAATGAACGATACCAGTACACGAGCGAACGAGCGAGCGAGCGAGCGCAAAGATGATGATTTGCGAGCTGCACTTGCCGCTGACAGTTAGTGGCGATCGATGTCAGCGCTGATTTTGGAGCAATAAGTACCCGGAGCGATGGAAGATGATGGATCGGTGTAGCGGCTTATGCTATGGTTCGTGGGTTGTTTGGTTGTGGCCGATGTGCAGCATACGGTTGAGGAAAAACTGTCGGAGGAAAATGAACAAGAGGGATCGGCTGCTTGCGTTTGTGTTAATTTTAAATATTTTTAGAAACATGACTCAATGATACGATTATTTGTCTCTTCGAAAAGAAATAAATTAGAATTATAAATAACATAATTATGCTCCACTGTGTATTCATTACTTTGTATTTGCAGAAAGTTACTGTTGATTAGATTTTCAAGCTTTCGTTTAATCTGTATAAAATCCCCTTATGACATCGATTTGCATTTATGTGCATCATTAAATCAGGGCAATCTAAAAACCAATCATAAAATATGTTTTATGGAGATTTCCGACCCACTGCACTGTTCACACTTTATCTCCATAGTAAAGCACCATGTGATATGGGGTTGATAATATTTTTTCCGCACCTACAAAAAAATCTAAATGGCATTCACCATTCGTCTAGCAAAAATGCCAATCATGTCAAACATGATGAAACATTTTTTTGCACAAGCTCGGGAAGCGCGACACATGTGTTCAGCCGAAAGCTACGTACCGCCGAACGGATTAAAGCTACGAACGTAAATGAACCTATCCTATCGGTGCCATAAAACCAGCAATTAAATTTCAACAACCCTTGACTGTTTCGGCGCTAGGGTTCGTCAGAACCAGAATGAACACAACACATCAGATGTTCTGTCGTAAAAGCGAATGCGATGTCGTGTGGGAACACATGGTTCCGGGTTTTTTTTTACCGACGATTAGATTACCTTCGCATGCAGAGCAGAATCTCATTTTACACCGCTGCTGAGATCGGTATCCGTGAAGGCGAGCGCTTTTATCGTGCTTGTCTCCTCCCGTCGTTAATGTTTATCGCACTCGGGGTTAGAATGGAGTTTTGGAACACTTTCTACCTTAAATTCTACTTTTATGACACACGACCCACTAATGTCAAGGTTTTTGGCATGGTTCTGTGTGCGTGTTGGTTTGTTTTTTCTACTTCACAGATTTGTTTTAATTTTATGGGCTAGAATTCCATCAAGTGTTGCAAAAAAAATAACCATGCAAAAACTAACTCCCATGCGCAAGCAGCTTTAACCTCTCTATTTCGAAACCGTTTCCGTCGCCAGCGGTAACAACAAGAACGACCGTCGAAACCTGCGTTTGGGTTTGACACGATTCGAGCGAAAATTTCAATAACCTGTCAGCGGAAATGAATGCAAATAAAAATGGCATCCAAAACGGTGGACGCGGATTGGGTCGCAAAATATCGCAGCCAGGCGTCGAACATCCAGACCTCAACGTCGAAACCGAGGCGGAACGCAATCGCGAGCAATTTGCCGACGAGGCAACGCTTTCAGGTGAGCAAAAGCCCATTAGTGAACACCCAGTTGATCGCAATGTGTGCGCCGAGCACACACAGCATTGCTTCGCTGCGAAGTACGCTAGATTAAAGCTCCATCCTGCTGCTGGTAGCGTCGGAACGCCGGTCGAGATTTTAATCTAAATCTCTAGAATGAATTCCCTGTCCGGTGGATAAAAAGGGTAGCCGATGGGGATGGTAAAACCAGCTACCAGGCTTTAATCTGCACCATTAAACACCGGCTCTGGCACACGCCGTTGCAGCCCATCAAGACGTACGCGAAGGCGATTTCATCATCACACCGCCAGACTTCAAGCTCGGACGAAGTGCGCCCATTCGGTTCGGTTCGGACTATTAATTGAATCACTGTGGCAAAGTCAACGGTGGAGAAGTCGGCAGCAACCCAGCCATAGCGTTCCTCCAACACAAGACACCATGTTGCGCGTGTCGTCACCTCACCGGCCTGCGTGTATGGTGGCGACCCGTAATCATCGGCGACTTCGACTGCCAAACGCTAATCGTTTGCGTTGTTAAGACCTCCCGTGCCGAAAGGAGCTTTCGTAGCGCAAAAGAAAAAGGAGAAATGAACCGTGCAGAAATAATGACTTGGGACGCCTCCGAACGGGGACGGAGACGATTGGCGAATATTCCTTCGGCAATTTTCATTGACTTTAACCTATTTCCGAGGCTCCCATCATGCGAGCTGAAAAGAAACGGAGTTGCACAATACCACCGTTCGCCGAGAATCAATTAAAATTTGTACCCGTTCCCGCTCAAATTCTGGCATTCGTGCACGAGCCATACATCAAATTTCTCTCCAATATCCACTGTTCGCATGGGACGGGACGCGCTGGGTTTTGAAATTTTTACCCGTTCACAAAGACCGACTTCGTGCGCGAAGTGGGTCAGGTCGAAGTTTTCGAAACGAAAAAAAAAAAACAAATGACGAACGGACTCCTGGACGTCCGTCTAGTCACGTTAATGCTTCTCCAAAAATACTGTCCCATAAGTTCGGCATCTTAAGAGCGGTAAATTTGACTCCGAAATCACAAGTTCATGTCGAATTCATGGTCAGCGCTCACGATTGACCCGATCACGGGGTAGGCGATCGTGCCGGCGTAGCCAGCGGGGTGGCTGGACGCCGAAACTCGCGTGGAGTAGGAGGAGAATCATAAAGCCGCTTTCTGAGTGCCTCTCTAGGCGGGTAAAATGATCCTAAACGCATTAAAGATTGTGCAATCGCGTACGGGGAGTGAATTTGTGGGGGAAGCCATTTTTGTCCGGGCAGCGATCTTTCTTTCGGTGACAGAAAGAGAATGAACTGTGTGTTGAGATCAAGTTTTGTATGGACCAATTTAGATAAGATTGGATGGTTGCCTTGAGAAAGAAGTTAAGTTCGCAAAACAGGAGAAAGAGCGGCAAAATTTTCAGCCTCAGGCTCAAACCAAGGCTGAGGTTACGGTTATGCCAGTTGGTTACGAGCTAAATGTTCTCTGCACTGTTTGATTTCAACGATTTCTTTACGGATCAGATTAAGAACTCATTTATTTTGCTAACAACACATAGTTATTTTTTACTGAGTACCATTTATGTTACGTATTATTATGAAACGAAGAAAAAGTTCAGGTAAGATTCAAAAATTCAAAATAAAATTGAAAAAAAATGTGAAATGAAAAACTGTTTCTTTCTCGACCTTTCTTGCTACAGAACTTCTTGAACGTTAACTTGTCATATGCGGATAGCTAATATTCTCAAAAATATCGTTACGTATAACACTGGCTATAAAAGATGACAACATGCACAATCGGCAGCATTAGCATCTATCAAACGAAAACACACATTCAAAACATGATAATTAGCGATATGAACAAGCAAAACTGCTTTACTTTTTTGGGGCAAAAACCAGTTTTTTACTTCACCAATTACCTGTTTTGTTTTTGCTACAAAATGCTCACCACTGGGAGATTTAACGCCCATAACAACGGCCTTCTGATAAGACTTTTTTAGTGTTCCTGTGTTTTTTTGTTCTCATTTTTGTCCCCGCCGTAGCAACAAATCTCAAAATTCCGCTTCGGGCGTTTTCCCATTCCGAGTGCATTTCATTTTTTGTTCTACAGCTCAGTTTCATCGCCGGCACGTCCGAAACTTTCGAGACCGAGCCCATTTTCGGCAACGCGCACCAAGGTTAGCGCGTTGTTGGCCTAACACAAACGATAGGCTTCCTCTCATCGCGCACGCCACGGGACCAACTGTGGAATGGTGGTTCTTTTTTCGTTTTATGATTTATGAGAACTTGATAAATGATGCCGCACACAGCGGACATCACCGGGACGGGGCTGGTCAAGAACGTTAGAAAATCTCCCCCCCCCCCCCCCCCCCGCGAGTCAAACGTCGCAAGCGTCGGATTTTTCCTCCGCCGGTTTGGGAGCGGTCTCCGTTCGTCATTTCAATTTGCCTATCAAAACAATCCATTTACGTGCGACGGATCGGACAGTGGCAGTGGCAGCTTAAACAAGGCAGGGCTGCCTGCTTCTATCCGCCCGATCAAATCTTGTGCTCCAGTGTTCTCGGAAGGGTGATTTGATTAATAAAAAAAATGGCCAACGCTCACTTTCAATTCATAACGTACCGCCGGGCGATTCCTGGCGCGAACGATGGGCGCGTTGATGGGGCGTCCGTCGCATTGGGCTGCGCAGGTGGTGGCCGTCGGCGGCAGCACCCCGCGTTAACGAGATTAGGAGCAGCGAGTTCAAGTACGCGAGCGAGCCGAACGAAATTAGTTTCGAGCGAGTGGGTTGGGGTGAGGCGCCGCAATACGGGAAGATTCGTCAGATTAATGGCTAATTGCGATGAACGGTTTCGTTTGTGTTTGTGCAGGGAACCTGTGCTTTCGGCGGCACCCTTCGTGCCGTCGGTTGTCTCGTGATGGGTGAACTTTTTTGTCCGGACGATAACCATCAACACTTTTACGAGCGGCACCGACTCACGACCAACCCGGCTGCTGCTGGCCCGGCCCTCCGAACTGACGCCGAAAGGGTCAATTTAGATCGCACACAAAATATTGACGCCGACGAGGTCTGTAAACGCGAGCAGTGTCGAGAGCGTGTTACATGCCGTCCGCTTGAAACAAAACGCACCGCACAGTTAATTTTCAAGGTTCCTCTCCACCCGCTCCACACCCCTCGAACGAGCGACCTTCACCACCTTCCACGGCTTCCTTTTACGCGCCGCGCGTTCGATCACATCGCTTTTCCACACCCAGATTTCGTGACGTGCCGTGAGCGGCGAGGGCGATCTGGCGAGTCTCGCGCGAGCCTTCGACGGTGAGTTTCACACGGTACGTCCAGTTTTGCGAGGGCGTCGCGTCCAAAATTCGTCCGATGTTGTAGAATGACAAAATTAATAACATCCGTCACCTTGCGTACCACGGTTCGGTGGACGGTGGCCATCGACAGGGGAATGATTTTTGTTTTCGAAAGAGGATTTATCCGTTTAAGCCAAAAATCCTTTCTAAAACGATCGTTCTGTGTTAAATTGGGATTTCTTTTCCCTTGTGGCTAGGGAGGTGCCTGGTTTTTTGTGTGATTGATTCTTTCCATTATACGATGGGACATTTAATCGTATTATGATTTAATAAATTATGGAAATAAAAATCGTGCTGGTGATTGATTCTGACAGCTGCGTATAAAGCAGGTGTTTAAAGGAAGTTAGGCTGCAGGAAGTGTATTTTTCATTCTTCATTGCAGCTGTGAAATTATTTTAGAGGACTTTAAATTAAGATTTTTTTGTGCAGTGGTTTTTACAACGCGTATCAGATTTATTACATCAGCGACAAATACAGATTTCAAGATTTTTTATTTAATTACAAACACAAATATTAATTTCCTTTGATTGTCTGGTAATTAAAATTCGATCATAAAAAAACAATCAGCTAATGTCTCAAAATTCCAAAAAAATCATTTCACGGCTCCAACACATCATTAACACTCATTTTCCGTTTTCCAACTAAATGTTCACGACGTGATTTGCTCAATGAGCTGCTGCGTGTCTGCAAAAATCCACATGCTCGCTGCCACACACGCGGCAATACAAATCAATACAACCGCGCAGGCTGGAAAAATGGAGCACCTGTCACAAGATTATGCCACCGTACCCGCGACACGCTGCAGACTCCGGTCTCCGGTTCGGTTTGGTACAATGGATGGAGCCACCGAGTCTGCCATCAGCCGTACCTCCTCACCCGTTGTGCAGATCCGCTGGCACACGGCGAGACTTCTGCGTCGCGTCTCTTGCCAGTCACGCAACATTACGCAGCCGCTGCCTGGGCTGGTGGCACGTACCCACATTTGCTCCACACAACTGCACTTTCGATCTTCATCGCGATGTAAGCCGATTGCCAAAGGCTTATGGAATTTCGATTATGCACCAGGAGAACACGAGCGGCACAATGCATACTCCCCGCATAGCTCAGCATTGTATCGATAAAGGCTGGATGCTGGGTTTTCTTAAGCGCATAATTGCTGCATAGGTAAGCAAGCAAATAACAACAAAAAAAAAACGAACAAAGTCCCTCAACTCGAGTGCAATGCGAAAGATTAATTATTCAAATTCACCAATTAAAAGGCGAAGTAAATTAAGTGTGGGGCGCTTTCGTTTCTGCTCCGTATCATCTAGTTAGCACCGGTACCGTTTGTTAACTCTCGGTGGTTCATTAGAGCGAGATTGATTGGGGATTGGGTTAGGTTCGTGTCTCGGCTAAACACACGTGCTGTTGTACGTACGTTTCATCATTAACTACCGCCGACCATGTGCGTATGTGAGGGCAACCGAACGAACTACGCCTACCACCGTACCACATTTTCATCTGCAACTGTTCACTTATTGTCGGGCACTGTCAGTGCGCTGTCACTATGTCAGGTACTAGGTCACGTCGGTAGACCATCAATCAGCCTGACGATGCATCGCTGCGGCACCACTATCAAGAGACTGCCGGTAGCAAACAGCCTCCAAGCTCAATCGTTCCGTCCTTTCCCTTAAGGACGTGAAGAAGGGTTCAACAGCATGGTTAAGTTCCCCATCCACTGCCACGCCGATCAGAGACTCATTAAAAGTCGAAGTGAAATTTTATAAGCAGAATCAAACGGATCCTTTCCACCATCGCACCCGTCCCGTCGGGTTCTGCGATTGGGAAGTATTCCAATCTGACGCCTGTCGCGCTTCATTTGTGACACTCTCGCATCAACTTCGCCGTCCGCCCGTCCCAGCACCGAACGCTGCGCTCCGTCGTATGAATTATGTAAGTTAAATTGTTCGAAACTCACCACCCGCCGTCACCCTCGCCCCCAAAAACGGGGGCTAATAGGTTTCACCACACGAAACAGTGAAAACGTCGCCGCTGATACATCTGGTACAGTGGTATCGTTTTCTCCGGTCGTACCATTTTAACAGTTGCAGTCGAAGTTTGACGGCTCTCGTTAGTGGCGGCTTTTGTCTGAGATAATTTTAGAAGAACGTTTGCGTCGTCATTTTGCCTCTCGGCACCAGTGCGATGGTGTGTTTTGTATCTGACGTTCGTACTTATATGCGCCTTGAATGGTACGATGCTCGTGACAGCCAACGATTTAGCGACTAATGACAGTTGAAATTCGTTCCTTCGAGATTCTGATATGGATCGATGTGTACCGGTGTGAGGAAACTTTTTTAACTGATTATTTCTTATCGAGTATAAACTTTCAGCAGTTTTCATTTTCAGCAAAAAGGCAAAATGTTTTTTTGTCGAGATTTTATTCACAATATTTGACAAAAAATATAAATCGAAATACTTTGGTGAAAACTATTTTCTACACATATGTTTGCTCAAGTTCATTTTTAATCACCGCTTGTTCATCACCCTAAAACCTAAACTCCTTTCCCGATCAGCCGACGCAGGCTTCCAGTAGTGTATGTACTTCACCCCAACCGATCCTTATCCCTGTGCAAAAACAAAAAACATGGCGAAAGTAAATACACACGTCCCACGGGCGTAACTCGCCCGCACTCACATAGGCCAATGAGCACGTCAAAATGTGTGCAAAATTTCGAGATGACAGTCAACTGACTTTCCCCGGTACGGTCGTATCGGACCGCGATCAAGATCACGCCCTGAGATAGGCTTGGGGAGCGGAGAAAGAGCACCGAAACGAAAGCCGAAAAATGTGCACGCAGTTCACCAGGCACGGCTCTAACTCATTTGACGATTTGTGCCGTTTTTTTTTTTTGCTGTGGTACACTTACGTTTTGTCGCCGAAAGTGGTCTAAAACCGTACGATCTCGGGCAGGCAAGCAGCACGAGCAAGCAACAACAAAAAATCCCAAATCAACCCTCCTGAAGGTAGGTTCGGTGTTGCTTCCTAAGCGCCACAGGAGATGGGAGAATGTGTGCCCGCGCACGAACGCGTGTTAGGCTTCATCTGGGCAACGATTGTCCGCCATTCAATGTGCCAAATTGGCGTGCGGCGAAAGCGCGGTTTCCCCGGCGGTGGCGAAGAGGAAAAGCCTACACACAAGCAAATGGCGATCGATTATACAACGGTCACACAACCGAAACGCACATAATTATAAGCCACACGGTGGAGCCCTTTTTTATTGGAAGTTGAACAAAGTTGTGCACATTAATTCGTATGACATGTGTTGCGAGGTGCTGCCTTCCCTCTCTCTCTCTCTCTCTCTCTCTCTCTCTCTCTCTCTCTCTCTCTCTCTCTCTCTCTCGCTCCTTCTTGGCTGCAAATGCTCCAGCTTCTGCTGCTGCACTTGGTTCACGGTGCGCTTTGGTGGCACAGTTTGCGCATAACTTCACATTCCACGGCATGCGATAAAAACTGCGACTAGAAACGATGTCACTTCATTTTTGCCTCACGACGTTGGCAACGCGACCGCTGGCAACAAGGAACACAGCGAGAGAGGGAGACCTTCTTTTTCCCGCTGTAAAATAATAGGTCACACTCATTTGGCCGGGCAGGCAAATGAGGTGGTGGCTTACTTATCGGGATGCCGGGGGGCATCTCCTTGCCTCCCTTTATTAGTGCCGTGCGGAATTCGTGCCCGATGACAGATCAATTACCCAATGTGGCTTCGAACGGGCGGGAAATTCCGCCCCGTGCACGCAACGCGCCGTGCGCGATGCCGGCCCAAATCAAACGCACGATTGGATTGGAGCCTCGGCTTTCGGTCGCGGTTGTTTGTTTTTCCCACCCCATCGTGGCCGCGCGTGTGTACCGGTACGTTTCACTGGGCTGGACCGGCAGGCTCATGACACAAGTGACATGACACGAACCGATAGCCCTTCGAAAAGGGCTCGTGTGTTTGGAAACGAAACAAGGTGGAGGATACCTTTCGAATAAGACACAAAACCGTTTGGCGGGGTGGAATGGGTGGTGAAACATGATATTGTTCTTTCTGGTTGACTTGACCATATGCTAGAAGGGGATACGTTGGCTGAGAAAGAAAGAGAGAGAAAGAGAGAGAAAGAGAGAAAGAGAAAGATCGAAGGACGGTAGTCACTGTGGTTTGATGTCGTCATTGCCTGTTGACGCATGATTCAGTTGTTGCAGCAGCTTTCTAAGAAAGCGTGGGAGGAAAGTTTTACTTCCACTGGTCCTTTAGACGTTTCTGGCATTAAAAATTACATATTTAACTCATAACATGCTTTAAACGAATGTTCATTGAACAAACGGTCAAAACGGTTTGTAATGTGGTACGATTTTACAAAATATCAGTATTGTTATGGGATCTACTAATTTAATTATCGAAGTGCTGATGTTTTATACATTTATATATAAATAACAAATTTATTTCATTTCGTGTGAACAGTTTGCTAAAATAAATCGATAAATACTAAATTGATGAATAATGATAAATAATGATCTCATAATTATATTTTTCACTACAAATTATAAACACATTACTTTCTTTTTGAAGCAAATAAATACCAGCGAAAAATCTGTGATAAACCACTTGCATAGTTTCATCGCAACAAGTGCGCACAAAAAAAAACGGAAAATGTCGGAACGAGACGCTTCCTCCTCACAAGCAGACCGACTTCCAGACAACAACAAATAACAAGTGCATACTCAACCGAACCGAACACAAACGAACCATGCACGCCGCCCCATGTAAACGCGCTCGTGCACTATGCTATCGACATATCGTGATACAGCTCGTTATTGGTTTCAGGCAGACATTGTAACAAGCTCGCACGCTCAAACGAATGACTGATGGAAAAATTCGTTCCACCCCTGGGAGAGCCACTTTGCGCCGTGTGCAAAGGCGCACTGAAATGGCATCAAAGAAGTCGGCCGTACCGCAATTTCACATATGCCGATAGTGCCGTACCGTTTAGCCGTTCCTCGGAAACAGGACTTTAATTAAGATGGATAGTATTGCCGTGGCCGATTTCCTCGGACCCGGTTACTTCCGGGAAAGCGACCCCTGGCAACGCACTCGTGTTTATATTTAATGAGATCACAAAGAATATTAAAAGATTAGCTAACCCTCGCAACGACGACGAAGGGCAGCTGCTTGAAAGCGGCATGGGCGTTAGCTTTTTCCTTGTGTGAAATGAAATAGCTCGGTGACCGCATAACGAGCGCATGGTAACTAGAATGTCCAACCAAAGCAGCGCGAGGAAGCAATGCGTTGGGCAACATTCTTCGAAAGCAACTTGTCACGTTTCATCGCTTACAAACACATTGCCGCATGGATTGAGCTGTACAAATTGAATCTTTTTTAATGTCAAATTCTATTTGATCTAGCGAGCGAACCACAACCCAACCATATTTCATCACCCCGATGGATAGTTTCATCTGGCTTCATTAGCCGTCACGATTCTTGAGACAGAGTGTGAGAGAGAGAGAGAGATAGAGAGATAGAGATAGAAAAAACTGCCCTAAAAAAAGGGCGGAAGGAGAGACCCTTTTCGTGAACATTCTCACACGGTCTATCACGCGGCGCCCAGTCCAAAATTACTTGCTGATTGTTGGATTAGCCCTAAATCCGTCGATCCGTCTTTCCATCGACAAATCGCCGTGTCGTGCGGTGGTCGGAAGGTGCGCGAGCGCCCTCGCAGGGTCGTTGGCTTAATTAAGCCGATCCGTGGCGCGTATATCATGTACGCTAATGGAACTTTTATTGGCACGCCGCCGCCGTAGTCGTCATCATCGAAAGGGTGTGTTTATGGGGCTGCCTCTCCATTCCGAGCGGGGTAGATTGCGCACGATCGCAGTGACCGCACCGCCCGGTACGGTACGAATTGTTTGCATTCGTATGCATGCATTCGAATTTTCATCGAACCGAATCGGCGGGTGATATCTTGAACTTTGTGTGTGCTTGCGTACACCGCATGTAACCACATACACGGCACGTTTTTTTTTTTTTTGTTCGTCCCACCGCCAATCGAACACGGTAGTTCGTTTCGCGCCCACTGCCCACTTCCTACAATCAAACTTGTTGCATTATTTGTTGCCAATTTCGTACGTTCTCGAGCGTGCGCCACCACACCAAACCAGCGACGGTGTGGGACAACCCCAGGACATTGGCACCCCCGGCAAGGTGGCACGCGCGTTATCCACATCCGCCCCGCGTCGGCACGCGTGGACAAAGCGCTTTGTGGTTGAGGGCTTTTGGGGGAGAAGGAAATTATGGTTGCACGCACGCCCGAGAACGCGCACACGGTTCTTGGCAACATCTAGCCGAATCGAAATCGAAAATCGATCGACTAACGACGACAAGGTTGCTCGGTCGGATTTGGAAAGTGTGATTTGATTGAGAATGCAATCGCAATAACTTCATTTGCAAGTCGTTCGGCGGTTGACAGCGGAAGACAAACATTAATAAACGGGCTGCTCTATTTCTTAACGTGCACAAATCCAACCTGGCGCTCGCTACAAATCAGATCGTTTCAACATGTTGTCGTGAATGGTGAACGGAATCGAAACTTTTGAAAGCCTTTAATTTATATCCATTTTTTACTCTGCTACACCAACGGTTATCAATTAAAAGTTATTGATAGCTGTGTCATTTATCAACCAAAATAAACATGGAAAACAGATTGGAAAGGATTAGGTTTATAGATTTACTACCGTTTTAAACCGTGTGGTATAACAATATAAATGACTACGATAGAGTTTCTATTTGAGGAAATATATACAATAAAGGCCTATGCCCGCCTGCCTGAGTGCATACTTAAGGGTAGATGGAAAAAGAAAGGTGGAATTAAATATTATCCTCCCGCTTCATTCTGGATTGAGGAACAATCCATATCAAAACCCCCAGCTGATCTCAAATATTGATTGAAAACGAATAAGAAAACGGAAAAATATGCTTTGAAAAGAAATTACCCACACCCTTAACCTTCAAACTGCTTACGTTTTCTTTCGCGCATGACCTACTGCCGCTAACGGACGATCCACGGTGGTGCATTGCGAGCAGATCAATTATGCACCGCACATACACACTCACGTAGAACCGTACCGTTTTCGAGTGTTTTTTGTGTTGCTTTTCAAGTGCACCCAATGCAGCCGCGTTGCGGCGAAATCGATATCGAACGGTCCGGTGGCAGCAACTGTCTACGTCCTTCCGGTGTGCGAACGGCTGCTACGTCGCGCTAGACGCTCGAGTGACCTTAGCATACCAGAAGGCCCACCGCTCCCACCGCACGAGTCCCTTTCCCTTTGCGAGCGACCCACTTGCAACGGTTGATTAACCATTCGACTGACCAGAAGCCAGCGCCAGCTCCGGTGGTCGTCGCTCAGAAGTTCCGGAAGCCTGATGCTTTTCTAATATGTCTCGCATGGTCGCCTTTCTTCTCCGCTGGCCCTCACCATTCCATTCCATCCCGATCGATTCCGTACGACACGATTACGATCGACGATCGCGACGATCGATCGTTGCAAAATCGAACATTGTCTCCCATAATGAGGGCAAAAGGAGGGAAAGGGATGCTAAAGCGCCCGTTGCAGACCGACGGTGTAACGGAGTATGTAATCAATGTATTATTATGTCATTAATCTGCCTATTCTCTCCTTGTGTCTTGTGCGTTGTTTTGGAGAGGCAAGACATGGAAATAAAGCATCAACGTCCTCTGCCAGATGCAGATCGCCGTGCGCTGTTCCAGTTTCTCCAGTCCGCATACGTTTTCGCTCACATTCAAAGAATGTAAGAAATTTTGATTAATCTAAAACACCCCTAAATGGTGACGAGTGTCCGCACAGTGGCCGACAAGCGGCCGACGAGTGGCCGTTCGTCTCCGTCAGCGTAAGCGAAAGTCATAACGATTTGCAAATCAACCGCGTTCGGTTCACCGTGCGTTGCGGTTATATGGGCATTACTAGCGTGGAATGTTGTCGCGATCGTTAGGTTGTTGCTTTCTTGGGCAACAGTGAAGAAAGAGAGTGAGCACGAAGGAGTATACCAGGCACATTCACTTCGTGCCATATTCCAACGCGACGCAGACTACAAATAAAACAATAATAATTAGTAAGAAAAAAAATCATTTTTCAGCGTGCCGAGCCAGCAAGAACAAACAACGGTAGCCTATGTCTGCACATGTCTTGAAGCCCTGCGACGTGTGACTAATAACTTTAATTACATCTTTAAAGCATGGCTCAACCCACAGCCCAAAACTCAATGGCTCCTCGGAGACAGCCGAAAAAATATGCCCCAATATATGGACGGTCGAACAATTAGAGTGGCTCCTGGCGCAAGCTACGCTGTAGACATGGCTGACTCGTACGTACTTGACTCGCTCGCTAGCACCGATCGTAAATCAATCGCTTCGAAGGAGCGGCCATCCAATGCGTCAACCAATAGGCCTCCCCCCAACCGAAAAACGCGCTTCAATATGGGGCGCAAATTTCGATTCTTTTTTTCCCTTGGGTGAGCATCCGCCCGTGGCTGGTTCGTAAATCATACATCGATATGTGCGCGTCAGTTGTGCACAACCACATTAATCCACCAGCATTGAAGCTGTCACGGGCAGCCGATGTCTCTCGGCTCGGGGAAGGTAGGTATACGATGTGAGATATGAGTTTCCAGTTTTTGTTTAGCGCTTTATCGAGCTTCCTGCTATCAGACTTATGTTCGTTTGTTGTTTGAATAAAATGTTTACTTAGCGATTATGCTGATGTCAAGGGTTCGAGATAATCGTCAACTAGCAGTGTAAGAATTGTGGTGCTCAGAGACGTGCAAACTGTTGATGGTAACGACCTTTAGACAGGTACTTTTGAGTCAGTGCTTTGTGCCGCTACAAATAAAGAAAAATTACTAACTAGCGTTATCCGAAATAGTTTCCTACAATTAGTAGGTTCCACCATCAATACGTTTCCCCAGGCAGCTTGTGAGATTTCCATTCATATAAAATGAAAATAATGACTAACACTTCATTTTTGATGTCCAAAATCTAAGGAAAACGACTCAATACATCACTGTCTTCCCTACGACAGCACGTCATTTTTAAAGTTCCAACTCATTTGATCACTTCAACAGTCAATTGACGCCCTGGGTCATAAAATTGCCAATAGATTCCCCGGAAGCCTTACACGCAGCTCGGTAACTATTTTTATGGCTCGATTAGGTGCATGTCACATGCGGTAAGAGTTTCATGCTAGTTTTACGTCTGTTTTTTTGCCAATCGTAAAGTTTAATTGCTCCCGAAACAAACCGTGCTGCTGCTGCGAACCATGCCAGGAACGCAAAATCGCGATGCATTCGTTGCGCAACGGAATTGTCATTCCCAGCGCCCGTAGGATGTGAAATTCAGATGCACTTTCTATTGACCGATGCGGCACTTTCTCGATGGCACGAACGAAACGAAGGGTGAAAGCATGTGGTGCTTCTGCGCATGAATTTAAAGCAGATGAAAATAAATCGACTGATAATCTCTGGCTGTGGTGCGCAGCGCGTCGAGAATTCCCCGCTCGCGTGTTTATGCTTGTCTTAAAATCTCATCTTGGTTGTTTGTTTTGTCGGAATCAACACCCTGACAATAAAATAAAGCTCGCACGGGCAGCACGCTGATAATCTTGGTAACCCTCTCACACTTAAGTAATTGATTACTTTACGCTGCAAAATAGCAAACTTTAATAAAAGCGCTTCCAACTTGACAAAAGATCCAATGCAAATAAAAATTATGACAAATACAAAACGATAACTTTCCTATTTTTTCGTCAAAACACGCCTGACAGGGAATGTACTTTTCATACTGCTCGTCTCAACTTAGCTCCCCTGAGGGTAGTAAACAAACCTGCTGATAAGCCTCGTCATATACGCTCGCGCGATTGATTAGCGTCTATTCAATACAACAAAAAAAAACAATCACACAAAACCGAACTACCCTTTCAGTACCATTCAGAATGCGGCCCATGCAAGTCCCAACCTGGCTGCACGTTTCATACGAAGAGAAGAAACTGATAGCGTACTTGGCCGGCAGTGGGACGACCGCCTGCAGCCTCTATCTTCTAACCATGGCCGGCCGGTCGCTCAGTTTCTCCGATCAAAGCAGCCCGTGCTTTTCCGAGAACAGTGGTAAGTAAAGCCCCAGGTAACTCAACCGTCCGCGGCACTTTTTCATGCCTCTCCGTGTGTCCCGTTCAAGCATACAACCTGGAAATCACACTCGTGGTCATCCTGTCCGCCGTCTATCTCGTCATCGGCGGTGCCTTCTTCTGGGGCATCTGGCGCGAGAAGGCGAAGTATCTTCTACCGTTCCTGTGCTTTCTGGTGGCGGCCACCGGTTTCCTCGGCCACGCGCACATCGATTGGATGCTGTTCGAGGCGGGCACGGCCGAGCGGCAGTTTGGCATATTTGCCTTCATCTTTGCGACGCGTAAGTTCAGCGCGGTTTCGCGTTCGATTCCGTGGCAGTGATGGATGCGTTTTTCTTTCCATGCACTTTCAGTCGTACTAACGTTCGCTAGCACCATCATTCTGTTGCTCTATCGCGAGATGAACTCGGGCAAGCGGTCGAAAAAAGGCAACTTTGAAGTGTTTGACAACGATGAGAAGTACTAGTGGTGAAGTGAGTGTTAGACATGGTGAGGAAAATTTATGCAAGAAAAATAGTGGTTACTACAGGACAGACAATATTCAGATGGTATTAGAAACTGTGTTGTTTTAGAATAGCTGTTTAAATAACTTAAGTGGCTCGAATGTGTGAAATTTATGGAAAAATGTGACGTAGTGAAAAAAGTGTGTCTGATGTTGAATGCATTTTTTCGATTACATACTCAGATTTAGATGGATGTGAAAAATAAAGTTTTGATAACTTTCAAATTCGATTGAATTTTAATTATTCAAACTTTAAAGTAAATAATAACTTTGTTAACTGATTTCCCTCGTAAAGAGCATGCCTTCGTGAAACATAAATCAATAATATTCAGCAAAAAAACGACCATTGATAAAATGAATTTTAAACATTAATTCCCTGAACATTAATTCTAACCATAGCAAATACTACGGTACGTGTAAGCTGGAGGCAATTTTTTTTTATCACTCGTTATCACCAATCCATGTTCAAGACAGACAATCACATAAAATAATTAAGCTCGAGATCCAAAAACGCCAACTGTTACTCAATTTTTGCAAAAACAAATCAGCTACCACGTTCCTCCTTTCAAACACCAGCCAGCGTTAATTAAGCTCGAAAGGGTCTCGTCGAACGGCACCGTCTGCACGACTTTCCACCGACGGTTTTGACCGCAGGACAAAAACCCACCAACCCACCAGCCGCATAGCGTGCGGCGCAGTAAAAATGTGAGCGAGCACCAAGCAGCACTTTTTTTTCTAATGGCCCATAAACGATCCGGAGCCCACGCAAAACAAAAAAAATCGCATATGTTTGCTTGTGGTGGGGTCGAGCGGGTGCTGCCCAGTACTAATCACCGTTCTTGACCGTTTACTGCCGCTATGCATTTTTACTATCCGAATGAATGTCGTCGTCGCCGCCGGTCAGGAATGCGTGTTTGGGTTCGCTATCTGCGTAATTAGCCGTTAGTTTGGCGGTGCTAGTCAATATCATATTATTGGTAATTTAAGTTTTCTTCCTCCCTCACCGCTCGAAGGTGCAAACATACGCACGCCTCGCCGAGATGCGGGTGCGATACACCGGAGCGTCGGGTAAGTGCTTCGAAGGTATAAAACGAATTACTTCACAAATCGTGCACGTTAAACCTCATTTATGTGGGGGTCTGACTTTTTTTATACTGCCACTCAATCTCCCATGCAGACCACCGTGCTAATTTTTGCATGAGATCGTAACCACATGATAATGACCTCAGGTTCGCAGAATACACCGACCGAGCAGCTGCAAATCTCGCCATCCCTCAAACGGGCAAATCGTGAGGACGAAAAATTTTCCAAACACAGCGTGATCGATCGACACAATGTTCTTATGTGGCTAAACCGAACCATTCGATCGGCAATCGAATCGGGTGCCTGCCTGCCTGCGCTTTGATTGAACTCACGATTTTAACACCACCATCACCCATCGGTAAAATGCGAACGAAATAGCGGGGGAAAATGCGTTCGCAAAAATTTCCAAATCGGTTCGCGACAGAGCGAATGCATTATGTGAGGTCACAAATTGGGTCCGTTTATTTTATTCTTACTTTTTGTTGAGTACAGCAGTCGAAGAAGAGGTCATTCCTTTGGCGAGAAGCAGTTCCAAAGCTTTGAACAAACTTCAGCAAACGGGCTATCCGAACCGCCCCGTAAGCGGGTGATCAAAAGTCGTAGTGTTTTGAGCGGGTGATCAAAAGTCGTAGCGGGTGATCAAAGTGGTGTTTGTCGCTCGATAAACCGGGTGAGCGAACCGACCTGCTCCAACATCCCAGCGGCGATAGATTTGACCACTTGTTGCGTTGTCCACGAGCAGGAAAAAGGAAGGGGTGAAATTCCAAACTAAAAATGAAATAACATAAAACTCGCGAAGCGAACAAAACAACCAAACGAAGGAAGAAAAAAAAAACGACAAACGAGACTGCAGCTCAAGACGCAAGCTCAGCGGAACTGAACCGACCTTGCATTCCGCGGCCAGCACACCACCAATTGGTGAAGGTATGCTCGCACAGTGCAGTGCTCGAACGCACCTCCAGTACACGGACCGGTACGAATGATTCCGTGAGCTGCCCACCACGGCCAGACCACCTTGGACACATTTTTCTGTAACGGAACGGTTCGAATTTTGGACACACCGTGTTTGCTGATTTGCTCCTCTTTTCACGGATATGTCTTCCAGCAGAATTGCTACGTTTGTGCGAGTGTGCCTTTATTCTGGTGGCCTCCATTTTGGCAGACAACTCAATTTCCAGTGCCAGCGAAACACACCGCCAACGAGGTCGAAATTTTCTTTCCAACTCATTTTATAACATCCGCCTTCCCACATGAATTTTGGTGCATTGCCTCACTGCAATGCTTCGTCACTTCTTCGCCTCACCGTGGCGATGGTGTAATATGGCTAGCACGATATTATGTATCTTCAAACGTTCCACCACCAAACATATCGGGCTCGGAATGCTCGTACTATTTTACGTAAACAAGCCATGGAAAAATTGGCATCGGCTTTCGGAAAATTCGTTTACAGATTGGGTGCGTCCGCATACTCGCATGTAATTTAATTAAAAATGGATTATGAAATCGTGCTTCCAGTCAAATCCTCGCATGCACAACCGGGTGAAACTCTGCGGTTTTTAAAACATTTATCACCGCAAAGAAGCAATCAATCACGGTACAATCAAATCAAGAGTCTTTACAAATACAGCGAAAAGTCATTTCCTTCGCAGTCGCATTCTGTCGGCAACGGTTTCGCAAACGATCACCACCACGTAACGTGTTTGTTTGTCTTATTTATGTCCAGGCGAGCTTCAAGAATTTAAAAAAAACAATATACGAAATTTTCAACATATTTTATAATAGTTAATTTTGCTAAATTGATATTTGTACAGCACATGTTGAGGAAAATATTAAAATAGCCCCAAAGCTTTTTGAAACCCGACTTTCTGGCACCGGAAGCTTCGTCAAGCATTATTTGCACACATATATTAACCAATTCTTCACCGACCTGTTCTCTGTCACTGTCGGCAGTCGATTACTTTTCATAAGGCAACCCGGCGCTGCATGAATGTGTATTTGCCTTTTATTTCTACGTATGGCGAAACCGCTCATCAGCGCGATAGTAGAACAATTCCCTGCAAACCAATTCCCGAACCGGGGTGGCCGGTTTGCACGTTTGCATTCGCATTAATTTAGACGAGCTTTATCGGGCGGCCGAGTTCTACTGCCACTGTTCCACATTGCCAGTACCAGCACGCCATCATCATCAACGATGGGCCTGTAACAATACGTACGAAAATGGCGACATTTTCAATGCAACTTGCATTGCGAATCTCGTTAGACTTCTCACGCCACCGCAGCAGTCGCAGGTCATTCTAATGGGTCTTCCCACCCCACCGTGCAGTAAAAACCAAACAATACACCCTGAAAAGGCAGGGGAACGGTTGGTGAGGCACAAGATGTAGGGCATTGTTGGGCCCTGCCTCCTGAACATATGTTTTCCGAACCTCTGATTGCAGCAGCGGTGGGAAGGCAAAACGTGTCACTGATTAGATTAATCTCAGCTCACGACATCGCCTTAATTAGTGTAATCATGGGCTACCGGACTGCAGCCACTGCTGGCGCTCTTATGCCAGTTGTTTTTCTCCCTCCGCTAAGAGCCTTTTTCGAGCCGTTCTCTCGTGGAGCAGCGTGCAGGTGCGCATGCCCCTGTGGACTTAACGTGGACAGCTGCGTACTATTTTTTTCTCCTTTATTCCCTCCTGCCACACTATCAGCGCACTAACATTATGGACTGTTTAGATCTGTTTCCAGCCGCGGCACGATCATCAGGGTCATGAAAAAATTTACTTCGGACAACGCTAAAAAAACCCAACCGGCGGCTGAAGATATGACGGACCTCCTGCCACTTTCATTGAAAAGAGACCACATGAGGTCGCACGCAAATGAACTCGATCGACAAAACGCTTCATTCATGCCGCAGCTCGCCGTTTTGCTCTTATTTTTTATGAAACCTCGTTAAAAATCGCGTCGTACACAAATTACTTTCGCCCGACAGCGCCATCGTCACCGCCGAACCAGCGGCTTTGCGGCTTTTGTATTGTGATATCCGATCCGTCATCCGGTGGCCGTCACGGTCGTTTTGTTCGTGGTGTGAGTTGGGCGGGTTGCGTAAGGGTTTCCCCCCCGCTCTCGACGTCCCGGATGCAGGCTTCCTCCCGAGCGTTAGTTTCCCGTCCGGGCAACCATTGGGGACATTGTTTCGCTGCTTCCCCCGGTGCCGCTACTGTTGCGGTTACTTCTCGTCGCAGCGCTACTTTGTGCGCCAATTATGACCGTGACATGACGGCGCAGCTCAAAACAAATCTCCTTTGCGAAAGACGGTTCCACCGTCCGGCGTGCGAAACGGTTCCCAACAAGCGGTGGCGTCGGTGTAAGTCTGATTGGTTCACTTCCTTCTTCGATCGATGCAAATTCGAGTGGAATATCGCCGGATTTTAATTGCGATCGGAAAGCGTCAATTTTGAGCGCCGGCTAGCTTTGACGAATGGTCGCAGAAAAACACGTGTTTGCATGTTGTTTTATCTTAGCTACTATTATCGCTAAATGATTCTAGATTGAAGTAGTCGTAACGCCTCCTTCGTCGGAAGCGGTGGAGGTCACGCTAGAACACCTGCAACACAACACCCATTCACCCCGGCTACGAATGCGATCGTCGTCCACCCCGAAACCCATTCATTTAATCGTCAGTGATTAAATTGTGTACCCCATAGAAACTCCGATCGACTGGTACCACAAATGATATCCTCCGCCAGATCGGCCGATCGCATACGATAAAAATATCAAGACACCAGCAGTAACACCACACAACACCCTTCGCGAAGCAGGACAAGAAACTCCAAACACAACCCGGTTCGAATCCTTCACAGACAGGTTGACAAATTCTCCCTCTGCGGAGAAACCCTTCCTTCGGTCGTCGTTCCCTTCGCTAATTGATTTGTCACGCATCGCGATCAAACGATATTGATTAAATTAATAGCCGTGCGTACCGCGGATTCGAATACGCTTCATTTGGGATGCCTTTATGGAGGTGATCTTGGATCTCGGATGTTCAACTCAGACGCCCCAAACGTACGGCTTTGAGGTGATCTGGTGGAGAGGAGGTTGTGAGATGAAGACATCGCGATCGAAACGGTACACCCAATCGGTACACGATAATATCTTACATGCCTCATTCGTTTGTGTTGTTTTATGTTTACGATCAATTAAAATTTGATCCACAAGGGTTTCGAAATATTTCATCTGATTTGTTCACGTGACATTGAAATGTGGATATTAGAAGGTATTTGAAGCTGGAAGGTAGCGAACTCGTTAGGTTAGAAATGTTTCAAAAACTTCTTCCAGTAAAACATTCGATGTTCTAATGCAACAACAACGTGTGTGGTTTAAGATGGTTTTATGCTTCAAAAGAAGTCTGGATTTTAATCATCAAAAAGTAATTATTTTTCAATAAGCAGACAATTAATAGCCCAGGATTTCAGCTTCTTGGAACTAAATGTACATAATTTACTTGACTCAATTCTTAATCGGATTCCAATCGGTTGAAGTGAACGCTATTAATTACCACAACAAAAACGGCGAACTTTCTTCGTGAAACTGTAAACTCAACACCAAACACCGCAACCTTTCGTTTGATCCCGAGAAAGTGAGACACCATAAACCAGGGAACGTGGGTTTAATGGGCAAACATTGGTTATGACATTCCGGCTATCACGGCACACGCTTCCTGCGCCACCCGACACGTAATTGGAACGTCCGCAAAAACGATCCTGACCGGGCGCCATGTCCAACGAGAGGTTTCCGTCCCAGTGCACAAAGGAACAGGCCGTCGTACCGGAATGAACACAACTGTCAGACCCTCGTCTCATTATGCCAACCGTAAGCAATTCTCGCCCAGCGTATGTTTCACTTTCTACCACCAAAAAGGGGTAAGAAGCCGGGTGAACGTGAAACGTTACAGATGAGATTTGGCGTCCATCGAGAGACATAATGTTTTAGATATTTTTTTTTCTTTTGGTGCTGAAAAATAGAAAGGAATAATAAAATACTATCATTTTAAACTCACCGCACCTGTCAGAACGTTTTGCTCGAGATCTCGATGACGTTAAGATAAAGCGATTTGGCGTCTATCTATCGCCGGATGGTAATTCTATTAACACGATACCCTTCCGCAAGTTGCGGAACAATAGCAAAGAAGAGAAAAAAAAACTCAACACCACGTGAAACACGACGCGGCGTATTAATCATACGCTGCTGAAGTCTCGCGCTCGGTGAAGAGCAGCCTACACCGAGGTCTGTTCTTTGTCCTCGTCCGAGGTCGAGGTGTGGTCCGCGCGTGAAGTGATCATAATCGCGTGAGATTCTAACCCCGGACCGAGGTGCTGCCGCCCAGCCACCCAGCCGGATCGAAATGTCAAATCGTCGCGGTGTAGCGGTTCCAGCGTTCCCGGTCTCTAGTAGTGCTCCGTACTGCTTTGCCTGTCATTAAGAGAGTAAACGTACGTACCCCTGAGGCGGAAGTCAGACGGGAGTGACTCCGTGAGACAAAACAACTTCAAAACCACCAGCTTCTAGCCGGCATTCATGTTGGTGTGCGAAAAAAATATATTCAACCACAATCGAAAACCGCTTTTCGACACGATCTCTGACTCCAAGTGAGTGGTTCGTTCTGGTAGCGAACCTAGGACCTAATCGATCTTTGGGCTGAGTGGTTTGTGATTACTTTGGTGATTGTCTACCAGGTTGCCGGATGCTTGTATCCACCCAGAAGCGACAGAGATGCCGCGTTCCAATCACACATGTTTCGGATTTTTTGCCTGCTCGCTGGCTTCGTACAGAATAAGAGCTGCATGATCGTACTCCAGCTCCAGGGGCAATGTCAAGCGATTGCGAAAGTCAATGTCAAAATGTCGGTACCTGACATTGCCTCCAGAAGAATGGCATTTCAGGACCGTAGAACCCGGGTGGGGTGAGGCTGTTGAATTAATTTCTGACCGTGTTCCCAACGTTTGCCTCACCGGGGTTTGTTGTGAGCAGCTCGAGCATGAGGTTGCTATCTTTCGCGACAGTTCGCTCGATGATTTAAGCAGTGACTCATGAGAAATCGTTGCGCAACCTGCCGATCTCACTCTCAGCCAGTGCAGGTCGCGAGATATCGCACTACGCATCCTATTCCAGGCTGTTAGATCACAAGCATTTACAAACCAAAGCAAGATTCGAGAATCGGTTGCAGATAAAAGCCTCCCCGGCGAAGGACACGATCGGTGTCGGGCTACCATTTCATCATCCGTCATAATCTCTCAAAACACACGCCACTCTGTTTGCGATGCAGTTTCTCACCGGCGACCGTCGCAGAAGGAGGAACTTAACATGCGGCGGCCTTGAACGGTCTCGCAGGCAATTATGGGGTGGTGGTGTGACAACTTTTACCGAAACCAAAGCATCTACCAAAAACAAAACAAGCCCACTCGAATCTGAAAGAGGTACCACGCCAGCCCCGACCCCGAAGCAGATCCGATAAAAAGGAAGTCTATCTCCTTCGCCGCGGCTCGGTTTGTACCGCGGCTCGTAAATGAGATCGTAACTCGTTTCCATGACTGATAATCATGCCACCGACAAGGCCACCGCGTCTTGTGACAGGTGTGCAGGATGCAGACGTAGGGACACCCGGATAAGTGGTCAAACTGTGGCTGTTGCCACTCGACCCGCGGAGATTTCAACTTTCGAAATCCCAGAAACAACCGAAAACATTCGGTCTCGTACGGTCGGTCGGACAGTTTCCTTATGAAATCGTATCGTATCGCATGCGATGCGGATAGGAAAAAAAAATAAAATTAAAAAAAAAATGCTCTCCTTCGTCGCCGGTGGACGGCAATGTCAGCAACGTTGACTCCATAGAAGGGTCGCCGTGGATGTCCTGCCACCGGTCGACTGAACGGTACTTGATTGGCGGCGAGTTTTCTAGAGGCGGGCGCTGAAAAACGGCATTCTTGGCCTGACTGCTGACTGCTCGTCGGCACGCATGCACGCACGCCCGAACGTTAGGGCTCGTTTTAGAGCATTTTAATAACCTGAAATCGCACTCGCAGGCGTATTGGGGGCGCGTTAAATCTCGTACGCAGCCTTGCGACCTTGTCTGTGATAGAGTGGAGTTGAGGGAGAGAAAAAAAAACATCGCACCAAAGCATGACTTAATTTGATGTAATCGATGATTAAAGCTGAACATAGGCTGCTATTGAACAAAGTTATGGCCACCAATCAATCTGCCACCGGTAGGTGGGTGTCTGAGCATGCTGTCTGCTTTGAAGAATTTTTAGTGACACTTCCTTTCCGTGGATTCGGTGGGGTTTGGTGATAAAAAACCATCTATTTTGATGGAACAGGTTCTGATCATGCTTCATAATTGATGTAGTATTAATTAAAACTTTAAACTGGTTCTAACGCCTGCCTACGAAAACGGTGGTCGATTTTTTAATTGATGCAATGACATCGGTCAAATCGTTTTTCTCTAGGGTTGATTATTACATCCTAAAATGTTTATACTTGTTATGCAATATTAAAAAATATTTATGGATCGGTTTACAATCTGCAATTGCTATGCAGGTTAATTACTTAATTAAAAATACCGGTCTACTTCAGGCATCGCAAGAATTTATTTTCGAATAAAGTAAAGAAATTTTCATAGATACATATTTACTTGATAATCTCATGCAAGAACCAGTTTCAACAAATATGTAGGTTCTTATTGATTTCAATTATTGTTACCATTAATTTTTAAAATAATTTTTTATATACTACAATCTCACAATAAAATTCCAATTCGTGAATATAGTGTACAAATAACCTGTTTTACTTTTTTCACATTGTTTAAAGATTTTTTAATCGTACGTTAACGATAGGCAAACGAATCCTTTTATCTAGAACAGCAATACACGTTTACCTAGAATTCCCCGACTCAAAATTCTCACTTTTGTGAGATGCTAAAATTCTCACGAATAAATGTCATAATATAACACCACACCCATTTAACATTCCACTCTCCTCCTCTCACTCCCACCACGAAAAGTTTCCTTTCATCAGTGCACATAATTTACGCTCCCTGAACAAAGTCGACAACAAGCGCACAATTAACAGCAATTTCCACGAATGCAAACACGGACACGGGGAGATAATTTATTATTTACGCACCACGTATTTCGTTACGTATAACAGCAGAAGCAGCAGCAACAGTAGCCGTATGTACGGATAAATGCATCCACCAGCCATGGCGACCCAACTACTACACTCGCGAACATATCCTTGACAGAACGGAGTGGTTTGAGGGCACAAAAAATGTTCATAACCACTGAGGAAACGTTAATTATGCCACCCTCACGCAGTCGCCCGTATGCAGAGTGCATTATTTAATCGAGAATCACTTCGATACGAATCGTTTGCAGTATTCAGTCACCAAACTGTGGGTCAATAATTACTGCGCTGCAAAAAGGTACTGGAACGAGCAGGAAGGACATTCAAATAAAACAGCTTAAACTCATGCTGATACTCGATGTTTCACTTGCTTCGATTTTTAAGCACAATTCTGTTAAACGAATCTGATTTCTGCTCGACTGAGGCGAGGCGAAAACATATGAAACAATATTGTCTGCTCCGCTTTCCGTGCGGAGGCAAATAAAGGATCAATTTTGATTAATCATCCACGCGATCGATATGCAAACGTGTCCTTAAGTGAGCGACATAAGCATATTTTATTTGCACGAATCGCCTCCGGGCGACGGTTGTTGGGTGTAAACTTTGTGCCGGTTTGACCTGGAAATGAGTCATTTTTTTGTTCGTACAAGCCTGCTCAACGTGACGTTTGACATGACCGCTCGACATGGGTGGAAGAAACGGGAGGTCATTAGCAAATTCCCGCGGCATTGAATGGCAAATTTTAATTTCAAAACCAATTCTTATTTGTGATCGATAGATTGGATTTTTAGCGTTCTTTGCTAGGGTTGCTTTGCTAAACCTCTGACCGTTACTTAGTAGCATACGGGGAAATCAATCAAAATGACCACCCACAGCGAGCTTATGAGTCGTGATACAGTTATCACGCCAGCATGGTTCAGTCACTTGATTGCTCACGAACCTTATACAGATACAAACAACACCGAATACCTCCGACTCTTCTTTATACTAAAGTAGAAATAGATCGCACACTACTTAGAGAACAGTTATGGTGCAAATTGTCAACAGAATACTGCTACAAAAATAAAAAAAAAAAACAGATCGATTCTTTTTTTAGCAATCACCTCGCAAGAACCTATTGACACTTCATATACTCGCTGATTTAGAACCTCTTGATCGGGAATGTGTTGGGGAACTGGCAAACAAAAGCCCACCCACCCTGATGACGTATCCCATGTCACCCTCAGGCCAGCGTCGAAGCAACAATGTAGCAACGAGATCTGCAACCGAGAACCGCGCACGTTTCCTGTGCGAATGGTACGAGCCACCACCCGGACAAGGTTAACAGCCCGCCGACGACGGTGGGAAGGTCAGCAAAATAATCGATATTTCTCCCCGCGCCTAAAGGAACGACTTTTTTCTTCACTACCGCACTACCACCCTTTTGCTAGAGAGGTATGCTAATCGCAACGGTGAGCTTATCAACCGTACCCGGTTGATACCATCGGTAGGTGAGGCCTTAATAAAGTCGAACAACTAGAGCACAAACACACGTGCTGGGGAAGGAATTCCATTCACAAATCATTTCTCTACTGCTGGCGGCACGACAAATCCACCCAACCATTCGGATTGTAGGTCCCACGGCTCGAGCCCAGTGCCGAGGTGGGTTTGTGCAAATCTAAATCGTAGTTAAATCGTAAAATTAATTTTCGATCGATCGATCGATCGATTGATCGACGGTTTGGGTCCGTTTAACGATCGGAAAGAGCGAGGGAGTGGTACAAGCGGGCGCGATTCGACGCGTTCTTGACGCCGGTGGGTGATTGAAGACTGCATTTACGCGAGCACGCTGCACATGTGCGAATGTTTCGAGCCCAGCTGCGCGCACACACACACATAAAAAAACACCAACATCAAAACATAAATGCTCATAGCTGAGGTCACCGATCCACTTATCGTAGGTGCTCTCGCGACCGATGGAAGTGATTGGAGTGTCGCACTGCCGGTGAGAAGGCAAGCTTAATCTGCTGCCGAAGGATAAACAATTAGAGTTGGTCGGTTCAAAGAGTTTTGTGGCTGTGGCTGCAGCAAGAAGTGCGTGGTTTGCTGTCGCACCAGCCTGCATGGTTGTCGCACTCGTGCTAGTCATATGCGTTCATGTAGAGATTTTCGAGACGGTTATCATGGGGCAACGGTGCAACTGTTAACAATGAACCCTTCGGTGGATAGTTGAGATGCAAGAATTTATAATTATTATGCAAGCAATGCTAAGCAATATTGAGGAGGATTTTTATCTCATCCACACTTCAAATAAAACAATATTGAATTATTTCTGTTATTAAAAAACTTATTATAAGTTATTGCAAAACATCAAATATTGAATTTTTTAAATAAAAACATTATAAACCATCAAAATTAAATCTGGAAATTAATTACAAAAAAAAACCTTATTAATTTTATTGAAGGGTTATTTTGCCATAAGAAAATAATTGCGCGCATTTTTCATCTGCCATAACTTCTAGACGATCATGTCAAACGTCAGCGCTGCTCTGGCGCTAGCTTGACCCAGGTGTCACCCTGGCATCAGCGTCGCGATAAGAGTGGATAGATCCCTCAAACCGACAGCACCATCCACACCACGACGGAGGTTACCGGAGTCACGATCACCGAAGCCATTACCATCCATCCAAAAAAAAAAAAACGCACTCGTCCCCTGGTGCGACCGTCTAGAGGCCACACCATCCATTTCAGCCTGCGCGCAACATTTGGAGTGTCCATTTCTAGGGCACCCAACCCAAACCACGCGGCCTGCTTTGCGACGCACTTAATGTTGCAAAGTATGCCTTTTATGCGCCAGACTCCGGCGGCTTCGGGTGTAGGTGGAACTCGAGAGAAAGAGGTCGATCCGCGTTTCGATGAAGGTCACATGAGACCGGGCGACTGATTATGAAGTGAGGTTGACAAGAAAGCATGCAGGAGATAGGACGTTAACCATATCGCTGCCATGGGTCCGAACAGATACTCTCGAATTGGATTGGAACAGATTGCGGAAGGTCAGCTAACGCGGTCCGGTATGATGGACAGGCGCGAAACATTCGATCATGCCAATCGTACGCACGGATTAGTATTCCTTTTGTAGTAACGCGCAGAAGAAAACACTCTTTTAGGCTTGTTAGTTCGATTTATCGTTTGAGAGGCAAGATGGTCCATAATTAAGGATTATCCGTTTTATGTCCATCAGTTTTAATCAAGCTATTGGGACTATCGCTAATTTAAAAGTATAAGAATCGGCTGACTTTTTTAATTTGGGTTAAAGATAAAAAGTATCATTTAAACCGTAGTACAATAAAACAATTAAAGAAATTATCTAAAATAAAGAAGAGACAACTATCGATAATTTTATTTAAGTGTATACGCAACTAATGAAAAACATAAAAAATGGCAGAAAAATGGCTTTTTAATGAAACAGAACCGGTACCATAATTCCATTTTGATTGTCATCAACGCCTTGATCTTTACACCCCTAAAGAAAAAGAATGAATTCTTCACAACTAAACTAAAACAGTAAACAAAAAGAGCTGGATTGCTTATTTCGTAAGCCACGGTAGACTACTTTGGTGACAAAAAAACGTATTTTATAACATTTTGCAAGTGAGTGTCAAAATATTAATACCAATGCTGCGCCTTGGGCTTGTTGGGATAAATATTTGAAAAAAAAAACACAATCTTATAATAAAACTATATTCTCTTCGGTTATCCAATTGCAAACATCCGGCTCGGCACAAATCCCTTGACCATAAAAAAATAAACCTCTTAGCGCTGCTCCTCTGCTGCTACCGGTAAGTTAATGGCTATTTTTAATCACAACCCAAGGTGCTACCGTCTTCCAGATCGACCGCGCTTCCTTCCACCAAGTGAACATAGCTTCCGTGTTGCGGTGCTATTAATTATTAGCTTGATTCCAGTTGAGCTCGAAGGAGTGAAAAAGAATTGTTTAAAGATACCAAGATACTCTGGAGATTGATTAAAACGAAACAGATGGCGTTACGAGGGTGATAGACCACGGAGGTGATAGTGATCCGTATGCGAAGTCTGACTGGCTAGATAGATAATCCTTTAAGCGATCCTGTCACTTCACGCACCAACTCAGGTAGTGACGGTTCCAGAAGTCTCCGGTCTAATAATAACTCCACTAGACGCTTACACATTTGCCTAAATAACTCCGACATTCCATCCATCAGCCGATTGGCAGCTGTACGGCGAGAACAAAACAACCCCTTGCGCGTTTCCTTACGCAGGGTGCGCCCATCATCGTGCGGCCAGTGACATGCGCGCTCCGAATACGTCATTCCGGGGCCACGCCACGCTGCGGGCGGATACGCTCAATCCACGCGGTGTCCCCTTCACCGACGTGGCTAACCAGCGTACCGGGTTCAGCATAATTAGTGCCGGTGCAAAATGGAAAAAAAGCAGATCAAAGAACCATAACCTCACCGAGGGAAGAAGAAGAAGCACGTGAAGCACGTAAAAAGAAAACGCGAATCCATTTTAATCCCTCTGCGTCCAAGTGTTCTGAAGTTCCCAACTCCCCGCGGCAAACCGTACCCCGCAACGCCACGCCAATCGAGATCGCAGCCTTGACGATCGCCGAAAAAACGACGAAAGCGAAAGCACCACCAGCTCTAGCAACTCCCAATGGAGATGGCGATTTTGGGAGGTCGAAACAAAAACCACACATACACACGGTTCTCCATCCAGCCTGGGTGCGCTATGCAAAGATGAAGGCTGGTCAAGTATTTGCGAGCGCGATGAGGTGTGTGGCTGTGTATGGCGGCGTCTTATTTTACGCAGCCTGGACCGAACACAGAGGTCGTCGCGACGGCCGCTTGAGGTTAAAAATAATGAATTAAACTATCGGAACGATTTGGCACTGGTAGTGGGTTGGTCTGATCAAACGAGTGTCTCCTGCATTAGGGATTGTGCAATATTTCCTTCCATGCCACGAATTGGGCGTAGCATAGTTTGCATGATGAATTCTTGTACCATTTTTGGTGAAAGTATTGGAATTATAATCGAATTTCGTGTTCAATTGGTAATTGGATATTTAATGAAGCAGTTTCACAAGATCTTAATCTTCTTGATGGTAGAAGGACTTTTGAAACTATGCCGTCCCTTCGTTGAGTCCAAAGTATGTGCAATTCGATATTTTTAAATGTGTATCTATATTATAATTTTTGTTCATTTTTTCTAAATTATAATTAGGAGCTGATTTTTTATTTTAATTAAATGATTTTTTTATTTAATGATTTTTTTAAACCTACTTCAACTCAACGGATTATACTTTGACAGTTTAAAAAAACAGAAGGATCGATGTAATTCACCAAACGATTAAGTACCAATAAACCAGTATCACAAATACATTTTTGAGAATAAAATATTGGAAACTAATTATAAGGCAATCCATTTCGTGAACATTGCTAAGGAAACAAACAGTTTTTTCACAGAAACATTAACAATAAAACTACCACCTGAATAACCATAAGGACAAATGACTGTTCCAGTTCATGGGTGGAACTACACCATGCTAACACAATAGAAACATTGACGCCTTTCGATTTTGTACGATCCTATCTTCCGGAGGCTGAGAGGAGAGGAAAAAAAGCCCATTGAGTCAATGAACGGGATGTCGAAAATCATTCCGCTCTAGGAAACACCAAAAAGCCACACAAATCGGAACGGTTCGGTTCCACACGCCACGCCGCTCGATCATGATTTATTAGAATTTAATTCAGATCAGTGTCCAACGCTGGGTTGGGTTGGGCTGTCGTATACTGAGGCCATTAAATGATACTCAATTCTTTATTCTTGGCTGTATTGGTTTAGGAGGTTCTTTACGTTTCTTTTTTTTGTAGTTATTTTTATGTTCTCTTCCCTTCGATTGCTCCATTAGCTCGGATCAAACTGTAAAGCGTATCAAATACCCGATCGAACCGGAACTACTGTATCGTTTATTGGGGACGGTATTCCATTGTGTAAGTGCGTCTATTTTTTATTGCTCTTACGAGTCCCGGATGAAATAGTTTCGTACGGGAAACCCTTGCTCCCATTCCGGAGGATAAAAAATCACCTTTAGCGCGGGTGCGCATACATTTACCGACCGGAGCTCTATCAACGCGAAACCATAAAATCATTCTCCATTGCTCCACTCCAGGATATAGTTAATTAAGGTCATCCAGCGCAGCTCCCACCGAAGAAACCGGATTTCGAGTGCCCGATTTCATTCTCAGGCTCACTGACGGGACCTCGTGCGGGGAACGTTTCATCGACAACAAAGAATCGCACCGTCCATTCCTGGCGTCTTTGTGTCCGTCACGATCAGTTGATTCCGGTCACATACGGAGCAACACGGCTATAGCCTCCCGACTACGAAGATTATGTAAATAGAAGCTTACAAACGCTTGCATTCTGCGTCGCATGCTCTCCACTAACCGACCGGGCACGATTACGTGGCACGAAATGTTCCAGCCGGCTCGGGTCACATGTCATATTTCATCGCCAAACTTAACCGAAACCCGCGGAGCCGGGGTCATTCCACGCGAAATTCCACACTGACCGTAAGTTCGATCCCGGGACCGATAAGGCACATGTGTTCGTTTGACACTTTCGAAATACAGCCGCCCGGTTGTATCGTACGAAACCGATCTACAAGCCCCTGCTCCAGCCCCAGATTTTACCCAGGACATATGTTTCGATGGAAACACAAAAAAGCACCACCGAAACAATCTGCGCGCGAATGCCAGAGCGGATGGGAAAAGTCTCTCTCACACGGCCACCATCGTAACGGCCAATTCATCCATCCATCGCGCCCAAATGGGCCATTTCCGCTGAGCCGCGGTGTCACCGAAGTGGGTGGACCGGACCGGAGCCAACGGGGTCTTAATTTCGGGTGTATTTTTATACACGCCTTATGATTTATGCACTTACGCTTGGTTCGCCGGGTTGGTTTTGGTGAGAAATGGTCGTCCGGCACGATGCAACGCGTGGTGGTGGCGAACGAACTGTAATTAACGACCGAATGCCGAGACTTTGGGCTAGCCGGTCCAATCTGGTCGGGCAATATTCTCGCGCGTGTTTGTGTAACGTTTGTTTGTTCACGGCAATCACACAATCGGATGTATAAAGATGTCGGGAAAAATGATACAGGGTGCCAAGAGAGAACTTCTGTTTGATTTGCAACATTGACTCTGTACGGGAGTTGCAAAATAACAAATACAATGTAACATAAATAGACAAATAATTAAATAGTGAAATTTAAACAACAAAAAACATTATTGTACATATTTGTATTGTGTATTGTGTATAGTATTGATCACGATACAGAAAATACAAACAACGCTTAGTTACATTGTCATTTCATTAAGTTAAAAAGCAGAAATACGGCCAGGCCGTCCCTAATAAAAAATAAAATAAAAATAAACGTTAAATTTGTAAACAAAATGCGAGACCGCTGATGTTTATTCCCTATCTTTCAACTACCTTACTGCCCGTGAATTGGTTATTCTGTTTTTATTTGCGGTTGAATATTTTCAAATAAGTGCGTTGTTGACAGTCAAAGAACTTATTTTTTCCTCCTATTTAAGTACCACTCAACTCAACAGAACAGTAACAGTCAGCAAACAAACAAAAACATCGGAAAGTCGCTTTTGCATTTGCAAAATTTTGTGCAACTTTCTCTTGCCTTGCTTTGCAATCCTTTCAAAGACATAATGCTTTTAAATCAGCATGCAAAAACGCTAAAACACAGATTTCCACACATGGGAAAGGTATCAAAATTCGGCCACAACCGGTTCAAGAGTAAAAAATGTATATTTTTGCTGTCCATTTCAAAATGACTTATCTTTTTGCTTACGGTTTAAATCTGTAATGTAACGTACTGGAGACAAACACCGAATAAAACCTCACCAAAAACGCGAGCATTCTGGGGCCTGACGATTCGAGGCAAACGATTTCATCATCTTCCAGCGTTTGGGACGTGACGCCGCCACATTTACACATTGCCCAGACGGACTGACCGCAAATCCCGAGCCAAACCATTGCACTCTGCACCTGAGAGTTCGCCGAGACTCGCAAAGCGCGAAACCTTCAGCGTGTGGCCGGGCGCAAGCAGCACGGACCAGCCGCGGACTACAACCTCGTAAAAAGGGCTCGATTCCGTACGGGACCGGTTGGAAAGGGAGGCAGCGCACCGGAACGTGTGAGAAGAGCGAGCGCGAACGACGAAAAGGCGATCGACGGTATGGACAGCACGAAGTAGCAAAAAAAGATCACTTTCGATCTCGTTTCGAACGAAACGGTACACAGCGCGGGTCCCATATGCCCGCAAGAACACACACACATATACACATACCATCAACAACATACGCCAACAAACACTGCAAACCGGCGCGGATCAGCTGCTGGTGGTGGGGTCAGCGATCGTGAGCAAAGATCGTGCAGCGATCCCTTCTCCCTCCGAGCGGTGTGAGTATGTGTATGAAGAAGGAGCTCACCCGAAAGCTCACCGATCGGAACTCACGCTCCGGAGAGCTTTTTCGAGGGTGGAAAAGGGAGAGACTCCAACGAGCACGACCAAACGAACAAGCGACGAACCCGTGCTCGGGAAACTTTGGAAGCCGCGATCGCGAACACTCAACATGTGATTTTGGATGGTGGAAAAAGCTCCACATGAGTTACTCAAATGCTCCAATTTGAAGCCTTCCAATTGGATTGAATTGCATTAGGAGTGCAGAAAATCGATTTTGATTAATATTATCAATATTATTCAAAATGTTTTTTTGTCTATTGGTTTATTTTTTAATTTCTTTTTAATATGTAACATAATTACTTTACGGCTGTACACTTAACTGATCCAAATTTTGATGGATATTTTAGTATGAAAAAAACTTCTACCGTAAAAGCTTTTATCGTTCGATCAAACCCAGACGATCAACCTTCGTATCGCATCGTCCAGCAGTGAGCAGCAAGCAAGAAAAAAACTACCTGACGCCTAGATTGGCTTACTTATTTCGTCGGTTCCCCGTTGGTTTTTCGAGTTTTTCTTCCGCTTGGTTCGGCTTTCCCGTCCTTCCCGATCGCCGGTCTACCAGTCTCGTAGGGAAGGGTGGGGCGGGAATGGGTGAAAGAAATTGAAAGATTACCGTTCGCTTCAATACGCGCCACACGGCCCGGTTAGCTTCCATTGCCGAGCGGACCGTCGGTGCGCGCGCACACGCATAGTTACCCACCCAGTCTCTCTCGCTCTCTCTCTCTCTCTCTCTCTCTCCACCCCACCCCTGTCGAATCGGTCGGCCAAAGAGAGCTACCTGTTGCCAGCAACCACCACCACCACCACCACCCAGCCATAGGTCGAAAAAGCGAAAGCCACCCGCACGAGCATCGTGGCGCGATCGCGACCATCGCAGAAGGTGACTAGCGAGCGTTCGCGAATAATTTTGCGCAGTTCCAGTCGATCCGTTCGCCCGAGCTGGTGGCTGGTGTGTGTTCCCGTGCCGTGTCCCCGTTCTCGCTTCTCGCAGCTTCCCAACGACCTTCCCGGTTACCGTAACGGAAGTGTGTGAGCGTGAGTGTATACGTGTGCGCGTATGAGTGGGTGCGCGTTTCGTTGGTGCATTTAAAGGAGACGCGTAAACCAAACGCCGGGCTGGACGTGGAAGTGGAATTTGTTGGGTTCGGAGTTTCGACTTTTCCGGTGCGCCGGTTCGTGGATGCTGTTTGGCGTTCCAGTGCGTTCCAGTGCGCTCTCTGGTGTAGCAAGTGACAACGACGGAGCGGAAGAATTGGAAATCGTGTTTAAAATCGTGTGTGGAATCGGATTTGTGAGCAAGGTTTATCTTCCAGTGTGCTCAATAGCCCCTCAACCATGGCCATAGACTGGCGAAATCGTGTGAACATATTATCTCTCGGGATTCTGCTGGCGGTGGCGGTGGCCGTCGATGGCGTTCGCGTACAGATGCACACGTCCAGAAAATTCAAAGGTGAGCCTGCCCGACCGAAAATTCAGCGGCCCGCGTGTGAACTTCCCGAGCTCGCAGCACAACCATTTAACACATACCGAAATAAATAATGCTTAAAGTTTCCCTGCCGGTGCAATAGTGGAATGATACTGTTAAATGTGGCACCTTCTGTTTGCCTCCGACCGAAAGGTCGTCCAGTTCGCTCCGGGTAGAAGGTTCAAACCGTTCCTACGATCCTCGAAAACAAAGGCTCGCGGGCTACCAGAACGAACACAAACCAGCTGGCAGCTTCGCGCTTATGCAATTCCCACCCAGCCTAGCAGAGAAACGTTGCGCTCCGTACAATCCTTCCCGCACCGCTGGGTGTGGAGACTGGAAGCATTAAAATGTGGGTTATGTGTGTCCCATTAGCGCCCAACTCGATGCAACGTCGTGCACCGAGCTCCGTCCGTTCTGCCCGTCGCCTTGCTGCTCCACACTTTATCTCGTTCGTGCGACCCAATAAAATCGGCCGCTACTCGCATTTAAAGGGGTGCCAACGTCCCTTGCCGTGGCCCGTTGCAGCGATTTCTGCTTCGGGCGACCCGGGAATGTGCCGAAAGAACCTTCAGTGCACCTTACGGGCAGGCACTGAATGCGATTTTTTTATCATAACCACAGTCCACCGGAAGAAGAAAACGACGGAGCCGGACCCGGGAACGAAATTGCTGACATTAAATTTTCCCCCAGACAACTTTATCGAACCAGAAGCACCAGGGCATACAGGGGTGGGGTTTTTGTTTGTTCGTGAGTGCGCGACATGAACGTATAAAAACTAACGAGTGAAATGTTGATCGTCGCAATTTTGTGCAGCAAAAGTGTGCGAGGCGCATTCGACGTTTTGCGACCGGGGGCGATTTAACCGAATTTAAACTATATTTTTTCCGTTTCCGATGGCACAAACTTGGTGCAGGAAATAGCAAATGGTGCGATTTTTGCTCATAGAGCTGAAGTTTTCGAATTTCTATAAAGCGTTCACGAAACTTGCAAAATTCGCTCAATTTTGTGTAAGACCTTGTTTTGACGACTACGACTGGTTTGTAATTGTTACTTATTGTGAAATTGCGATTTTGTCATGTCAGGCTTACCATTCTGTAAATCTTAAATATCATTTTATTTTTTGGTAAATATTTAAGTAATTTTTAAAGGAGTTTTTCAATACAACAAACGGACGGAAATATTTTTCTAGAAATTTCTAAAGTTAGATTCTATATTTATGCAACTAAATCATTTGAAGCGTTCATGTTCAAAATGTTGTTTAGCAATTTACAGAGTAAAAATGCTTCAATTTTCAAATTTTACAAAGCAAGACATAATTTTGCGCTTTTAGTGTTGAAATAATTAAATTATCATAATCATCTAGAAAGTGTTGGGAAAACATGAGCCAAACGTAGATAGAATATACAGTCACACCATGTTAGTGATTCCAATTTTCATCTTCCCTATTTACCACTTGACATTAACATTGGTCTGGTCGTTTGTGAAAACCTTCTGATATCCACTCCAAACTCCAAGAGACACATTTCAAGCCTGCCAGCCTGCATCAACGATTCTCACTTTCCACGGCAACGGAGAACATAGCATGGTAGACAATTTCCAGCAAAACAACAACGATGCCATACTCGTTCTTGTTTGTTTTCCACTCCAACTGCTGCCAGGGCCTGGTGTGAAACAAATGTGAGTGCAAATGAGTTTGACGAACAACAACAACTCGACCCGGCTCGTCCGCGGGGATCCATTTAGAAATTTCTATTTCGAAGCCCCGCTGGCCCGAAATGGGCCGATTTTTGATTAAATTTGTCCATAAAATCATCACCCCGGGGTGGAAACGGTTGAGCAGGCGGGAGCGTACGGAGTGTTTCTTTATGGTAGAAAGCTGATGCGATCCGTTTCGGTTGGGGAGAAAAACAGGCTCATAATTTTACGCAGTGCGAAAATGGTGACTTTTCCCATTAAGATGTTACCGATTGTGTACGAGCCGTGTGTGCGATATGTGTTTTTCTCCGTCGTGTTTTTTTTTTTTTTCAATCGTTTCCACTCGTTAAATCAATATTTCCATTTAATTCAGCTCAATTATCAGCCGTTTCCGGGCTGGACATATCTTGTTCACATGCTGCCACGCGTGTTTCCGAAAACTCGATAATTCCCAATATGAAATCGCCGAGTTTTTTCGTCCAGCTTGAGTTCAATAAAAAAATGAAATTATTTCACTCGCTTTCAAACCAGCCGCTCAATCGGTAACATCAACCCACGGAGAAGTGTTGACAGGCGGTGGTGTTTCCATTTCACTTTCACACAGTTTGCTCCCCTTGTCGACGATTTTTCACCTACCTTTCCCGAGATCGATCAACAATTATTGATGTTGGAACAAATTGTTTACCGTGTTTCACCACGGCTGTCATTCCGCTGTCCATTGATGAGAATCCATGAACAATGACGTGAGTGGAGCAATAGCTTCCCCTGTTTTTACTTCCCATCCCGGTTTCGCCGTGTTTGGTCCATGTGCGCGGGACGCATTCGGGGCGCTGACATTAGCATTCCGGTCCGATCGCCTACTTAAACGCCCGTTCCGCGGCGTACGTGTGACAGATGTTATTTCAAGCGGGGTGTTTCAGTTTTACGTTTTTTTTTCACTGTTTTGGTATTTCACTCTATTATTATCCCTCTCACTTTCGCAGTACAAATCACAGATTTTTGAACTTCCGTTCCCAGCGTGCGGGCCACTGTTTACCCGGCGAGCTGTGCGAAATGTATTTTGCTTTCCGACAGGGTCCCGTGAAAACGTGGAACGAATGTCAAGTCCTCTCCCATCGGTTTCAGCAGCGAACCGAACAGCGTGCTCATAACTTACGACCGACCGTGCAAATTTATCGATCAAGTGGCTTGCCATCGCAACAGGGACCACCACGAGGAACCCCAACCATTGTACATCATCAATATCCAGTTTAGTGAGGGAATTATATGAAGCGAAAGGGATTTTTTTTAGATGAAAAACAGTGATTACCGGATGTTGTGGAAAAAAATATTCAACGAAAATTTATTTTTCCTAAACTGAAAGTGTCCTCAATGATTGAAAATATATTTCTTACTTCATATTTAAAATCAATTTCGTCAAAAAAGCAGCTCAAATTACCGTTTGAAACTACCTTTTGAGTAGAGATATGTTAATTCATGTGTCATCTTGTTATTACGATTGAATTTTCATGTTGTATTCTATAAACAATTGGAATTGAAATTAAAACCATCCATTTGTTTTCATACTTTAACAAAATCCTGGGAAAAAAACAACGTAGTTCATTCACCTCCCCATAAGAAAAGAGCGAAACTGTTGCTTTCTTGAAGCAAAAAATATATGAACTCCCACACCGAACTCATGTTTGCATGTTCTGCGAAGCGCGTCACGACAACGAAAAAATGACCAACTTTATAGATCCATTTGTTTCCATTCCGGGCTACTTCCACCGGTCAATTCACTTACTGTAACCGTACGCCTGGCACACCGGCGAAGCTAACAAATGAAGACATTATGGGAGGTTTTTCAGCTGCTACTGCTCCCGCCGCCGAGTGCAATTACGTCGGAAATGAGTACGGTGTGATATGCACCTCAAAAAAGCATATCGTAAAGCAGATGGAAAGGCAAGAAAGCAAAAAAAAATACGAAAAGTTCTCATGTAGTGCTTTTTTGCCTCCTCACACGCTCTCGTGCGTTTCGTGCTTGTTCTGCTCAGTCCCAACTTCTTCGCATTGTGTGCCGCTGTGAGCGGTTGGAGGAAAAGTGCAGCCACCATGCAACGGCACCACAGTGAGTAGCAAAATTGACCACAAAATGTGTCCAGCGAAGCGATTAGAACTCCGCTTAAAGTGTTTCTTCATGGCGGCAGCGCTCCGAAACCGGACGGCACTCCGGCACATGAGGCTATAATTTTACGACGGCCGAGAGTTTTACTGCCAAGAGAACGAACTTGAGACCAACTAAAACAAACGCTAAACATACCGCTATAGCGCGCCGTGCCGAGTCCATACTGGGAAACATAAACAACGGAGTGAAACCTTCCTATCGAGCAATCGAAAGGCGTCCACGATTGAGCTTTAGGCTTAAGTAGGCAGCAGTGGCTTCGGTAGTAGCTGCAGCAGCAGCAGCAGCAGCAGCAGCAGCAGCAGCTGGTGCTACGCCACAATTATAAGCTATATAATAAAATAATAAAATGTCGTGACGGAGAACGCCTTCAACGTGCCCACTCCTTTTTAGTGCACGTATCGATCCGTTTCCTACATTTTTTTTATGCTTGCTCTTTGCCCAACTGCTCCACTCACGATCAGCGTTCGCACTGGGGAAGGGATTTGGAAGCGATGGGGAACCACTGTGACATCTGGTCCGGTAGTCGTCAACACATCCCGTGGAGCGTGTATGACCTCACGACAACGGCTCATTTGTTATGGATCCCTGCAGGTGTTGCTGCTGCTCCGGAGATTCTTACCACACCTGGACCTAGAAGTAGACGAGAAGAAGTGAAGTGAGTCTGTGTGCGACGGCCGTACTCGCGTCTGGCGCATTCTTTACCTGTCAACAAGACAGCCAGACAGCGGATAAGTACCAACCGAGCACATTCTCCCTTCCCCTGTGCGGTACCATATCAGGTACTAGCGGTATCCGGGCTCCATAATGGCACACCGTGGGAGAACGTGTGCAATCGAGAGTGCTCATTAGCCGCGGAACCGACACCGAGATTACTGCGAGAGAACATAATCATTCTACGTTGGTCAAACTGCTTGGAATCTGGGCCATTCTCGCTCTGGGTGGCGCCTTCGCCATTGGCAACGCGGCAAATGATACCACGACACGAACGGCGTCCGACTCTTGGGGTACGGTCCCGATCTCGGAGACTGAGTGTAATTTAATTATTAAAAAACAATAATGCCAATCACTTTATGCATCTTAACGATTGTGGCGCCCCGAACCGTGTGAGGACCTTTTGTTACTCCTTTACTGAAACAGATTAACCGGTGTCGAATTTATGTGTCGTTAGAGTAGCCGTCCATGATTGCGGTCTGTTGGTGGTTAATTTGCAAAAGAGGTCATAATAATTTGCCCGATATGGGTTCTTTGTTCACGTGATAGGGAAAGAAACTAAGGCCCAATTATTTATTACACTCGAAAGAGTTGAGGAAAATTATGGCACATTAGAGATTCCACACGCAACGCTCATAAACATTTCAAACTTATGAGAACCAAAACTGACGGAACAAGTTGAAAAGTTACTGCAAATATCGCCTTATTAATCTTTCGTTATTTCTCTCTTCTATTTGCAGGTAATTTGAAGAGAGCATTCCCACTTCCTTCCAAGCCTTGTTTAAACATGTACAAGAAGCAGACTGTGAATCGGTACCAAGCACACACGCACGCGAACAGTGAGTGTTTTCTTTAATTAATTATCTGTTCGAAAACTTTTCGAATGGAAAATCCAGTTTCCCAACGTCCCATAAGCCACATTTTCGTCGGGCGACGTTCTTCAGCGCACGAAAATTCCGAAGATTTTCTTCACTGCAGTTACGACGTAATCTCATTAAACGTAACACCGAGAAGAGGACGTGCGGTTCGCAGCGTGCAGGGTTCCAACAACTCTAACCAGCGCATTCTTCTGGCTCCCGGTGCAAAAGGGAGAGCTGCTGCTGGCGGACAATCTTTTTCGCCGCAAACGCTTTTACGCTTTTACGGACATTCCGGAAGGCAGAAATTCCGTCCGACGTACCATAATTGAAAGTCCGGAAGATCCAACCGGCGCTGTCGTTAAACGAACACGAGATGGTTGGTCTGGGCTGGTGCATGTGGTTGCAACGTGATCGTAAGAAATGGTGAAGCAACCGCAAACCAGGAATGGCGAATTGTGGCAGATGAAAAACATAGTTCGAATTTGATTTTTTATACATGTATAATTTCCGGCTAGAAAATCTGGTCATTTCATAGAAGATTACTGTTTTATTTCCTGACATAGAATATTATATTCCGAATATAGAAACACGTATTCTTTATTTTTGCTGTAGCAAATATATATTTAGCAGGTGACTGATTGCAACTGAGTGTGTTAGTGTTGTGTGATAGTGTTGTTAAAGTTTACCTATTAGTCTACCATCATTTGTTGCTTACAAGCAACCATATCAGGTGACTGACCCCACACTATAACTCGTCAGGATGTACATGCAAGTGTGCAAAAGTTGCGCCCAGCGAGGCGTGTGTATTTTAATATCTTCACTTCATCTCATCTCATGAATATACATTAGATGACACTGGCTCAAGTGCGCGCGGAGGAAGCAAACAGTGAAGAGGTTTTATTTACCCTTTCCCATCGTGAGTAAACGATCACGGTTCAGCTCATCTCACACCTGTGCCCGATCACGTCGATCGTACCGATCGTCTCACTAATGAGAAAAACATCAATAGCCGCCTTAATAAGGCAGCCTAAAACAAACATGGCGCGTGAACGCACGATGCACGATGGAGAATGTGCAGGAGAATCGGAAACCCGGCGGCTACTACTGGCACCAAACGCAAGCAAAAGATGCTAAATAGTACCATTTATTTAGTACTTCCTGCTCCCCGGGGTATAAAGCTACACTTTCTCGTTCGATTTTTGCTTCTTCTTTCGGTTTGCGTTCGATAAAAGCTACCCAACGAGCTTGACGTTCAATCAACAACGGGGCTAAAATCAACGCTATCACGTGTAAGCCTTCCCATGCTCCCTTGGACCATTCCACATTCCATAAATTTTTTTTTCATCACCGAACTGGAGAAGAAGAAAATCAGGCACAGCAGAGGCGTCCAATGATCTTCATGGGCACTTGAATAAGTTCATCAACGGACCGAGCGTCCCGCCCCTTACTCGTCTGTTCTCGTGTCGGGCTCGGATCACGTCACAACAGGCGAAAACAGGTTCTGCCTTGCGTGTGCGTCGCAAAATAAAAAAATACTCAGGAAAACACGTCCAAAATATGGAACAGCCACGAAACGTTAATTGTGTCAGTGGGACTTCGTTCTGTCTGGAACGCTGCTGCTGTGGATGTCTAGCCTGGGGGCATACGCCAACGTCCAGGGGAGGTTTGTCAACCGGCATTATTGAGTTAGGTTAGGAGCTGACAAAAACCGTCTGTCATGTGTCATTTGGGCAGAAGGTTGCCGCGCTGACATGCGAACGAAAATCAAAAACACGCCTCGGACATGTTTCAACGCGGAAAATTGAACATTCCCTACACTTTCACTCGACACTTCCCACGCGAAAAGTGTTGAACGTCCACGTTAACGGAGTCAAAATCATCACCGGGTTTTTTTTTTTTTTTTTGAAGCCCCCATCTGCATCGGACAGGTGTCAGGATTCTAACTGTAGATCTATGTGATCTAAAACGGGAGTAAAAACAACTAGCCCACCCGGGGGGGTGGAGTTTTCAATGTATTTCGCTCTGCTCGTCGTCAAAACAGGAAACCGGGCACACGTTGCGTGTAGCTTGACCGTTCGGAGCGGGTCGTTGTCGTTGAACTTGACCGGTTTTGCAAAAGGGAGTAGAAATGCAAATAAAAAAACAGAAACCCGCGCCCCCGTACTACGTACCCACTTCGCGGGGAGGAGTGATAAAATAACTGGTTGCCGGGAGGGACGGGGGTGAAATATTTGTCATGAACAAATTGCACATTGTGCTACATTGTATGCTCGATATAGGTTGACACGAGCAATGCGCTTTAAGCAAATCGCCGATTGATTTACTGCTTCCACTTCTACCCAAGGTCTTCGGGAGTAAACACTCAATTTTCTCGTGCGATTGCTATTAAATTGCAAACCCAGAAATGAATTTTAATTTCAATTTTGCTGATTAATTCATCCCACCATTGTTCGCAATAAATCATTTCGTTAAAGTTAACTGCTACTGCTTTCTTTCGGTTTGCCCGAAAACATCAAAACTTCAGGTCGCGCGAGTTTTCCGCCAGCCGCGTTGCCCGCACGTATGAGCACGTAGTTTTACACGGTTATCGCCATTTCTAGGCCAACCGATTTATGAAGCTTTCGCCCCACCGTCTAGCGGCCGGTCGGAAGGCTACATGTCTCGGCGGAGCAACCGAACGCTACGGCACGCAAAACAAATTGGCTGTGTGTTGTTTTCCTTGCAGGCGAACCAGTTCCGCCACTCCCCTTCTCATTTACGGCCATTTAAAAGTAGCTCCAGTTTTATCATTCCGATGAATGTGTGTTTTTCGCGGCTTATTATCTTTCTTTATCACGCTAGCAAGCTTTTACCACATTCAGTACAGCTTTCGGATGATGGCAGATCCTGTTACTGAAGGATCATGAATTTTACAACCATCCCGTGCCGGTGTAGGTAGTGTGATGTTTTCAGTCACTTAATTGCCGCTGGTGCGTTTGCATTTTAAATCCATTTATTGGATTAATCTTCGGGTGGAAAACAGTGAACTGAAAACGCGTGTGTACGGGTGAAACTTCGGGTGCACTCCGGTTCCGCATCGACTGCCGGATCGCGATGGTCAGCGGCTTTCAAACGACCAAACTAGATCCAGGCACCGGTCGGGGGCAATATCCGGTTCGATCGGTGCCATTGCACGGTTCACCACCAACTTGATGGTGTTAAACGGGCAACACAGTCATGCAGTCATTAATTGATCACATCCGACGCAGATTTACTCCGAGCACACCCTTTTCCCTCTTGCTTCACCATATCAACATTTTTCAACTAAACCTGGGGCTTTGGTGGAGTGAGTGTCATAATTTTTTTTAATTAATTTAATTAATTAATAAATAATATTTTCATTTAATTAAAATATCAGAAAAATATGACTCTACGCAGAAGTATGAGATAATTTTGCTAAGACACCTAAATTTATCATAAGAATATTGGTATATTTAAAAGACTATTTAATATCATGACAATATTACATAGCTGAAATCGAAAAATAAGGAAGATGTTAAGGAACTGATTTATCTTTCAAAGCAACGATAAATTTGAATATTTTTAATTTATTTTTAACCATTGTAAGTGTCATCGTTCGTTCTAAGTTTCGTATTTCTGTGCGTCTTTTTTGTATAATAATTCATTCACAATTCAAATCATAAGCCAGTCGTGTTCGCAATTCGCGTGTCGAATTTCGCCAGTAAAACACCTAAAATTACTCCAAATTTCTCTCGGACATAAAGAACACCGCTAAACGATCACGATTGCGTGCAAACACCATCCTGCCATTTGATTCTGAGATTTGATCCGAAACCGTGTGCTTATTAAATTAGTGGCACGTAACACCTCTCCCCGTATGATGGTTGGCAAAAAAGACGAAACTCAATCGTTGGGCAACTGTCTGTCGTAATGAAATCAGCGGTAACGTTTTAATTGCTCTTAACACCCCGATTAGCAGCAGTTGGTGCACACAGCGCACGGTTCAAATTACCGAAAAAGAAAACTTCAAACCATAATCACCCCCGGGTTCGGTACGACCCGCGGTGCCGAGAAGCGGTCATAAATCTTCTCAAAATGCGCTCGATTTTGCATAACTCTCCGCGTCCTGCTGCACACAATGAGCCGGCCTTCACCGGAGTCACCTTCATTTTCACCGCTACATGGAACGCGGAACGCTCGAGCATAAATCGATTAAATTTGATTACCGCCTCCATAACACGAGCGATGCCCAACGGTCAAGCTAATGCGATTTTATTGGTTTTAAGGGTGTGAAATTTACGAACCCATTCCAGCCCCACAGTCGAACGAAAAGAAAAAAAAAGCTATTTGAAACGTTAGGTGATATTAAATTTTGGGTGAAAAGAAAACACGTAAAACATCTTAATAGGAAAGCGATGAGGGAAAAAGGTGTTACGAAATACGTCACCTTCGAGTCCGCTTCATGCATAAGGTTACGCTCGTTCCGCTTATGCAATGGCAGCACAAGAACTGCTCCTCGAAGCTGTTCTTTCATGTGAACTTTACCGCCACCCTCCGTCGCCTTAAACGCCTTCACGATTAAATCAGATTTAATACGCTGAATGGATCGCGTGCTTAAGTGATCTTTAGTGTTTATGCTGCCCTCTGGCACCCGGGGGTTCCACCATTGAGCAGCGCAAGCTGACTCGAGACTCGAGGAAAGGTACAGCTGCATGCGAGTTGCGCTGCTTTGCCCGTGCTATTGATATGTCGTGTTGATTTGCTAGCTCCTCGTTGCTTAACCGACCGTAGAACCCGATGAAGTCCGAAAGGGAGGTCTCCCGATAGGGACAACTTTCACGCACCGGTGTCACAACAACCGTGCCTTAGCGCTGCTTTGTTTACCACGGTTCAATTAACCTTGAACCAGATTCCGGGACTGGACCGTCCATTTTCGCCTCCGAGGAGAGATTACCTCATGCCGTTGTAATCGAAGCACACCGGTCCCGCCGCCATATCTACGAGTATAGCAAAGTGAAGTGAACCGAAAACTATGTAAATCATGCTCTGGTTAGTGAGTTGCAACATACCGTACACTCCACCTGCTTCAATGATTGTTTCTTGAAAAAAACCCGCGAGAAGAATGTGGTTTGCTGGAAAACCTCCATCGGAGTTCCTAGAACGAACAGGTTGTCGGTTGTCATCTGGTCGGAATCAAGGAAATTCATCGCGGATTCGTGGTTACAAACCACGGCAAGCGCAACATGCATGCCCACACTGACATAAAAGCCACAGGGCAATATGAACCCGTATTCCGTCGGGTCCTAGCAATCTGTTCGCTGACTTACCGGCGAAGGCCACCACCGCCGCACTTCTGGAGATCGGCCGCAGGGATTCGGTTTCCTTAACGGGGGTTTCCGAACACGCCGTGGCCCCGGCGTTGCACAATCTAATTTAAATTCAATAACTATTTCGCAATGGCTGCAAAGGAAGGGGAATTAAAAGAAACACACACACCACGACAGCTCGAGTTCACCTTTGGGTTCGCCGTCTTGGAACGCGAACAACAGCAGAGCGAACATGATTGAATTACTTTTGCACAGTAAAAAAACACACTTTTTTGCTATAGTTTTTCATAAAAAATCCGATCGTTGTCAAAAAAGCCTACCAGATGCTTTCAATGGACGATCAAAGGTGTACCGTCGAAAAAGTAAATAAATAAACAAGCATATTTGCTTGTTTGAAACAATTTCGAGTAAGCTTACGAGCCAAATATTTCAAAAGTTCAGAGAAAAAATTCAACAAACTGCGTTGTTTATTTGATGCTTATCTGCGTGCTTTACAAGCAAATTCAGCAAATGCTACCGTTTTCTTTATTGTTTTCCAAACAAACAACAAGTTTACAAAATGTGTATTGAAAACAACTCTCAGAGCTCGTCGGAGCCAAATAAACAATTTTAATTACAGCTTTCAGTTGGTGTTTTTTATTTTGTGCTCAACATATTCCAAGAACTCACCGGTAGCCTGTTTCGCACCGTGCGCGGAATAGATAACTTGAAACCAACAGGCTTGAAGCCTAGGCTCCCTCACGCACATAATAATTACCGGCTTCAAGGACCGCGAGCAAATTATTGTTGAATTCATTTCAACTAATCTCAATATCTCCTCCTTTTCCATCGAACCCACGACAAAGGAGGCGTTGAGATAAGGTCACGTCGTCGGTGGCTTCCACGAGTGCGTCTGTCATAAAGACAGCAAGTAAGACTTCCTCTTCCAACAAGCGGCAACGCGTTGGTACAGTATTTTATCGTTAGAGTGAAAATTACGAAACAGAAGCATGCGGTACCGCTTTGGAGGTGGTTCGAAAACTCCCCATGCCCGGACAGCATCCTGGGAAACGCACGGTAATTTCACTCACATTGAGTTTATTTAAATGATGATTATTATGATTATTATGGCCGCGCTTGGCAGCTGGTCATCTCCGGGACGCTGAGCTGAAGTCGTGAGCTCATGCACAGAAGCGGTACGGATTAACGCTCTCCCTCCCACACGGCTGCACACAATCGCCATTACGGTAGAATTTGCACGTCCATTTAGTCGCCCACCGCAACGCTCGCGCACACACACACACCGACGGCCGTGAGCGGTGTGATCCGACGAGAGCATAAATATTTATTAATGCACCCGCAGCCGTAATCGTGCGTTTGCTGTGCTAACAGCACCAACTACGCTGCCAGCCAGCTAGCCAGCCAGCCCGCCATAGGAACACACCGATTGGCCTAGGTTAGGGAATCGGAAGGTTAATTGCCGGCTCTAATCGCCCATCGGACCACGTGGACCACAGACATGCTCGGACACGCCACACAGACTGTTGGTAATGGGCGCGCACACAGCCCAACACAAGCACAAACACTAGTAACTGGTGTGCAGATTGGATTTGCTTTTTGGGTAAATAATTTCACTAATGCGCACCGACTGAGCGACGGAGTTTTGGTGCAGGCATTGGAGACTAGCTTCGGAGTTCGGACGCCTGTCGGAAATTCGGCACCCAGGCATCGTACACGAACTTGCTCGGACTTGTCTGTCGACTTGTTGTTGATGGTCAGAAGTCAACGGTGACGATAGCATCTAAGCACACTTTGAAAGACTTTGAAAGATATCAAGAAGCATCAATCTCCAACCACAACCACACCACCTACCAACGTTTGGACCTGTAGGAGTCAGACGTTTCGCCCTGAAATGTGCTCCCTTTAAAGCTGCCTCGAAAGAACTTCGCCAACTGGGTCAAACGTACAAAAGCTAACTCCTAAATCTCAGTCGCTTGCTGGTCGGTAAAGCCTCACTAACTGGCTTTCCCTTCAATAAGCTGAGAGGGTGGCAACTGCCGTTACCGTGGCTGGCGTACCGTTTCCTGAGAGGGCGGGAAAATTTATTGCACACGATCGCAACAAACCGCTCGCGTGAGCGTCACCAGCCGACGCTGGATTTGGATTAGTGTGTTAGTGGTAAAAAATTACCGCCAGAAGCCCCTTGCCAACCGGCAGATATAGAGTGCTCCATGCGTCCCGCTGGGTGTACACTGAATCGATGACTTAATATCATTGTTGTACTACGAATTCGAGGTTCTACTTTTAGGTTCCTCGACAGATAAACCAACTTCCGTCACGCTTGTTACAACAACTTGATGTTGATAATCTCACTCAAACCGATTCCAAACCAACGCATCCACCCACAGCCCCAAAACTCGCCGCACGACGAAAGTACACAACAAATAAACAGTTGTCAACGCTGACATAACCAGCTCACGGTCCATTGAGCGCCCACGTAGCGCACAAGCGAAAGAACACTTTCGCTTTCCTGCCCAAGTGACAGTGGCTCAGCGTCCGCTGAAATCTCAATCGAGCGGAACCGGCCAAATTTTGCAGTGGCAGACGCGCCTCCCAATGCCGAATCTGTTCCGTCTCGGCTCAATGACTCTTTCAACCTTATTCCTCGGTCCACCTCGGTATCGAGGCATCTGTATCGCTCGTTCACTCAGCTATTTCCTTCCTAAGACGAACACCAAAACGCACTAGTAAGCACATGTAACATGAGCTAATGGTGCCTCATTTATGTGTTTTTTTTTTCATACCTTCTCGCAATTATTATCGAAATAAAATTTCCAATCCTGCGAAATTGACACATTGTGCACAAAAGAAAAACTTAGCAGACATTTTGATCATTTTTTAATTCCCCTGTTCTCCATCTTCTTTTACAGGTATGAAAACGGCTGTTTTTACCTTGCGAGTGCGAGTCCATGCGGCTCGTGTCGGTGTTGTTTTTCGGTGCCGCTGTTTTCCTTTCGCGAAACAGCCGTAAGTAAACTTCCATCGAATTCCAAGAAGTCGGAAAAACATTTCCCGGCACCGTTCCGAAGCTGCGCTTATCGAGGAGTAATTTTTGTTTTACTTGAAAATTGAGCCGTTTCGCGGCATATTTTCAATCAAAACTTTGCGTCATGAGAAATTGTCACGTATTTTTACAGTTTATTTTTGGTTTTATTTTTTGCTCCAAAGTTTTGCTAGGCCAATTCGTTTGAACCTATTTAAGCCGCGTCCTAGCTACGTGCTGGATATGATGCGGATGGACTAGCATTAATTGCGTGGATACATCTCATGAACGAAGTTTGTGCTTTTGGAGCAAAATATTGATCGTGCTTTTGTAGAATCTGAGGCCCATTTTTAAATCCTGGTTTCCAAGAGAGAGAGAGAGAGAGAGAGAGAGAGAGAGAGAGACATCTGGAAAGAATCAAGTTTCCGTACGTACAAGAACACTGACTCGAGCTCTTCCAACCGGTTCGAAGCAGAAAAAATGCAAACCCTCGAGACACGCGCAAGCCAGTTGAAATCCTTCGACGTCCCATTCGCAACCCGCCCCAAAATCGCCACCACTGCGCCACAATCCACGTCCAGCTTTAAAGGCGGCACATTTCATCGCCGTTACTTTCCACCGTTTTTCGATAAACCGTTTTATTTTTCGAAAGTTGCCCGTTTCTTTGCCTGTTCGCTGCAAGGACACACACACAGACACATATATATATCTCGGTGAAGTTTGGCGAGAGAGGTGATCGCCAGAACGCCAGGCTCGCGTTCGAGTTTGCGTAACAATTGCGCAACGGCGCAAGGGCAAATGAGTGCAAATTTTTACACCGCACACGTCACTTGCTGGTCACGCTTGTGGGCCAACTTTTGAAGTCGAAGCACAAACGGTCGGACTTCATTAGCCGGGTCATTCAGTACCATTTCGGACATCCACGGACTCGTTAGTCGTTGGTTGGAGGGGGATTCTGTGGAGCTTTTGGGAAAAAACCCCAAAATGCCAAGTACGCCTGCAGGTACACCAAGTTCTCCGAGCGCTTCCGGTTCTTCGGTGGGAAAGAATCAGCCTAGTTCACCATGCAAAGGGCTCGCAGTAATGAGCGGAGGAAGCTGCCGCTCCATAATGTCACGGGATGACGCGGAACCTCCACCAAACTTTCACTTTCCCGGCCGCATTACATCACTTTACACTGCACTCGTTTTTTTTTTGTTTATTTCCCTCCGCGTAAAAGGGTATAAAATATACGTGAACTGAATCGCACCGTACGCGTTCGTTGTTTCGTTCCGGGTGGTTTGCTGTAAACTTTACGCTTTTTTTCTGCTCCCAAACAGCTACTCGGTTGAGCTTGGTTGAATCTGGAAGCTCCGGTTCACCTGAATCGGCATCATCATCAAGCATCTTGCGGCCACGGATCGAGCTTCGATCGAGCTGCGGGCTTGAGATTGCTCGACCGGGCTCGACGGAAGACCGCTTTGCGAATCTTTCCTCCGCTCGCCGGGCGTGCAGTCAATATAGCTTTCTTCTCCACCCTCTGAAGCGGCTGCATCGCCCATCGGCGAACCGTGAAATCGCTTCGTTAGTGAATTTATTTAAAACAATGTTCAACCGCACCGTTTCGGCTCGCTTCACCGACTCGGGCGCCCTCGACCTAGTCGAAGAAAGTGCGGACGAAGTTAACTATTTTACACCAACCCCGCCCTACCACATCTAACACCACCTGCGCGCACGAAGAATGTGGAGAAGAATTTCGGTGAAATTCGATTTAGTTTTCTCTGCTCCGTGGGCCCGGGCCTGTGTTTTCCTTCGGTGTTTTCCGTAGCCACCCGGCGAGGACTTAATTAACCCGCCAACGAACCGCAAAACGAACCACTGTGCTTGATGACAGGAAACAGGGGGATGACGGGGGCGAGGAGAGAGTGTTGAATGCCAATACAATACCACCGGCCTAACGTAATCTGTGTATTTGTTATGCTGGTTTTAGAAATTCTACACGAAACGGGTTACGGCTCGGTTCGGTCATACATAACCTCAGTACTACATAATGCATACGGAAAAGGGTTCGTGTATTTAATGAAATTTTATTAATGATGCGTTACGTCTCCATTTCATGTACAAAATAACGCCACTCGGAGGGGAAAAGGCCAACGCATTTAAAAATAAATTAAAATGCATAAAAATCTCCACACCTGGCATTCCGCCACTCATTAAACACCTGCCCTCAGCGTTCGCCCTCAGAAAGATTGTTTGAGTTGGTAAAATGCACCGAAATAGCTTTTTAATCGCTGTCAACCGCACAATGGAGACAACGCGATTTACGGCCAGTAGCAGCAAGTGTATATTCACTTCTTTTAGCACCAGTCGCCCAAGAATTACCGCGGTGCCAAAACGTTTTTTTTTTTTAATTTCTTTAGGTCAAACCATTCTCAGCCGATGTGCCGTGCGAGATCGGCTGTTTTTCCGGCGGAAACGCTGCCCGTTTGTCTCACGACGCTGATGGCTTGGGACACGCGAATTTCAGTGCCATGAGGGCAGCAAGTGCCCGCTGCATGCGGGAGTAATTACTTCATTTCAACACCACGGTCGTAAAGCTGTTGGACTTTGTTTTTTTTTGCCCTGTTTCTTACTCATTCTCTCTTCGGCCGAACTTGATCAACCTGATCGGGTTGGTTGGCTGACGGGTAAGGTCATGCGAATACCGCCGTTTGAAGGACTTGCCGTGATGTAAATTGAGTGGAACAAAAGCAGTGCACTCACACTGACACATGCAGATTGCGATGGTACGATGATGATAAGAGGAGTTAAAACCAAATTAAACAAGACTTGGGTTTCTTAGTTTCACTGGCGACGATCTGTTGTTGCCAATGCTATTTAGTTATTTAGCAGCTGTTACGACTGGAGCTACTTCTCCACAGCACAGTGAGAAAATATTCATCGAAAAGTAAAAAATTAATCAACTCTACATTCAAATTATTTTGTAAAAAATTTGTTCACCCATTGTTTTCGAACATCAAGTAGACAGCTGATCCTATAAAATGTATAAAATAAAACAATAAATGAAATTAATAATGCAAACAGAAAAAAAACAACCTCAAGCTCAATCACTCGCGAACTATGACTCGTGATTACATTCTTACACCGCAATACGGTAGACTTCCCAAAATAGAATAAAAAAATTCTTAGCCTTCCTTTCTCAACACCTTCTCAGTCTCGAAATTTGAATGACGTCCACTGACCACGCGTGCGTCGTAAATCACTTTTCGGCCATGAAAATAACGGATCCGTTTGGAGGCAGCACTCGAGACGGAAAGAAAAATGAAAGTACTTGATCCGGTCGCCCCGGAGCGCGTAACGCGTTGATGGTCAATGGCTCTGGTCACTCTGGTCCAACAGGCCAACCCAGCAACCGACACAGCAGAGATTGCAGCAGCAACACCTGAAGGCTAGTGACCGAGCCTGTGGAAAAAGCAGCCACAAGAGAAAAAAAAAACTGCTGCGACTCCCACATTAAAGTGGGCAACGGTTTGCGGATCATTAATGGCCCACCCCATCACGAATGGGAGGGCTCGAACAGCCCGGGGTCCGGGGGGAGGGAACCGGTTTTTGGTGTTGCTGAACTTCAGCGCCATATTCGTAGAATTAGTTCAGCCGGTTGTGTCGCTCTCGCTCGGCGCTTCGGAATCGGCTCTTAATTGGTACGTAATGCCCAATCGAACCGAATCCTAATGGTCAGCCCCGATCGTGATGGTGGTGGTGGTGGTGGTGGTGGTGATGATGATGATGATGATGATGTCCTCCCGCTGTTGCATTCGCCCAACGGAACGGATTCGATTCTATATTTATCAATTAATTGGACGTAACGAATTGCGAATGGTCTCGGCAGACAATAGCCGCTGGGTCCAGCTGTCACCCGTTTGTGTAAGTGTGTGTGTGTGTGTGTGTATGTGTGCGGATGCTATAAATTATCCACCGGCAAAGAGCAAGAAGAAGAAGAAGCAAAAAACCTCCCAGTGTTGCTGCCTCGGGGACAATTTCTAAATCCGGCATCGATGGCATTCAAACGGTTCATTTGACAAGAACAATCGCTCCATTCACTTAGCTACCATGCCATGGCAGTGGAATTGTTTTTTGGACACATTTTCGCGTGTCGTGTAATTAAACACCGCTCTAAAGTGCGCTGACGCTATCGGTACGGTAGCGATCAATATTTAACAGCCTCTGGAAGATATTGACACAAGCCGTTTCCGGTTATTTTTTTTATTGCAATAAGATTGAGGCGTGCGAATTTGAACACTGCCGACCTCACCTTGAACCCAGCAACGAAGAAGAAGTAGAATCCAAGGGTTGCGAATCTTATTGGCGAATGCAGCCATCCTCCTCGGTCCGGCCAAGCAGCCAGCCAACCGAAACCATCCCAAACCGCATCGGACGTGATGGATTCGATCGGACCGTTTGATTGAGCTGTGTTCATTTGGCGTCAACCAGTTTCACCTGCCATCGCCGGTGGGCTATAATTTAATTTAGAAAATGTAGCCATGCTTCCGTTTGGCAAAACAGAAGAAAAAACCATACTAAATGCCTCCCAAATGGACGGTAGGGATGTTTCCGGTGTTTTTGTTTATTGTTTGGTACCTCTTTTATTCGTCTACTCCTAAAACTTAAAAGCCACAGACCACAATTGAAAGGTACTACGGTGTATTAATGCTGATTAAATAAATCTTCAGCGTGTTCAGCGAGCCCGCCCACTGGCAACCTTTTTTTACCACGTCTTATGATTGTGGAACGCACCAACCCTAATCAGCTCCCGACACCCAAAACTCAGCCCATCGCCAACCCGTTACGTCCGCATTATCCATCTCAGGGGCACCCTTATTACCTGTCGGCAGCTCTCGGTCGGGTCCGTTCGCAGGGAACAGCATGTTTTATTTATGAGACATAATTGGGCAACGCAACGAGATGTGCAGCCGAATCAATCGTTCTCCGGAATCCGGTAAGAAACGCGCTCCGGCGAGAAGAACCACGAAGATCTTTCCTTGCTCCGCTTCCGCACCGTTTGGTATGATTTATTGCGCAATAGTTATGTCTCGATGTGTTCATCTCCTTCCATGCTCGGGCCGCTTGTTAGAGTTTGGAGCAAATAATGAATGGAACTGGTTGAAAATTGTAACGCCACCAGTACCGCTTGTTTGAAGGGTCGTCGAAGAAATCGGACCTAATATTATGCTGTCGATCAGTCATCGATCAGACGATCAGGTCGGCATGTATGCACGTACGGCGTAACGAGCAGGAGGTAACCTGCCAATCTTGCTTGGCCCGACAATGGCCTGCCTCTCACACACACACACACACACACACACACACACACACACACACACACACACATGAGCGCTCGATGGTCTTCTCATACAGCAGATGGCACGATGAGGGGTACTGTTTTTATTTAGGTCAACCTCCTGTGCAGACTCCATACGCGATACGTGTTGTGATGGCGCAATCGCCCGCTCCTATTGGGGTGCAGACGATCGTGTTCACACACCGCAAGAACGTACCAAAGCTCGATCGCCGATCGTTGCTTCCTATCCGCGTAGCATCAGCAGGAAAACCCTTCCAGCGATGGGATCCAATCCGTGTGGTCCGCTTGCATTAGTTTGATGGCGGCAGGTGTGGGGAGGCGCCCATGTACGGCGAGTTGTTTGCAAATAATTGGCTACAACTTGATTGATTTTTATCAACCTGCCCGGGTCGCGACATGGGCTTTGACCCTTTGCCCCCATGTTGGACACGTCACACGTCGGGAGGTGTTTTTACCCTTTTTTTTACTCCTTTGCGAAATCGATTTTTAACTCATTATTTTAACGCCGCAAGCAACGGCCGAGTCGTACCCGCGGATTTAGCAGATCATTTCAGCATCAGTTCGTGCCAAAATTGGACCTGCCGCACGTCAAACACGCTCGGCGTGGCACCTGTGATCGCCGCGTTCACAATCCGGGCCACAAGGTGCGCCCGATTAAGTGCGCCGATCGGCAGGATGGCCCAATCCGTGATTTCTACTGTGAGGATCTATGCGCGATCTCGCCGGTACGGTTACATAAATGGCGGTGTGGCCCCTCCGCGAGACCAGGTAGCTCTTATTTTTGGCGAATAAACTTTCACCCGGGTATTTGCAAGTGGAGCAAATCATTCGTCTTACCGCACGCACGCGGGGCAGCGCGGAGGCTTTTGGGGCTGCGCTTAATTACAGGGCGCGTGTGGGCCATTGTTTTTACAATTTATTCACCTCGCGCAGCGGATTCCCGTTCGGTTTACCTTAATTTCGGGTCGATTGTTACGTCTCACTTTCACGGAATCGAATATGCAACGAAAATAGTTCACTCGAGCAAATCCTTTCTAGCTGGGGTTGGGTTTTGCTTTAACCGTGTGCGTTTTTTTTTTTTTTTTAGTTTGTTTTTGATTGTACGATAATATACCCAAGGGGAAGCTAAATTTCGTCGACCGTTCCGGCGCTCGCAATGATTAATGCGTTTGCGAACGTTACGACGGCCGTAACGATTTGATATGCTGAAGATAACCGACGTCGGGCGTCGAATAAATATTGATGATAATAATTTGTGGAGAAATTCAATTCGTACGCTTTCCAGCGCTCGAGACACCCGCACGTAACGAAATTGCCCTTTGCACAGTCATGTCTGAAGAACACGCAGTGGAAGACTTCGTGCCCTTCGACACCGTTTTTTGCATGACCCTCCATTCCTCGGAGGAGCATTTTACAGGTAAATTATCGTGTCGACCTTTCTCGGCACCGAAACCCTCACGCGGGATGGTAATTTACGCCGGTGTTAGATGCCGCCTTCCATACACACCAGAACAAAGGACCATCGGAAATATGTACAATCGAAATAGGCGTGCAAAATTTCTGAGCAAAAGAAGCACATTTTAACTTTTAAACGATCTGCTCGACAAGCAAAATCGTTCGGACGGTTTTCTCAACTAGAAAAGGTCACCGAAATGGAGCATCATCAATGGAAGAAATGGTCGCAAATGGGACACACAAACGTCGCGCAGTTGGAACGGTGAAACGGTTTTTCCAGTTACCTCCCCCAATTTCCCTGCCACCCAAACGCGCTCTGTGCGTTCTCTCTGAAACGCTGACGATGAGAATGGGTTTGGCAGCGAGGGGATGGAAAACCGCAAGCTCTTTAGTCGCGTGTCCCTTTACTACTGCTAAAAGGGTCGCTGATAGCCCTCCGGGAAAAACAACGTACCTGAAAAGTGCGCCACATTAATGGACGACGACGACGACGCCGACGACAACGACTTTACAACCGCACTCACCCAAACATTGCGCCATTGTTTTCACCCTTGCCCGTGGTACCGCGGACGCTGTGGGCGACACAACATTTTATTTGCCCACCCACCCCACCGAAAAAGGTTGGGGACATGATCGGCGGTTGAAGCAATACAGCCGAACGATTTATTACGGTTTTTATTTCGTTTTAATCGTACCAACAATCGAAAGTGCTCGGATCGGCCGAGTGTGTTGGTGTGTTTGAACGTTGTTTGGATCAGGTGCTTTGACCCGGCGGCTTCGCAGGGGTGGAGAGCTTTATGCGGCCGCCACATTGTTGGCGCAAATGACCAAACATAAGCTTCGGGTACACGGTGGAGAGCGGCGAGGGCGGTTTGGCGCCGTGGAGTGGTTAAGCTCGAGATCCGAATACGCTCGCAGCAAAAACACAACGGCACTGCACACGGTATGTCACCTCCCAACGGGCGGTTCGATTGTACGAAGGAAAACGTGCGCGCGGTGCGGCGCAGGGACACCCATTGTCACATGGAACCGGAGTACTCGAGCTAGCTGTTACGTAAGCGAGCCGGTAGTAGGAGCTTACATGGTGCTAGGACAATTTGAGCCTTGTTTAAAGCCTATCGGTGGGTCGACCGTCCGACCGCACGAACAATGCGCACACGGGCGACAAACTAGGCCACGCTGAATTCCTCGTGTCAGCGCGCGGTTTATGATGTTAAATGATTTAATGGCCGTGCGGCAATCGGTAATGCAACTTGTGTTGCGATTCACGCTCGCAAAAGCGCGATGATACAATGCTCAATGGGTCCCATTTCTCTCGAGACGGTTTATGATTAGCTAATAGTTGTGTAGCTCCTTTAAGAGCGTGCATGAGTCTCTTTCAACACTGATCCATCCGTTCGAGACAATATTTGACTTATCGGACCATTTCGCTGTCAAAGCAAAGGTTAATTTATGAGATGTTTGCCTAAGAGATTCACAAGAACATTTCACACATTTGATACGATACTTCAAATCTATTTTATATAATTCTTTAAGCCACCAACGATTACTAAAGATTAATTATAAAATATATAATGGGACAGGAATCATCACATACTCTCCTAGTCTTCAAGCTAAACGTAAACACAAAGCAGTTTGGTGATTAGAAAATGTGTGTAAATATTAGAATTAGAAGAACAGAACCCTTTTGTCTGGAATAAAGACAAAATTACCCATCCAAACTGCTCCTACACCCAGTTTTGCCTAACTTCCTTCTTGTTACGCCTTAAAACTCGTTACACAAGCTGATAAAAATCGTCGCTGCCACTGAACCACCCATATAATTGGTCGACAATCAGGTGAAATTAGTTTCAAATAGATTTTTGTTCCCACGAAACAATAAAGGCCCTTTTTCGTTCGCTAGCTCCACCTCACACCCAATTACCCCCCGCGATTGGGAAAGCGATATGGGAAAGGTTATTAAATAATTACAACAACACCAACGAAAACTAAACCCTTCGTACGCAACCGAAAATTTGTGCGATTCGCATGGAACTGGATTATCATCCCTGTGACGGCCGTGCGCCCGAAAACAAAAGCCAAATCAAAGCAGCTAACATGATCACGCGAGCACGAACGACTAGCGAACCGGCAGCTCCGTTGGGTTTATGAAATCGAACATGAACCGGGGAAAATGCGACGTCGCCCGCAAAACTGGGTGGGAAAATGATAACCAAACACACGCTCGTTTTGCTATTTGGTTGTATGATTTATCACCACACCAGTCACCGTGGCGGCATTGTTTCCATCGTTCGCGTTCTTGCCGTTTAAGTATGGGGCAAAAAATGCACTTCGTCATCGGGTGAAGTAAAGCACCTAAACACACAAACGATGAGTAATTCAAATATCAGATCACACTACGTGTGGCGAGCGCCTATTATTAAGCCTACAAACCAGAAGCAACTCCCGCTCGCCTGGGCCAGGGATTATTGACGAAGAAATCATAAGCAAAACATGCGCACACACAATCGTCTGGAAATGCTTATGCAAACCTCCCGGTGGTACCCGGTGTGACCGCAGTAGTAAAGCGTGCTGGGTGAAGTGGTTAGGAAAAAAGTCAATATTAGCATTCATTTCAACGGCCGTTGAGCACGCGGACAAGTGTGCGTGCGTGTGGCTGTGAAATGTGAATCCAAAACTTGACAAGCCGTGACGGTGAAGCCACGAAAGGGCGACGAAAGGAGGTTGTTTTAATAAAATTGAATAATTGTTCATAATTTTACACGAGCGACGAGAGCGCCGGGCTCATCTTTCATTTCCAACGACCTGTCACAGTTGCGGCCTTTAAAGCTTCTTATCTTCGGAACGATTTTCTGCCATTAATGTGTCGTCTACTTTATTTTCATTACACCAAAGGCCGGTGGGCTAGAGGCCGAGAAATATTTCCTTCAAAACGATAAGAGGATCACCGGGAAAACAAATCAATTTAATTACATCACCCTAGGGCTGCTGGCGTACTGCCATTTTTCTTCACCCGCACCGCTAATTAAAGTTTTCCTTTTCGAGGAGGTGATTTTGGACCATAATACGCGGTGGCTTACTTAGATTGCTTAGTGAAAACCCATTGAAATCTCGACCAAAACGATTTTCTGCTATTAAACACACACTTAAAAAAAGGATCATATCTGAACTTAAAAACTACACCACTTCATTATAATAATAAACATTTTAATCTATCATAAACACCTCGATGAAACGATAAAAATTCACCTTCCACCAGTATTACCTCATCGGTCACCATCAGTCGAGAGACCTGAGCGAAAGCTCTTTTAAGTAAATAAATTATTTACGAGCCCGAAATTGTTATAAAAATTTCTCTTAATCCCACATTGGGTGCTCCTCCGTTCAATCCCGGTTTGCTCCACTGGGCGTAAGAAAAATTACACCCACATCCCTGCTCCTGTCCTTGTACTGGGGGGTTGATGGATGGGATGCTCGAATTTTAATTAAAGTTAACTCCCTCAGCACCGTTCCGTTTTCATCGGGTGTAAGAGTACGAAAAAAGTGGGGAATGAAAACACACACACACACATATACACGATCAGCGCAAAAAAGGAATAAATCCTCCAAGTGACCTTCTGGTGGTGTGGAAGAAATATTCCGCAAGGAGAAAGGATTGCTCGGTACCACATCCTGCGCGCGTAAGCGTGGTCACCCCAGACACAGAAAACAGAAAAAGCGAAAGTATGACCCAAACTCTGAACCGTTTCTGTGTGTGTGTGTGTGTGTGGTTTTGTTTATTTTTACATAACTTGTTGGACCAGTTACTTTCCATGTCCGTCATGGTTTCATGTTCACCACCATCACCATCGCCGTCCATCACATTCTTATCCTTGTGTGTCCGCGCGTTTCGGAGCGGGTGTCCCTGTCGCAGGTAGCCGTTTGCATACGAAGTACACGTGCAAAAACTAAACCGGTGGGTAAAAGAAACAAAACGTCCAACCCGAGCGCAAACACCAAATTTTGCTACCATTCACCGAAACTCTGGCCAAGCCCTGGAGCTCCCTTCTACTCTCGGAATAGCCGGACGGCCAACCAGTAATGAGGAAAGCTTCGGGCGACGACAAAAAAGGAAACTTCACCTTAAACACTCACCCAACTCCAGAACCGATTCTGATTGGAGCAGGTTTGTTACAGCTAGCCGGCAGAAGTTACACCAAAGGATGTGTTGAACGTGAAATCACTTCCAGAGTCGAGTTGTTTTTATTCCGTTCCATTTTACACCTTGCACGTACCGGAATATCATACGTTTGAGTGCTTGTGGCTCAAAACCTTAATTTAAGTGACCATTGAGTTTTTCATCACACTAGCTGTTCGAAACACGGGTTTGATTTTGGGTACAAAAAAAGAAGCTTTGGAATGGATATCCATTTTGAATAAATTAGTAGCAGTAAGCTGAAAAGGTGAACATTTGCTATAAATTAACGAATAAATGATACAACAGTTTCCCCACCGCTACCACTGTTTTCGTGTGATTCGTGTGACCACTAGGTAAATCTTCGAATGTAGCCAACGACGCCGCCAGAAAACAACGGTAAAGGATTTTTTTTTAATTTTTCAACCGATCCAAAGTGAAAGGTGAATTATTTTAAAATACATAAAGCAATCGACGAAGTGTAACATTTTACATGGATTTACGTGCCACGCAGGGTTGTTTTAAAAGCGACCTAAGATGCATATTGCATAAGTAAACCTTTCGAAAACACAACGCGGTAACAGATCCTGCTGCTGCCAAAGGCAATCAGCATCTGCATGAGATTAATATGGATGCAGAGTAATTCGATGGGAAAGGGGATCTCGTATGACTTTATAACATTTTATTGCTACTTCCATCCGTTGTTGTGTCTTTTTCCACCTTTATATCACATTTTTAACATTTCACTCATTTACCTCACAAGACTCTTACCAAATTTCGCAACTAACTAATTAAGCTACAAATTGCGGGATAAAACGATGCGTCCAAAAACCTGCGTATAAATATTCAACCCAAGTTAACCTGTGCAATAAATGCTATTTAGCATAAAAATAACACCCGTTTGTGTGCCAGGTTTCTTTGCCACCCAACCACGCTATCATGATTAATTTGCTCAATTTAACACTCAATACGGAAAGTTTGTTCACCGGCGAACACATTGCATCACTCGATTCCGATGTCGATTGAAGCCAGTCTACCGAATGACACCCTACCTGGGTCATTAGTAAAAGGGTTTATGACCTACCTGCTACCAAAAAATAGAGAAAAAAACACTGCAGGCGTCCAGGAGCAAATGGAAAGTGGATAAAAACAACATAAGAGACATTATCATCTTCGCCTCACCCCTCGCCAGGTGAATTCCTCTAAACTCGAAACAATCAAATAAAACAATTTCCCCTTCCCAACGGCACCGTACCGAATCGAATAAACATACCTCGCGGACCGGTTCGGGCCGGATCAAATTGAGATAAAATTATTTTAAACCATTAGTACCGATATTGTTTGTTCAACGCGGGGTGCTTGTTTGGTGTCGCGAAGCCAGTTGGGTGATATGTTTTTTTTCATCGCTAAGAAAGGTGAATTTTCACACCTTCCCTTTTGTCAACTTTCCTTTAACGACGGACAATTCGGGAGGCTGCTATAGCAGTGATCGGATTAGGTTCGAGTCGGGTGTCTTCGAGAAAGAGAAACCACCGAACGTGCCCCGGTTGGAAAACCGATTCGACCTCTCCCTCCCGCACCGGAGCTCGCTATCCCGCGGTTGGACGGATTTCCGGCTTAAATGACTCACCGAAACGAACCAACCGCGGTATTTGTTCCTTCACGAGGTGCCATCGGCCATCGGTTGGCTAGCTGGCTGGTTGGCTGGCTGGCTGGCTTGAATTATATTGTTTGGAGCATAATTGAAAATAGATTAAATTTCTCTCCCCGGTTTGCTCGGTGCGAAACCGGCCCGGTTGGATCCCAGTCCGCGCTTCGGTTGGACTGCTGGAAGGAATTGGACGTGTGACAAGCGTGGTACGTTTATTATGGCCATTATAGTGGGAAATTGAATTAGCAACCGTGGTGGAAAGAAAAGCTTTACGAACCAGTGGAATATAATACTTTTTTATTTGCTCCGGAAATAGTTTCATTAATTCCAATAAGGTGCTAATTATACTTAAATTGAATTTTAAAACTGAACAACAGCGAACTTATTCTGCTAAAAGAAATATTTCTATTTTTTTATTTTTCTTTCTAAGCAAACTCAACCATTTAATTGGTTGAATAATCTTCTCGATCACTAGTGTCTGTGATCGCAAGCGTCAAGCGACTTTTTATTTTAAAATCGGATAACCCTCAGAATCATGAAAACCAACTTTTAAGCAAAAAGTACAAATGGTTTCATATGAACGATAAATTAATTATCATTTCCATTTCTTTTTCATTGCAGGTACGAGAGGCATCTAACCTACATTTCAACATAAAAAAAATTATGTTAACACCTATCCGTAAGTTGATGATTCATTGTTTTGCACACAATGTGAAACATTCCACGAAACACTTAAAAATTTTAAAGCATATTGCACTTTCACGTCAACTCTACCGTCCTTTGTCAGATATGACATTTTTCTTTTGGGTCTGACCAAAGAAAGTGAAGGAAAGATTCCACAGACACACTCACCATGCACCGTAAGTTCATAACGAACTCCAACAGTTTGCCATACAGAAGCGTCTTGCTCGCGAAAGTGAAAAACTTTTGCAATTTTAACTCCCGCGGGAAACGCAGACAGTCTGTCCAGCCGGCGAGTGGGTGGAACAAAAATTTCCATAATAATTTCATACGCTAACATGAAATGGGCAAGCAAAAAACGAAAAGCGAAACGCAACAAGTTGCGAGAGGGAACCGAAAAGGGCCCGTGGACTCCTTCATTTGCCTACCCTTTTCCAATGGGTACAGTGGAATGGACACACTTTTCATTCCCCTCCGTTTCTGGTTCTGAGGTCTAGTGTTACACGACCTAGTGCGACCCACTTTTTCACACCATCTCGCTCGCGCTGCGCACACTAATTCAATTGCACCGCAATTAATACGCAACTATCGCTGGAAACGGACGGCTGTTTCGGTGCCGGTGTAGGTGAGAAACCCTTTTCCTTCGCCCATTTGGAAAGTTGGAGAATGGTTGCCGACTTGCAACAGACTAGACCGCAACCCCGGGCCGGTTCTATCGGACGGACAGAAGAAACCTTCTAATGCTCCAAATGGTGTTGTGATAGTGTGTTTGCTTTGGCCACCGAAAGCCTAAGGCGATCCGGTCTGATCGCCAGCTGTAATTGCACGGTACGTCCTGGGCGCTTACCGATGGCGTTGGATAATGAAGTTGGCTCTTTTTCTCGGGCAATGTTTTCACACTCACCGGCGGTGGGGAGGTTTTGCGGTTTTTCTTCCAAGCACAAATACCTGAACCTGCACCGAAACCCACGGCGTAGGTGCACCTCATTTGCAAGCTTGCGGTGTTGATTGTTGCCCCAACGGCTGCTTATCACTGAATAGAAACAAACTCACAATAGTACCACCTGTACGTGTTGGTTTTTGGAGTGAAACGAACCAGCACCACGGGTGTTGGTTGGAGAGTATTTTAGAGCCATTACTCATGATTACATTAAACTGATACGGGATAGTTCGTAACGGGAGTGGATGATAATTGAGATAACCAGATTGCAGCAGCAGCTGAGCAGCTCTTGTAAAATCCCAATCGATCCAAAATTATCTTCACGCTCCTACATCCGTCTCGATGGCGATGGAGGTGTTGAAAATTAGGTTTCAACGCAATGGGAAAGTCCACGCCTCATTGGAAAAAAGAAACGAAAACAAAGTTTGGAATGAATCATATTAACGAAATAGTCATCAAATCGATCTGCCTGCCGTCACCTTGGAGGCGTTCGGGCACGAAATGGAAGCTCGTGTGGCATGATGACTCACGCGGCACCTTGACAAACATTAAGACCAAGGTTACTGCATTAAGATCAATGTCGCCATGCCGGCGGTATAATGGAGATGCCTCCATCAGACCAACCATCTCCACCTCGAAATGTCCATTAATTATTGATTAATCTACAAAAGCACCGAAGAGTATGCAAAACCTCCCCAGACTCCGGCGTGCAATTATCGCTGCATCCGAGAGACACGCAGCGTGGGCCGCACGGACAGACGCACACTGAACACGGGAAAACACTTTCTTTCTGCCAGTGCCGGCTAATGAGACGAGAAAGTTTCTAATTTCCAAAGCCAACCCTAGTGGACGGTGCAAAAACATACACGCGCGCAGTCGAGTTTTCCGAACGATTTTTGCAACCCCCGATCAAACAAACATGCACCCCGCGATCGGGTTGTGATGATGTCACGTGACGTGGGGAAGGTTGCGTCTGCTTGCGCACACGCCAAAACTTGATCGCTTCAAGCGATGTTTACGCGGAATTGGAAAATCCGGCCACTCGCATCGTTCGCAGCATCCGCGAGTTCGAGTTCCTGCCTGACACCTGCCACCATTGGGGTGGGGTTGAGTGGAATGGGACACCGTGGACGGAAAAGAAAATACTAAATTATCGCGATGTATCACTGGCAGGAACAGGGAGAAACTTGTCTCCCCGGCAACGAGATGCGCCTCCAGGGATTGCTCGTTACATCGATGCTTTGGATCGAAGAGAAAATCCACGCCGGTTTTAATGGCCACGCAAACTCGTTCCCTTCGGCGGGCAGCAATTACGGGATTGCGAGTTGAAACGCAACGGTTTTACTTTAGCTTGAAGTAGTTACGTAAACCGTAACGCATGCGATGCGTTAATCGAACCCCGTGACGGAAGTGTCCACTCTTGCTTCCTGGGGAAGCTGTGGTTGCGGCTTGACCTGACCTTCGTCGTACGCGTGGACAACCTCTCAACCCGTGCGGAGGACGCTTGCTCCAACCGTTGCAAGGTTAAGTTCACACCCCATTCGCCCTGGTAGATGGCGCACCCGGGGCACAGTGTTGGCGTTGAAACACACAACCGCTTTGCCATTGACTTTGAGGTTCGTTAACGAGGGCAAACGCTTTTTTTGTTTTGTTTTTGGACTATGCTACTGCAACTTTTTGGCGAAGGTTTTCCCAGCGCTATTTCCAAACCAATTGTAACTAAAGGCCGCGTACTTGCAATTCACTCGCCGGACCGGACCGGGCAGAAGATGGCAATGAAGAGGAAGCCAGACGCTTGGAATAAAAGCCCACATTTAAGTCCTAACTCAGCCGCGAGTTATCGACTCGGCAATCGGTTCGAAGCCTAAATCGATAGCATTACGTCCGAAAAAGAGGCCAATTTTCTTGCCGTCAGCACAGCGGGCTGAAACAACTAATCAACAGTGGCATCAAAAAATGGAGAAAAAAAATCTCCATTCCCGTTCGCCTGACCTTAACACCGGCAGCCGGCACTCCACCAAGACCGTGTGAGTTCTCGAACCGCTCAAGGTAACTCGGGCTGGACTCGTTCGGTGGCTGTCAACCACAGCATGAACGTGGACATCAAACGAGCGCAACAAAGCGATCCTAACCTAACAAAAACCTCTGTGCCCAGAAACTCACATGGGCACCGCGAGTTAATGAGGTACGAGACACCAATCGCACTGGCTTAACAGGGGCATTAACTGGCAGATCTAGATTCCAAGACCGATGTACAAGCAATGCCTGAGCCGAACGACGGTAAGGTCGTTAATTGCTTCGATTTGAATTTGGAGATTGGATTGGGACGTGATAAGTGTCCAGGCACATTTCCCTGCTGGGACCACTCGATCATAATCGCGCTAATCGCATTTACTCATGAGTGCATTTCGGCAAAATAACTGACGACCTAGTGCGGGGCACAACTTTAGAGTCCGGTTTATCGCTATGAGGGCATCGTAATTGCCGTAAATGGTACGGATTATAGATAAAGTTTGATCGGTTTACCATTGGTCGCCATGACAACCATGACATCTGTCAATGGAGTTTGAAATGTGGTTTATGTCTAAGTGTTCTCCAGCAGCTGCTGAATGTCCTAACATACGGTGAGAAACAAATTGCTGCTATGAAAAATGTATTCATCATATTTCTTTAATAATAACAAATAAATAAACAGCACTCAAACAGTGAGGGCATAGCCTACAGGTGTTGGTAGCGAAAACAAGCGACTTTCTTCCTCAACGGCTGGGACGACTTCTGGGTACCAGCCGGCTCTATTATGTACCATCTCGTAAAATCCCCTCCCCCTCCCCTCGCTATCCACTCCCGCTACCACAAACCGAAACGGGGCGCCCTTCGAAAGGTGCATAAACATCACTCATCCCAGCTTCTGCTTCGTGTAATTTATCTTCCACTCGACGGCGAGGTCGAGGGCTCCCGTGCGATTAGACGATCACGAGACGGCCGGCCTGCAGTTTACGAACCCATCAAAACCCCATCATCAGTGGCGATAAAAGTTGAAGTGGCGATAGAGTAGCGCAGCTAGTGATCGAAGCGAGCGAAAGAAGTAAAAAACAAGCAACATAACCGCCAGCCTCCTCTCCGCATAGACCGGCTGGCACACGGTGTTGATATCGATCCGGGAGAAATTCGCTACTTGCGACCGGTAAAGCGAAAATCTCACTCGAACCGCGGCACCGTAACCGGTTTTCCGAACCGGTCGGCCACCATTAAACTAACATGCTAATCTTATCAATTTTCCACTTCGATCCGCAACCCGACGTTGTTTTCCGCACCCGGTGTTGGTGTGTGAGTGTGAGTTTTTTTTCCCTCTGACACCGAAATTGCACACCGGGGGATACGATGGAAAACCGAACCATATGGTGGACAGTTTCGGACAGTACGTGTGCGTGAAAAGGCTCACCTTCCGCTGCGGGCGGGCGAACAGAACACCCACCCCCGTTGGACGTGTCGCGTCGTTCCGTCCACGACACTGACGCTCGAGTGCGGGGTTTTGAATAACTTCATTAGACGGGAGTGGCACCACAGCGTGCATGCAAATTAAGCACCAGCGGGAAAGGATCCGATCCTTCTTTGCATACACAAAACGGCCCTTTTGTGGTTGGTGGTGAATTTTCTCTACGCCACCCCGCACCACCACCCCGACCCCGAACATGCAACCCAGAAGGAAACGCACAATTGGTCATAATGAAGCGTTGTCACACCGGCGTGGGTCCAAAAATGGATCGCCGATCGTCCGATTTCGATTTCTGCACACTCATGTGTCCAGACATCGATAATAATCTACCGGGCACGGGAGTGCCCGATGGTACGAAATTTCCATTCCGAATAATCCCGCACACAGTGAGACAGTTTTATGTAACCGAAGACCGAGACTTGGTGACGGTTCGCAGCTGCACACACTTCATCGTGGCGAAGAGAGGCACATCGGCGAATATTCGATCCAGCTTAAACCATTTTTCATCCCGCATTGTGCACGACAATCTGCATGCAACATGTAAGCAAACATTCGTTTGGCGTTTGATTCACGTGACAGCCAGCCGTTGCAGGACACAGCTGGGAATTGATAGCAATGGGAAGTAAATAAAATAGACTTGATCCGTAATAAAACGAGCATCATTTTCTCGCCCAGTCACTGCATCAAGCGAAGCTTCGACCGATATGAAAATGAGCAAAAAGTTGTAACGTTGTTTTCCTCTGCCTGCCATATTCCGGAACACAATTTATTCCGACTTGTCTCACATGGATCCTCACTCCGTACCAGACGGTTTCATGAGCCGAGTTCTTGTTTCACTTTTTTCACCTCCTCACAACGCTTCATTTCGGAACGGTGGCTTTTGCTTGTCTGGGAGCTTTTCGTGTAATGGTGATCCTTTTTTTCTGTTTTCTCCGGCTCGGGTGCACCGAAATCAATCTTCATCAACACGCCAATGGCGTGGCGTGGTGTGTGAAAGCTTCTCACTACGCAGCCAAAGGCGTTCCGCTGGTATGGATGTACTATTTGTACTATACTAGACAGCGTGGACATCCAGTGATGTAGGAAAACAATGAGAATACACATGAATTTATGTGTATTAAAATTTTCAGAATGGAATGGGAAATGAACCAATTTTGTATTGTTATAATACCATTTAAAATAAATTATTTTTGAATAATTATTCAAAATTATATATTTAATATTCAAAATGAAATATAAAACTTCATCATCATTCCCTGCGTTCAGTCTTAAAATAATGATGGATAGTTTCCACCTGTTTATTCAACCATCGATACAACACTGGCACAAACAGTACGTACACATTACACTACCCAAGGCATGATGTGGTGGCTTCCAAAAAGGTTGGGCGGAGGGTGGGTGGTGGGATGGTGGAGAGGTCAGGACAAAACGATACAACTGTTGATATTATTTCGATAGCACAACATCACAGCTGAGACGTCGCAGCCAGGCACACCACCCGGCGGGTCGATCTCAAACGGGAAGATTGATGGCTTGGGGTGGGTTTTCAGGGCGACCACCAACCACCAAGGCAAGCAACAGTCCCCAACAGTCTAACGTGTCGTGTCACCGGTGTGACGTGCGAAAAGCGAACCCATTTCCCGTGCAACAAAATACGAAAATGTATTTCCCAGCGGGGAAACAACCAGCTTTTGTTTACCTACCTCCGCCGATGAGTTCTTGTGGCGCTGCGTGTTGCTTTCTTTCAGCATTGTCGGGCACAAATGGGGTGAGGTTGATTTTCACGGTTTCACTTTTCACCTGCCAACGGTGGGCCGAATAGCAATTGCACGTGCGATGAAAACTGCAGCAACGAGAAAATGCACCAATAACCCCCGCACACTTTCGCTCTCGTTTGAAGCAAATTTATGCTGTGTTACAGGCTACCGAAGGGGATAGTGAGAGGGCGCGGTCATGCTAATTACACTCGAGGGTCGTGCCTGAGGGTGGTAAATATGCGAAGATTAGCCCACGGCGAACGGGGATGGTGACGGAAGAAAAGGTGTCAACCGATTGAATGGTGATTATTTTTCCTTCGCTCTTTTTCCCGCTCTCGCTCGCACGTTCCCTGCCTCGGGCTGCCGTTTTTGAAGTGCGCTCGATAATTGAAGCGGTTGATAAGTACCGTCCCGAGGCTGATCGTTAATTGCGTTGACCAATGCACCTGTTGGGGTATGATTAATGTAGTTGAGAAAAGATTTGCTACGCTGACAAAAATAGGCGGTAGAGGTTGCTTTTAAATATTACTTTAAATTAAACAACAATTCCAAACCCGTCTTCCAAACGATCGTCCAACACTTTCCACGTACTTTCATGTCGTTTGAGATTTAAATTCAACCTGCTTATGTCTACCAAATTGGCACCAATTTCGTCTAGCGTGCGGCGGTACGTCCCGGCTAAACGTATCAGCTAAATTTTAATGCCACAATTGGGCGCCACAGAGAAAGCGTTGCTCCTACCCGAAGCGCGTCTACTTTCGCGCAATATATAGCCAACCGAACCCCAAAACGTGGTGTAACCCACCCATAATTGAGTTACTTTACCGCGAAAACGCAATTTTTATGATGACGCACGGTGCGCCCCAACCGGAATTGGGTTGGGGGCAGCGGAAGGAAGGAAGGTAGAAAGGCTTTTTAAACCCCACGCACCCCATGTTCCATCGGTACACCACAAGGAACCACTGGGGGAGGTGGTGTTTTGGCTGGGAACAGGTTATTATTTTCCTTCCGATATTATCTCCCGCGAATTGAAGCGTGTTTCATGTTTTCGTGCTCTTTTTATCGTTATGTTTTTAATGTGGGTGTACTATGTATGTGCGAGACTTTCCACCGGTGACAAGATAATGTCGAGGGACTCGCTTTGCCTTCACACCGACTGACGTACGCAACGCGCATTTTACACCACTTAATCTGTCATCCGCTTGTAGCACAGTTCGCGCGCATCTCTCCCTTCTCCCTTCTCCCTCATTTACCATCTCCTGTCCACGCGCAAGAAGATATGCGCTCGCTCGTGGTGGTAAGAGCCTTTCGCAAGCCTACCGCAAGAATCACAGCCGCCGTCCACTCTAATCCTCGTAGGAGGTCTTAGATAACTCCGCCACGGCGTACACCACATGAGTGCATTTTTCAATTTGCACCTGCAGCTGAAATTTATGAATCAAATGGAAGTGAACTGGGTCACGTTTCTTGGGCGCTCCCCTTTCCCTCGCAGTGAATTGACAGCGGTGCGGCTGTCATTTAGCGAGCGGGAAAAATTCCCTCACCACCGCCGAACACTCACAACAACGAGCCACTAATCAGTCACCACAAACGATCAATCTTGCCGCAGCAACACGCAGGACAAACTGCAAGACACATGCCGACAAGTTTGTGGTGCGGCTCAAACAGACGCGCACCGCGTTCTCCGCTTAGCCGGCCAGTGAAAAGAAAAGTGAAGGTGAAGAAAAGTTCCCCACGCACCCGTGAGCCTTTTTAACCCTTTATTATGACACATCGATCGATCTTAAAAACCCCTCCGTCTCGCTTCGGTTCGTTTTTCGGTTCGATAGTATGATTTACACTTGGAACGAACAGATCGATTAGGGCAGATCCCCTTCCCTCGGCAGCGACCACGTTACACGCAATTAAAACTTTTACCCCGTTCCGCGGCCCCGGGGGTTCGCAGACCCTCCTTCCCTCCTTCCAGCCGCGCGGCCGTGGAGATAATTGAAAGCATAGTCACTGCCACCTGCGTGGCATTTGTGTCATTTCTTGACGGTGGAAGAGTGGTGCGCGGCGTTCAGAGGGTGCTTTTCTTGTGAATGAATTTTTACGAACAAACAACATACACACCCTCTGAACGTCGGGTGCGTGTAGTGTTTCAGAACCAACCAGTAAGTGCAAATGCATTGAATTATTTAATTGAGGTTGCTGGGGCAGTATCGATTGCATGCAGCCGATTATTTATAGTCGACTAAACGTTCGTTACAAAACCGATTGATTGTTTTCCGCAGCTGTCAGTTGTGGAGCATATTTTACATAAAATATGCATTGTTTCACTTAAGTTTAATTCGAAAAGTTTTAAAAATGTATGAACATTATTCGACATTGTTTGTCAACTTCAATCGCTAGTTGCTTTTTTCGTTTTATATGTGTGGTATTAATGCTACTAACAAAACTAAAAAATAACAAATTTTGCACCGAGTTTTCACATATGCTATATGTTGTTGTAGATACGCAATCGATTGCTAATATTATTAAAACATTTTTTACCGAAATTGCAATCAAATAAAATCTTAAAATTATCAAACAATTCTAGAAAGTCTAGGCCTCAAAAGATAGTATTTTTCAAAACAAGCTTTAAGCAACCTATAACCCACTATCGGTACCGGCTAATGGCCCTAGGCCGATCCCAATTCATGTTCAGCAAATCAATGTACGCTTGTTTAGCAGTGGTGCAATCGGCAAACGGCAACGAGCACTCCCCGAACTCTGTGTGCTTTAGACCACCAGCCACCATAAAAAACAAACGATCGTAAAAACCGCACAAACCTAACCACCCGCGAAAATGTGCAACGCGCGTTCAATGCGTGCTGTGATGTATTATTTACCTTCAGGCGTTTTGTTTTTGTCACCATGCACACCGGGTCTAGCATTACGCTATGAATTACTGCATGTGGAATTTATATGACCACGGCTTGGAGGAAAAACTCGCGCATCGCATCTCCGCATTGAATTTATTTCGATCACGTTTACGCCGCACGTCGTATGAGCGATGCAGTCAGTTCAGTCTGGCACGTGCAGAAGAAAATGCAGTCTTCCAATGTGAAGATACAATTAACTTTCAAAGCTATATTTTAGATATTGAAAAACAATTTTAAACAAATTGTGAACAAAATGTTTCTCAATGGGACAACTTTTCGTCATCGATTTTCACCGAGCCTAGCTCACCCACGATGCAACAGGAATTACATCACATAAATCGCTCGAACCCATTGCCTAACCCACCACAAACCCACCCGCGGTTTGGTTCGGTCACTAATTGCGCTCCGTTTGACTGGTTTGTCACGATTCATCAAGACTTCATCAATGAAAATCGTGGCTTTAAAGCCGGACGATCATTTTGCCCGGGTTCGGGTTTTTGTATATTCATCATCGCGCTTCGTTCCAGCCGGAAAAGCTAACCGAAATGCAAGCAAACAAGCCAACCGATTCGTGGCACATACATCCTCCGGAAGGATAGCGCTGCCCTAGCATTACCGAATGCAACGTGATCGGGATCGAGTATGAAGCAACTGTCGGTCACCTCGCGGAGCCGAGGAAAAACTGGGAAAACAATCCCACCGAAAACGCTCCCGGTCACGGTCACGAAATCCCGGACACCAGGAGCCGGAGGCCGAAAGAAATGTTGGAATTGTATTAAAATGCAGATTTTTCCTGCTTGTGGCGAACGTCGCACAGCTTCACGGCACGTTTTCATTAGATTTACTATGTGGCTGGAGTTTTAATGCCAGATTGGTTGAGGTGAAACATGACAGTTGAGGAAATGTGAAGGAAAATTGAAAGACCTTCGTGGAAAAGGGACCCATGCCACCTTCTCGGTATCATTGTTTTGTGGGATTAGTGTGGCTTTTGCCGTGAAAAAAAAAACCGAATGCAAACAAACAAAGAAAGCCGAAATGGATGAATTTACGAAGAGGCAAACAATATAAATGATCCATTATTTAAAATCTACACTGATTATGGAAATAGATAGCGAGTCAACATCAGATAAAAAAATACTACCTAATTAATAATAAAATATACCACAAACCGACTTTCACCCCTCCAACTTTCGATCGATGCCGAAATAGTCGATAAAAAGATTAATGCTAATCGATTTCTACCCGCTAAAAAGAGGGAGAAATTTTCATTATTAATTACCGAACATTGAAACACGCGTAAAGCTGCTTAACTCTGCCCTGCTCGTAACATGATAAACACACATTAGAGACAGCCGATTTTGACGATGATAGATTACACTTCCCCCAAAGTTACTGCCTGGTGGGCGATTATGAAACCCCTCTGACCAGCACAAACAATCAACCTCCCACAGCTCAACACGCGTGAGACAAACCGGACCCAACCCGGGGAAGAAAACTGTTAAACTTTCCCTTTCGGTTGCATTTCCATGTACCAGCATGGGTGACACTGACAGAGTTTTTTTTCTTAACCTCCGATTATGGCAAATTAAAATCGCTTTCCCGCAAATTGGTTGTATACCTGGGAGGGATTACTTTGGAAGGTTGTCACGTTTTGTACTCATTTCCCTCTCCGGGTGCGGGTGCGCCTCGCTTGGGAGATATCCGACCTGTAATTTCTGTTCCAGACTCTTACACCTTTCATCTCAATCACGCTTTCCTTCAGGATGTAGGTGTTGGATTTGTTAAATCGTCAAATGTTGAAGGCAATGGTTCACTGCACCCGACACGCCGTTTTCCTGCATGTTTCCAACGCTTGCACCGCGCAATAATGAACCGACACGCTCAAAACTCGCCCGGCTAATCAGTTCACCCGACCGCCTGCCGACCCCGGAGGCGGTTTGATTAATCAGATCAGACTTCCTGTCACGAGCCCGGCCAGCCAGATCATCAACCAGATCATTTCGCGCTGCAGCGACTGGCCACGGGTGATTAGCTTACGCTCTGGGGCCCCACGTTTTCCCAAGGGACCAACCCAACCCAACCGACCGACCTAATGACTTCACCAGAGTTCCGTTCAGCTCGTGTCAATCAGACGGATTTCGACACACGAACGTGAAATGCGCCTACTACAAACTTAACCCCGAGGGCAACCGGGAGGAAAACGGAAGGCGACACCCCTCCCCGTGGGGAGTGATTATGCGTCACGGGAAAGCATAACGAGCGGCAGAAGTGATTTATAATTACGTTATTGTTTGGAAAACAAACACCAGCCGGCGGAGAATCGTGGGAGCACAGGTGGGTGGGCCAGCGAGCACGCAATTGGGCACGAAATGGGCGTGAGTGTGACCTACCACGTGCTGGCCAGCGCCAACGCGCCGAGGTGTTTCCGGGAAGCAGCGGTGAAAGGAAAAAAAAGCACACATTAAAAGCTCCTTTTCATGTTTTTTTTTTTCTGGACAAAAAAAACCTTCCAAACCGAGTAAAGTGAGGCAGAAGACATACGACGTCCTTTTTTGCTCCCTCCGTTCGCTGTAGGAGTAAGAAAAATCTGCAAACCTTCCAGCAATTGGTTGATTGATTTATGTCCATACCTAACATTGTTTAGCTATATGCTGAAACGGCATGAAACGTAATAGCATTAGTTTTTACGATATTTTTGTTTTTGTTTCCGCTTCAATCACGTCCATTCGTCCTTGCTCGATGGATCGCTCGTGAGCGTTTTTTTTGCTTCTTATCTAATTTTGTTGTTTTTGCTCTCTTCTTTTTCCAGGTAATGTTAATGAATATTCTGTTCGAAGCCATACCTTATTGAGATTTCTAAGAAACATTCCGGTGCGCAGCAAGTATAAACAGCTATTGGAAGAGCCAAAGCTATAAAGACTTTCACCAGATGAAAACGACATTTCTGACAAATTTCGACATCTTTTGAATTTTGAACATAGTTTCATCCATTTTATAATGTTAATAAAAAATGTCCAAACTTGCTCTCATTAATTTCATGCTTCCGGCAAAAGTTTGCCTCAAATCCCCTTGTTGCTCGCACTTATTTCGAGATGTTATCACGACCCGTTTAAAGCGACATACATTTTTAAGAACGATCGTACCACCACTCTCAACTTCCTCTGGACCGTTTTCACTCTTGCCACTGAAATGTGTGGTGTGATAAAGCATGACATGCATATCACCATCAACGAATCGACAAACTATTCAACAGCTCATGCCTCTTTCCCACCGTATGCATTGGGGCATAGGGTAGGACTAGGAGAAAAATATTAGCACGAAATATCCCCACGACAACTGCCATGCACACAGGCAGCGCACATAGTTCTCGCTTGACAGGTGATAATCAACATGTTGTCGATTGGCCAGTGGGAGTGATTTACAATTTATGGACCTCACTGTTATTTCGGAATACACCGCAAAAACCGCACAGGGTACAGGGTACCGAAAGGAAACCCTTTCACCAACGCCGGAGCCCACTGGAGAGGGCATGTCATCTCAGCCGGCCGTTGGCGGTTAATAAACTTTAATTGATAGATAAATTTCTGCCATTTTCGTGGTTATCATTTCCCAATCGCGGTCCGATTTCGGTCCCGCGGCGCGTTCCGATCGATCGACGCTGTCCCGAACACTTCAGGTGTCAACCTCATATATCGGTTCGGTTTCGTGTGCACCGTTTTCGAAACACTTCAACCGTCGATGCAGCAACGATCGCATGCACACACATGCACGAATGGCATCTTGTAACACCTCAATTACAACCATCGGTCGGTCCATTTTGTGCGCACCAGATTCGACACTATTTTGCTTCACCTCACCCGCTTCTGTTTTCGCTGACGCTGACACGAAACTGTCGCACCGTGGAATGCGTGTACGGAGTATGTTCTTTTTTTGTTTTATTTTTATTTCCCCGCACTTGCTTTGATTAATTAAAATGTCTGCATCTAATGAGAATTGGCTCAATTAGCGCGACGTGACGGTGCGAGCACGCCGGCCCAGGTTGTGAAAGTGCACTGGGGCACAATGTTTCGCATTCGGTTGCCATTTCGGATGCACAATTTCGTGTGTGTGCATTTCAGCGCTTGGAAGCTGTCGGCAAGCAGGCGGAAGACAGCACATAAAAACATGTCGCTAACAGAACCAAGTTTTGTCCCGTGCACAAAACGAAACCGAACGGCTGTAAGCTTCGCTGGGCAATTTATTTTAACCTTGCCAAATCGTACTTTCACGGCGACTAAAACCCAACAATTTTGGTACGCAAACACACGCGCTGCTGGTGTAATTGGTTTCCAATTGGAGACACCGACACTCTTATTTGTCTCATGGCTTTATGATTAAAGCAAACGACACCGTTTAAGGTCTGGTTTTGCGTCGATAATTTGAGTATTGAGCGGTGAAACTTGTTACCACGGTTGTTGCTGTTTTATATGAACCCCGTACTTTACTTTTATGTCATAGCATTTTTGTGTAGCGTACGTTTACATAACGACCAAAATTATATACAATCAGTGTACGGCAAATGGCAAGAATAGAATGTCGTTAGCACGCACGCTCCGAGAACGGATAAAACGGCCTACGGTTCCTTCCGTACGGCTCCAGCTTTTGAGTACGATTAGGATTAAGCTTAAATTATGATACCATAAGTCCGATCTTTGAAGATTATTTCATTATTTATCATTAACTTTCCAAATGTTTTCTGTCAAAGTAGAACATTTCTGTATTCAATATCGCTGTGTATCCCTCCATATTATTTATGCTATTTCCACAAAATATTAAAATTTGTTTATAAACATCTTTTAACATTTTATTCTGTGCATGAAAGTACTGATATTATATTACATTTTACACACATTTTTACAAACCATTTGCATACTTTAAAAGGACCTAAAAGACAACAAAATATATTTGCAATAATATAAAACAAACATATTTTTTGCAAAAAACTTTTACGCAGATTCTATTAGAATTTGTTACAGTTACCGACCTATAACGCATGCTCCGGCACTATCACTCGTGCGAGGTAATTTTCGATTATTGAGCTAAATTGAGCCCGGCTTTGATTCTGGAAGGGCTGCAAGTACATTGTATTAATCGGTCAGTAATTATAATAGCGAGCAACCAGGCACTATTAACGCTCAAATAGAGTGTTTAAATCGTCCCGGCGTGTTCGAAGCGAATGAGGTTGTTCAATATTTTATTCCCACCCTTTCCCATGCACGAGTTGCCCGAGTTATTTAAGAATTATTTATGCAATACACAGAACGAACGATTACGTTACACCACCAACCGGAGCATGAGTCAGACCGTAGAATGGGCGTAATGAGCGATGAAACCGGTCCCGGGGTGGGTGAGTGGGTGGGTCCCGGATTTGCATGCATACCAATTTCCCTTTCGTTTCGTTCGAAGGACGTATCGCGTTCACGCTGAAATGGAATGCACCGTTTGTGATTAGATACGGGCCGTTGCAAAAACGTTAAGGAAGTGGACTATTTTACGACCATTTTTTTCCCTCTTCGCCCTTTTATTTTCATTGCCTATTCCACCTTCCACGCACGTGTGACATGCGATCAACGTGTCAACCCGGGAGTCCTTCAGTTAATGAAATTCAAATCATTTGTCCCACGCAACATTCGGCGCATTGGGATGGTTTAAGATTCAGATCTATGAAAAGAATCCTGCAGCTGCATTGTGGACCCGGTGTGATAAAGCAGCCTTCACTGAACGTCGCTCAAAGGACGCACACACACCCCCCCCCCTCCCGGGACCAATTGAAACTGTCAACACACACGAAACGCTAAACTGTTGCGTGAAACTTCACCATTAGTGGTAGCTGTAGTAAGCCAGTAGGAGAGAAAAAAACAATTAAAAAAACAACTATCTACTTAACCGGCCAAACAGAATGTTGATAGGTGCCGTCATGTCGAAGCCAGGATCCGAACCGGGCGCTGTCTTTTGCGCACCGAAAAATTCCACAAATACCTACCTGCCGGAACGCTCCGTCTGGGCATTGCGACGGAATGTAGCACACATCCAGCCCAGCGGAGTATGATGCGGAGGTTCATCCGTAATGAGACTTCTCACCCTCGCATGCTTTTTCCACACATTAATTTCCGCACAACACGCGGACCGCTTACCCAACCGTGGACGGTAACGTACCTCGTTACATTACCGGCCCGGTTACGTTAATAACCTCGATTTTTCTCTATCACTATCTACCACTTTTTCCCCTTCTCACCGTGACGATTGCATCACGGTGCAGCACCGCCTAATGCAACCTGTCGCGAGGAAAGGAAGCATTTGCAACAGATGTTTTCTTCTTCAAAACAATAATTTCATCCAATCCTTCAATCCTGCGTTCGGGGCACGTAAGAGCTTCTTCCTGGCTCATTCCACTCACCAATCAACCGTTTCGATCGGTTCGAGACCCAGGGGACATAAAAAAATAACCATCGTGTCCAAAGTCAATCATCTCGCTGCGTCCGGTTAAAGTATTGCATAGATCAGTACAAAACGGCTTTGCTGCCTGTAATTAGCCGGTTGCCCAAATGTGTTTACGTTGCAATTTTGCTGTCCGATGCTTGAATCGACGTTCTTTCCTACGCCGTTCAAATCCCGCGGTGACCGACCTGTACCGACCATCTTTGGAGGATTTTATCTCGGTTGTCTGTGTCATGTTTTTTTTTATGCTGAACATATACATGCTTTGGATCGTTAATTAGCACTGTGTCGAGCGTAAATTCATCTCACTGGTACTGGGTTGAATGAACCACCGCGCTCGAAAAATGGAGATGATTGTTACAGATATTATCAATTATTGGAACCGATGGGTACCTTCGCTTTATGAAACATTTTTTACAGGTGCGTGTTGCAACTTAAAGGTATATTATAAATACTATGCCATTATTATTGGTATATAAAATTAAAATAACTGAAAACAGGATATTTTCTTACAATAATGATTATAATAATAATGTTTAAATATATTGGGTTCGTGCTATAATTTAACTGAGCACGAACATATGCCCGGACCGCAATTTGTCTTAAAACTCCTATACGAGTTTAACACGTGCATTTTTTTAAACACGCTGGATTAGTAACCTCAAACGTGTATCTAAATTGCTAGAATATTCTCCAATAAACAGATCGTAACTTTAAAACACCCATTTAAAAATTACCCTTCCGTTGTAATGTGCAATCATCATTCGCTCGGTCCAGCTCCAGCTTCGCTATTAAAATGGATCACGCTTTAAAGGTCATTCCGAACAGTTCGGTCTATCGCGTTCTGATCCTGTGCCTGTGGGAACCCCCATAAACAGGGACCCAATTTTGCCACCCCAACCCGCATCGATCACACGCGCTAAATCGTGCAATTATTTAGTGGCACCGTTTTCCACCGTCCACACCCAAACCCACCCGACCTTCGTTCGGGCGAAAGCTGGCGAAATGGAAGCCACACCAAAGTGGCGTACGCGCACACGCACCAATCGCGTGCCGTGTTGTAGGAAGAAAAAATCGCTCCTCTTCGACAGGGGATGGGGGGGGGGGCGCTGAAGGTGCATAAAATAAGGCCATAAATAACCTGTGGCGGAAAGTGGCGGCGAATGCGGCTGCGAATGGCACGGCATAGAAAGCATCGAATGCACATGCACACCACCTAGTCTCTAGCACGCGTGAATTTTGCCTGAAACGAGGAAGATTGTGAGGCAAACACACTTCACACACTTACACACGCCCCAACACCGACAACATTGAAAACGAATTTTGCATTGAAATCGTTAATTCAAGGTGTAGGTCAGTGAAACAACATCAGAGAGAGAGAGAGAACTCGGAGCCGTGAAGGTAACATCGCACTGCGTTTCGATGCGTGTCTGGTACGCTTTTCCAGCATCGTTTTTTCCCTCATTCCCCATCTCCCTTCTGCTCCTCCACTTAGGAGGAGGAATAGTTTTGCATCAATGAATCAAAACCGCTGCTCGTGCTCGAAACTGCAGAGTAAGCTTTAAATATATCAAGCTATTCCGATCGGAACGCTTTCCCTAGACGAATCTGCAGCAACAGCACGTCCAATGACACAATCTATCTCCAGACATGAAGAGAAGGAGAGAAAGAGAAAGAAAGATAGACATAGCCAGAAAGACAAGCTCACACACAAATCGAAACGAAAGCCCACACGTAAAACCCGCGGTGGTTGGATAAAAGCAAGCAAAAATCGCTTTTCATGGTTAAGGATAAGGTGGCGCTTCGGGTTGCGGGCGATTACGCCTGTAAGCTGGTTTTATGTTCATGCTATACAGATGCTGCTTAATTGCTGACTGGTCGCACGCTGCTTAGTGCCTCCGTGGCGGGAGAAAACGAGAGCGCCCGGAGAGCGTGATGCTTTCTTTTCGACCAGTACCGCCTTAATCCGATCGTTTATCCGGTAATTGAATGAGTTATGTTTGATCACGGTTGCAAAGTGTGTTTCTTTTTTGCACATTTTTACGTGCCCAAAAGCTTAGCTTTGGAACGATTTAATTTAAGCGTATACTTTGCAGCATCATGATGCGAAGTTAGCACCAACCGTCATCAAAGGGATGATGAGACGGTTTAGCTAATGCAATCGTTTATAAATACATGAACATGGTTGGGTGTGTGAAACCCTTTTCAAACGGTGTATATACAACTGGTGATGGATACTTAATTTAATAAATTCGACTTTATATTATATCTACGCAATCTATTAACGATACAATACAACGAGTGAAAATAAAATTCAGCCTTTAATTTGCTGCTAAAGGCACAATTCGTTGAATAGAATCTATTGTGATTGTGTAGGAAATAATTTTCTTTTTACCTTACTCATTTATTTACCTTCCTAAGCAAATTTGGCAAAATCGATTCTTCACTATCACTTTCGACCGTGTCGCCGGAGCTATCCATCCCGTAAATTGACAAAACCAATCAGCTGCTTCTCGCTAATACTGATTGATTCTAAAGCACGTCTATTTATCCGACACCATAATTGATTTTCCCACCAATGGGGAATGGTTCTCTGTTGTTGTTTTTTCCTGTCCTCAAAAGCTCAGCTTCCGCAAAATAATAACAACAAAAACATACCATCTTTGCCAGAAACAACATAAACACTGCCAATCAATCCAGCACGAAACAAATGGGACGCAATTAGTCAAGCGACGTCTCACATCGGACGGCGGCGAGACGGATGAGTGATTGAAAATTTCCGCATTTTCACTCGCACCCTCCCTCACCGAACGACCGACCGCCGAGCCGGGCCGGGCCGGGCGATACAAAACAGGGTTAAACTTTATAACAAATCATCACTCCCGACACGTAGAGTGGCCAAACGGTCGGTGCGCAAGTGCCTCATACGCCACGGTGCGTTCCCTTCAGCACTGTCGCTCATCGGAAACGGGCTTGAAAAGGAGACCGGGCCTCGCCCCGACGTACCGGTTGAGGATAGGATTCGCCTCGGCAGTTCACGGCGAGCGAAAGGGAAACCACTTATTGTGCCCATCATTCCACCATTACTCATCTTAAGTATCCCACGCCGTGCCGAGCGTTGCATCCACCGGGCTGCAATCGTAATTTATCAATTATATGCGGTCGGTCGGTCGAGAATGTCATTCTCGAGTGTGCCAGTGGGAAAACCAGTGGTGTGCCACCAGCGCCATCGCACGTATAATGCATATCAATCGCGCCACCGCCAAGATTAGTCGAGTCACAGTCGGTACAATTCAATCAACCGTGCTCGATGATTCGTTGCAACGTTAGTGCCCGCGATAGATGCACTCGGAAACGATAATCAATTCCGGCATCCGAGCTTCAGATACATTTATTGCAAATTAATTGTTGCTGGAGTACAACTGCCGGAGACTGGAAGGGTTGTGTTGTGGACGGAGGCTCTTAAAAATGTCAAATCGTAATTCCAAGAATTATCGATGCAGGAACTTGTTACGCATCGGTAGCTTTGAAATTATTGCGATTTATCGAGCGGAATCGACGTTGATAACTAAAATAAACAGATATGTTTCAGAAAAAAAAGTCGAAGAAGTCAAAAGGAACCTTGTCTAATTTCTCAATTTATGAAACGCTGAAAAGATAACAAGAAATTTATTATATTAAAGCCATGTTAAAGCTTTTCCTCTGGGGAAATTCTAGACTTTCCCAACCAGCTAGTGGACAAGCTAAGAATTTTGAAGGTCGTTGGTCCACGTGACCTGACCTAAGTTTATTCGTTGTCATCATCTTAATTTAAACCAATATACGTCACAAGGAGCGCATTTAGAAACCTTCTTGGAATTATTTTTAATACACTGAACTCTCGTCTCTCCGCTGTCCCGTTGAACTTCAACACAAACCTCGTGCAGACGAAAAGCTCTTTCATTATTTCACACTCCAACGTTTAGCGCTGATCGTACGCATTTCTTAAATTTGACAGCTATAATTACGACCCATAGCAAAGCAATAAAAAAAAAACAAAAAAGAACCCTTTTAGTCTCGTGGAAACCTACCCAACGGGCCCCTTGTAAGTGAGTGCATTCATTTTGGGGGCAATTAGTGTACCCCGACAACCGATTGGTGGCCTCATTTTTGTGCGCAACTACCGAGGGAAGCTGTTACAAAGCGAAGACCCCCGTAACGGAGGTAATGAGTGCAACATTGAGTCAACACCTTTGTCTTTAAACGAATGTCCTAAATGAACGCACCGCGTGCACTAATGGGTGCATTATGCACTTACGGTGGGAGAGCGTAGCGTGACAACGGAAAAGGGAAACGCAAAAACACAAGACACTTCAGTTTGACTTCGGAGTCAAAGATTTCGCTTGCAGACCATGACGAAATGTGTTCGCTTTTATGTGTACCGTCTTTATACATTTTTGGAAATTAAAAATTCAATTCAAGCTAATTTTATGAGCCAAAATATTAATTCAACTTCATACTTCCTGCACTATGAAATGTATATTTTTGTGATTCTGGCTTATCGCGCATGTTCTTTTACTCATGAAATTGTTATTTTCGTCTTTTTCGGAAATTCGTTTCAAAACTCGAACGAACGATCCTTTTTATTTAATTTTATTAATACACCCGTCAAACGTTTTCTAACCACGAATAATTTAGGCAACTCGGAAAACCCATTCGACACCTCTCATGCCTCTTACACGCAACAATTCGTGCGAGCCTTTAATGCATGTCCATCTAATCTTCTACTCTTGTTATGTATCTTTTACAGGTGAGAAACAACACAACACCGTTTCCGGCAGCGTTCGACAACCATCAGCAGGAGAAGAAAAACGGCGCATAAATTATTCTACCGCAGACCAGCAGACCATAAATCATCATTAAAGCAGCAGAGTTAATGTGATTTAAAGATATCGTAAACCCGTCCGAGCGATGGTGGATAGGATATGTGTGCGAATCGATGAAGTTTGCTCGTGCGTGCGTGCTTGGGGAAGATACTTCTTCCAGGACACGTCTCATGCATTTATGTAGTTAGCGAAACTTGTGCTGTATCTGAAATTACAAGCAGATGAAGTTTATTTTACTACGTTTTATGAGGCTGTCCTTGAGTTGTTACTTATTTTCGGGCATATTTTGAAAATACATGTTTGGTATACTATTGAGTATCTCCTATGTGATAAATGCTACATGTTCAAAAGACGTTGCCTTTGCTCCTAATTTAATGACGAAGAAAATAATGACCCTAATGAGTTTGAAAGCACAAGCAAAACACATCTCATCAACTTATGAGATAAGTCGCAACGTTACTGCTGTTATGTTCCATCTATAATGCTAAGGAGCTTAGCAGGACTTTGTTACATTCGTAGGCACTCGAGAAGCAACACGGCAACTCTTAATCTTTAAGCTGCAAACTCATTAGCGAGAAGCCCACGATAATGCCACACGTAAAACGTGTCTTCGTATATGTAATCACTAATATTAGTATTATTATAATATTACATCAGTTTGGGGGAAATTCATGAACAGAGTTTGAGGAAATCCATTATCGACACCAATGCATTCCTCGACGCTATACTCGTTAAATGTCATGTTTTTTTTAAGTTATGTTAAAAGACTCATTCACCGTTACACCTCTACGACAGTAGAAAGTAAAATTTACACCGAGAAAAAACGCTCACACCGTTGCCGCAACACACATTACCACGTCGCTCGCCGCACATATCGCACGGTTTTAGTAACCCTAATAAAGAAACCGACGCGGGACGCAAAACGCAGGGAGCAGCAGCGATTTCAAAATCCTCTCGCTAAGTAGGTAATTATGCACACTCGTTAAACTAGCGCAACACATTCACACACTATTTGTGCTCCAGTTTTGCGCTCCACCAGCAAAACCCATCTACTGCAGCACGACCTGAACAAGCTGCATTTGTTGCGATGCAGCGGTGCGGGTGAAAGAAACACATCATCTTCCCCATCAACACGAAACGAAACGGCAGCATGATTTTTCTTTTGCTGATGTTATGTTTTGTTTTGTTTTTGCACTTGACTTCTACTGGCTGATCGATCTTAGTCAGCTGTATGCGATGCGAGCAGAAATACGAAAACAGTTCGATCGAGCAGTAAGCCCAAGCATCGCACTTGATTGTGTCTATTTATCTTTTTTTTTTTTGCTTATCTCCTTGTGTCGCGCCTTCCTTGACGCTAATGACGCAGCTATTCAGACATTCATCAATGAACCGTACCATACTAATTGGCAAAGGCCGGCCCTGTACCAGGAAAGCATGGAAATGTTTTGCTCCACACACACTACTCACTTGACAGGTGATCGTAAAGTGTCAAAATCTCGCCTCCCTCACCCGTTACGCGTGGAATGTTTTTGTGTGTCGTTTGGAGAATTTATACCTGTCTGGGAAGAGAGCCTTCTAGTGGCAGGTTAAGCGTATTTAATTAGATCAATCATCGTCAGATTCTCGGTCTCGTGGTTCGTAAGTTCTAGTTGACAGAGACATTTCATATGAATTGCGCTCACCCAACATGTACGCTGACAGCGAGCAATTAAACAAAAAACACAGCCTTTAGAGCCCTGCGCATAAGGAATGATATAAGCACGTAATCAGAAAAGAAGAAAATGAGATTAATGATTATTAGAGCGAGGGGATGTGAGCTTTTTATTTTGTCATATTTTGGAAAAGGTCATTTTATGAAGCGAGTGTAAATATTAAACTTCAATATAGCTTAGATAAGTACAATAGATGTACAAATTTATAGAGTCATATGTTTTCAAACGAATTTCATAACATGGCCATTATTGACAATTTCTATAAACAGTAATTCTGTCCATGGCAATATGAATTATAAATGGTAGCAAACCTTTTTGCGATGTAAATGCATCCTGCATTGAAAACATCGAAATGGACGGTTTCATCAGCTCGCCATTTTTTGCAATATTATACCATCAAAAACCCGTTATATTCATACAAACCACCCATCACGCGAAAACTGATCACACGCAATCAAAATTTTATGTTCCACCTGGCACCGTCCCCTCAAACCTGGCTCGTGTCCGTAACACACCGGTCGGAAAAGCCTCCACACCACGCCACGATGGACGAATAAATTTAATTTACCGACAGAAGATTTTCCAATATTTTCACAACGCGCTCGCCAATGCTCACTGCATTTGTGGTGTGGAAATGATGGAAAGCTGATCCTTGTTCAAGGACCCACGTTCGATTGCTCACACGTTCCCCCGACACATGGTTCATGTTTTCCAAACCTCCCCCCCGCTTGCCCTCTGCGCGGGCACAATAATTCCCATGAAAAATCGGAACAAAATGAAATGCGAGCATCAAACGCGACCGAGTCCTAGTTTCGTTTTCTTTTTTTCATTTTTGGTTGTGTGTGAGCGGATTTTTTTGCGTTCGTTATTTATTTGCGGTCAGATTGGTTATGATTGAAAGGTGTTATTTTCGGCGAATCGGTCAATTCGGAACGGTGTGGATCCAATTTCGGGCGCCCGCTCCCGCGCCCACCGCCCATCACTATCTTCTTGAAGGTGAGCCTTCTTTTTGGCAAATCTACATGGCACAATTCAGCACCGGTGTGGTTATTCAACTTCCAACCGAATGTTGCATAAAAAAATGGAGCGAAATTTAATGATGAAATTCGATCGAAATTTCATTAATTACTCGCAATAAGTACAAGCCCGTGCGGGGAGTCCGACCCAGCCCGGGCAGCATGACATGATCCGAGTGGAAATCTTATTAATTAAACATGCAGCACAGCAACATGTTGGCGGCAACGCGTTTGAAATTGAGCTCGTAAAGAAAACGATTTATGAAGAACTTGCTGCATTCAAATGCCTTGTTTGTAACGCCTTTTATCCTTGTGTAGTTCGCGTCCGAGTGCACTACAATGTGCGCAAACTGTTGCGTGCAGAAGCCCTGCCTTTACTTCCCTTTACACTTCCCGGATACGATTTACATAACCGCGGCGGGTCAAACCAGCGCGACGAGAGCCCATTCCTCATCCGAATGCAGGAAAACCACGGCTAGGAAACGGTGCTACTCAATCACTCGCAATTAAAAGAAACGACCACTTGCACCCGAACGACCCCGTGACCCTGGGACAACCGGGAAGCATTCGAAAAGATCCCTCCTTCACCAGGCCGTGCATCCTTAATTAGGGCCCCGTAGGGCCTCCCCGAAGAGCCGGGTGGCTTTTTCCGGCAGCCCTGATGATCGAACCCCAGCAATGATCGAGTGCACTTTGAACACCTTCGCCGGAATGTACCCCTCAATCAAACTCGCTGCCAAGCGAGTGTGCGATTGATTTACGTTTGACAGGGTTGGGTTCCACTTCCTACTTCGCGCCCGCCGTTCGCGCGGGTTCGCGGGCAAAAGAAAACAACCACCACCGGTTGGTGCAAGGCAAACACCGATTGCCAGCCCCGTGTACCAATCGTCAGGCCTGTCATAAAGCAGGGCAGGCCGGCTTCTCGGGCGGCTCAACATATTTCATTCGGCATGCATTGTTGCCATCCAGTGCGCATAATTTAAACTGCTAACGCCTGCGCCAACGTGGCCGCGCGCCATTTGTGTCCGAATTCACCCCGCGCACGAAGCGAAATTCAATTTATGACCTCAAATTGGATCATTTCCATTTCGAACGTATCAATTACCGGACTGGGACTGCGGGAGTGGGAGGGTTGCAGACTTGCGGTTCGATCAGCAAGAACGAGGAAGCGACGGAAGAAAAATAAAAAAACGGACAGCCCATACATGAGCGAGCAATATAATAAAACATGATGTGATTGCACATTTGCCTGCACTATTTTCCCGGTCAAAACCACCCCGGATGTGATGAGGGGAGTAAAAAAAGGGGCCACTGCCGTTTAGGACACTGGCTGAATGTGTCCGAATCCAGCTGGAAGCGAGCAGACACCTCACCCCGGCCGACCACATAATCAGCTGACCCAAGCGCGATGACGAACGCAATGCAGCGGGTGGCCCCCGATGCCAATTAAATCAATTTCCTGTAATTACCGCTCACAGGATTACCTCACCGCCGCACGGTGCGCTGCGGAATTTGATATTTCAGCCGGGGGTGGCCGGGGGTTGCGCGGGTTTTATATTTTCCGTCCCACTTCGCACACCGTAAACCGATTTGGTGACGATCGGTGCTTGAAAACTAACAGCGCTGAACGCTTCGGTGCATCGCACTCGCGTCGGTTGGATCGATTTCACCACGTGTTTAATTTCTATCGATGGTGGCGTTTTTTTTTTTTTCCTTGTTTGCGTATGTTCAACTAACCATGCGCTACATGCAACTGTAGACGGACTGAGAAGAAAAAATGAATACGTCGATGGCGTGTTTGTTATGCATGTTTGCTTACGGAGAGAATAAATTGAAATCGCGGAAGAACATGTACGTAACGTTCTAAAACAAATTGTTAATTATTTCGGCTTGGTTTACAATGCACACAGTGGCGTGTTAGTAAAGGACGCAAAAGAGAGAACTTGTTTGAACAGGAATTTTCAACAAACCAATGATGTATTTCAAAATTAACACACGAAATCTTACGACCATATCCAGAACAGATTACATCACTTAAAAACATGAAGGTGATGTATTTATTTCATATGTTCTTTCCAACTAGAATAGCTAGTAATTTGAAATTTAAAAAAAAAACGGCGCGACTAATAAAAATCTCAATACGCTCGAAACAAAGTGATTTTTTAAGCCTTTGCCTTGAAATTTTGCATTGGTTCCGCAAAGCTAAATTATGGAAAATTTGTAAGCTGCACCACTGTTATGTGCCACTGTGTTTTACAGTTTTTTAACAATTCTCAAAAAAGCAATCAATGCATTCGTAGAAAAACACCAACTCAGTCTGCTGTGTGGTGCAAAAAAAAAACAATACACAACACGCACCCATTAAGGCACAAGGCATGTTTCGCCCTAAACCCTGTGTGCGTGGAAGCCGCAAGGAAATATCGTAAATCAGCAATTCCTGCGAATGTACAACCTCGGACCAACAAACGGAACCGTGCTTAACCGTGCATTTTCAGGAAAACTTTATCACCCCGCACCATTGGTACGCGGAAATTTATCATATTTATGGGAAGTGTGAGCACCGTTTCGCTAACTAAATGTGCTTTTGTCGGGCGAGCTTTCCGGTGCGATGCGGAAGAAAGTAACTAGGGCTAACTTTCTCGCCAATCAATCATTCAACTTTGATGCAACGGTGATTCAACTTCACGGGGAACAAATATAATGACCTGTTCGTCTGAATTTGTTGTTGAAAAGATACTGCCCGTTGTTGGGTCTAACTCATGCAGGAGAAACATTGATCGAAAAACTATCAATCAAAAGAAAAAGCATCCGTCTATAGTTATCAAAGATTCTTTGGGGAGTTCTACCGACTCCGGAAGTCTGAAGTAAATTTTTCACAATCCAACACGAAAACAAACCACCTGCAAATTGTTTCCAAACTATCGATCCCAAAAGCACTACCATCCCTTCCGGGAAGTGGAATGTTTTCAGGACAAAAGTTGGCTTCCAGTAACGAAACGATTTCGGAAGTCCGAAAGAGATGCACATCGGAAATACCGAATCGTTAGCATAAGTAATATTTCGCCCCACTGTGGATATGATATTGGCAGGGTTGAGAAACGAACTACCGGTGGCCCGCAAATCGGCGAACGGTGCAGAAGTTGTCACCAGCGTTGTCACCAGAACGAGTCCAACCAAAACGGCAAAAGGTCTGGTGCATATTGAGCAATTTATTTCTGCCAGAATGACACAAATGGTTTGCCGATTCAGGGCGCACGATACACCTTCACACAAAAACGTGTTGACTTGGGGAACACTCGACCGGAATGCGATTTCAGTTCAGGTACCGACACACACACACACACACACACTAACACACACGAACACACCCGGGCAGGGTTGCCCTTTTCCCTGCCCGAAACCTCTCCTTTTGAAATTTCATCAATCCCGAGCCAAAGGTGCAATACGAACCGTTCCGAAATCGCCGACGCCGGTGGCCAAATGCACCACCTACATCACGTCGGCAGCGGTGGGTGGGCGGCCGCCCTGTACCTATTTCAATGGCAAACATTGACATTTTCCCATCGCTCGACACGACTGCCCGATTTTCCGTACGGCGACGAGAATGTATATCGGTTCCTTCCTGGGCAGCCACGCAAGCTGGCAGCACCTTCAGTCAGTTTTACCTCACAACCGGGCGTGACGAACCTAGAATGGGCACGGGCAAAGTATAATTTATCGTTCCGGACCCGGTCCGGAAAGCCGGTGAGCCGGGATATTACTTCGACGGGCACGAGGGGAATCGGTATCCGTAATCGAATCGAATTCCGCTCGCAACTTTTATGGTTACTGTAGGGATTTGTTTCGGTTAGCTTTTTTTTTTTTGTGCACGTTTTGGGCAGCTGTGAGTGAGAAGAGAAAAAAATCGCACAAACGATGACCAACGATTGGATGAAAAATGAACACGAAAACGTCCAAATCCAACATCCAACCAATCCGTACCTATCGTTACCGTGCTAGGCGTTAGTGACCTTTCGATCCCTGGCATTGAGTGTGGCCGGTGGCCGTCGTTCCGTTTGCGCCTTTTGCTGGCCCAACTGTTTCCTTTTTACTGTTCCACATCAGTCAACGCCGGCGCCGTCCTACGCGTTTGCACGTTTTACTTTAATAGGGTGCCCTGGGTAAAGGGCTCCCAGCGGATCGCCTCGAACCGGAACGATGGTGGGTGATTATTGTTATAACGTATTTAATGATCAATCGGCGTCCAGCGTTGGTCGCATTGGTGGGATTTTTTCGGCACGAGAGTGCGTCATAAAGCTGGTAACTGTTGCTGATCTTTTATAGCAACCCTGTTAATTGTCTAGAAAGAGTGTCTAGAAAAAGATGTAACAAAAACCGAAGGCGAAATGATTTATAGAAAATAAAAAAATAATGAGAATATCAGAGAATCAGAGAACAGTCAAAACAAAGTAATAAAAATATCGATTAAATTGTCGAATATCTAAGATAAATTACACAATTTTGACAATTGCCAAAAAGTACTAAAAACAAACTACATCGAAGCTAAAAACAGCTTAAAAATGCAAGTATTAAATATTCACAGAAAATTCACAAAGCAAAACAGAAAAAAACTCAAACAAACAAATTCAAGATAGTTTGTTTGCGTGCGTATTCCGGAAAGATGCATACATGAGTGTCGAGAAAAAGTCAGCTCAGCAGAACGTATTGTACGTTTCGCAATGTCAAGGCCTTTTGTGTCACAAAGACACCACTTCGTACGATTGATTCCTACCCAGAGCAGGCACAAACACGGCACTCCCACAGCGAAATGCCAAACTCAATCTATGTTGTTGCATCTCCGGAGCAGCTCTTGAGCCGTGAGACAGCTGGAAAAAAACAACAAATAAACAAAAAACCTCGTTCACACAAACAAGCTGCTACAGTTTCCAAACGCGCATAGCGCGGTGTGTCGAAAAGTAGCAACCGGAGATGGGATTTATTTGCACACTGAAGAGTGCATTCGCTGGGAATGCTACCACGGGTGCTACCCGGGAATGCACCAAACAAAATCGGCTTTGAATGCATGCATGAGATGCATGTGAGCTGCAGCCGTTGAGTGAAGCGTTTTCCCCTTTCCGAACGCCGTACACTAAGAGTACGTGGGAACGCGCAATTGTACCACTCGGGGTTGACGGGGTTGCACTGCGTGGGCCTACATTTGCATGCACGGCACACATGTTGATCAATAATTTCACATGCACGACTCCGGTGTGAATGGTGCACTTTTTTGTCGCAAACAAATTGACGAGACGTCGGGTGAGAATCCGTCCGTTTATAGGAGACGCACGTTCGGCAGCACCTGTTCGAAGCGAAACCCGCCGCCACTAACCTTGCGCAATGATTTCTTCTTGCAGATGAATCGTTCGGACACGACCAGACACCAGCGTCGTCCTGGTGGAATTCACATCTGACCGAGCCGCCAAGCAAAAACTTCTACCAAGCGACCCACGGTCTCCTGCAGACGCACCCATCGGTCGCGAGCCTGAAACCGGTGGCTCCCAGCCCGTCGGCACTGCCGCTCAGTTCCGGGTCGCGTAAACCGCCCACCGTCGGGTCGGCCGCCTCCCTCAACAGTGGCTTTCCGTCCATCGCCAACCCGAACCCGCGCTCGCCGTTTCGCCATCTGGACTTCAGCACCAGCGCGACGGCCGAACTTCGGCGCAATCCCAGTCTCTCGGCCCCGGACGAGTGTGCGCGTGCCTGCCGCGAGGGAGAACCACCAAGGATTTGCTACTACCACTTCACCGTTGAGTACTACACCGTACTTGGAGCGTAAGTGTCCCGGATCCGGCTCGAAGGACCAAAATGGGAATTTTATCTAACAAAAAAAAAATGTTTTTTCCCTCCCACTGTTTTTCCCCACCAGAGCCTGCCAGGTTTGCACACCGAACGCTACCAACACCGTCTGGAGCCACTGTCAGTGCGTTCTGGCCGACGGTGTCGAACGCGGTATCCTCACCGTGAACCGCATGATCCCCGGACCGTCCATTCAGGTGTGCGAGAACGATCGCGTCGTGATCGACGTCGAGAACCACATGGAGGGTATGGAGCTAACCATTCACTGGCACGGTATCTGGCAGCGGGGCACACAGTACTACGACGGTGTACCATTCGTCACGCAGTGTCCGATTCAGCAGGGCAACACCTTCCGGTAAGGGCGTTCGGCGGGCGTTCCGCTCCTTTAAATCGAGCAAAATAAACTCCAATTTTCCACCTTCCCAACAGTTACCAGTGGACCGGAAACGCGGGCACACACTTCTGGCATGCGCATACCGGTCTGCAGAAGCTGGACGGTCTGTACGGCAGCATCGTCGTCCGTCAGCCACCGTCGCGCGACCCCAACTCGCACCTGTACGACTTCGATCTGACCACGCACATCATGCTGGTGAGCGACTGGCTGCACGAGGACGCCGCTGAGCGTTACCCGGGCCGTCTGGCCGTCAACACCGGTCAGGATCCCGAGTCGCTGCTGATCAACGGCAAGGGACAGTTCCGCGATCCGAACACGGGCTTCATGACCAACACGCCGCTCGAGATCTTCACCATCACGCCGGGACGTCGGTACCGATTCCGCATGATTAACGCGTTCGCGTCCGTCTGTCCGGCGCAGGTTACGATCGAGGGACACGGACTGACGGTCATCGCCACCGACGGTGAGCCGGTGCATCCGGTGCAGGTTAACACCATCATTTCGTTCTCAGGTAAGCCAAAAATTGCCATAAATAAGCCATAATGAGAGTACTAGCTAGATAGCTTGCTATAATCCTATAAAGTTTTAGAACATCATTTGGAAATTCTGTTATGGTATATTTCATATTCCAATTTTTATAAGAGATAGACAGATATTCCCTATCAAATAGCTTAAGAAAAATAAGAAATACGACAGAAGATAATCAAATTAAAATTATATGAATATCCCGACAAAAAAATGTTTTCAACACAGAAGCTCACAGACATTTCCTCTGTATTAAATCATAAAAACGGAAAGGATCTACTATTTAAAATTGCTCAGGAGTAAATTGGATTGGATGTTTCATAAACATCGAAGCGCACAATCGAACTCAAGCCTCGCTTCCTGCAGCGCATCCCCCATGTTTTCATTGCCTAATTGAGTTTCCTCCTGGCCAGCCGTTCGACCTACGGCACAGAATACCGCACTAGTTAAACTGCTGCAATGACTTGCAGCTGAAAACCCGGACAGTTTGTTTGTAATCAATTACCGTGCCTCGGTTCGGTCTACCCACCGGAAAGGGCAGTGGGTCATTGGGCGTATCATTATCCGGCGCTTCCGTGTTTTATAGCCAACGCCGGAGTGGCCCGTTCGGTAATTTTCCGCGCCCTGCCAACCCACTCATTGTGCTGGCTCACTTGAACTATCGAATGGGTGATTTTTTTGGAGTCAAAAGAAACCACGAAACTGCCATTACCGGTATATGGTATAATGTAGCAGCGGGTAAAAAAAAAACCATCGCCACTGTCAAGGTAACTGACGGATGGGTCTTGAATTTGAGAGCGTGCCGCGACCTTTACCGACCGACGCGAATGCAGCGTCGATGGTGGGTGTGATGGGTTTGGCCGAAAACCGATCGTGTGATTTTGCCTCGCTTTTTTGTGCTGCTTTACTTGCTGCACCGTGACCCATACCGTTTTCATACGAAGGATCTCGCATCGTACAAATCAATTCGTCACGTTCAAACGCACCCACCCGTCGCATAATCGTGCGTCTTGAATATGAATTTAAAACACTCGGAATCAATTGCTGATTGCAATTCGAAACGGTTCGATGCACCAGGCCGGTGGAGAAAAAAAAACTCCTCACGTAGCTTTCCTTGCACTTTGCGCGGCATTAGAAACTCCAGCAACTTCCAACCAACCGGCCACCCGTGCAAAGACGGGAAAAACTAACCGAACCGGTGCAAGGTCTCATTGGCATGCAGGATGGGAAGGCGCTCGTAACCGGACCAAGGCAGCCAAGACACTTACCAAAGTCTTCTTGCTGCTGCGGCGGCGGCGGCGGGAAGTGGCCCATGTCCGGTTCGTTTGATGTTGCCCCAAGCTGCCGCAGATGCACACCACGGGTGGGGAGAATGTTTCCATTACGGGTGCAACAAACCATCACGTCGGTTGGTTTCAATTGCTTTCCGTCTCCCACGTAAGCCAAAGTCTGGAAAGTTTCCCAACGTGGGTTGTTTTTTTTTTTTTTAACGCCAGGAGTTGTGATCACCAACAATGTGTCCTGGTTGGTGGTTTATTGGATTTTAGACCAAAGACCCGCCCGGGGCAGGAATTGGAGCGTAAATCCCACAGCGATGTAATTTAAGGGAAGACAATAAATAGTTTCAGTTAGCGTTTTGCAAACCGCAGCACTTACCGGTGCTGGTAGCTTCGTTTGTACACTAGAAGGTCCGGATGCAAATCAAAGGTTACCTAGAAGAAGAAAATAAATTAGATGATTAGTTGTTACTTCTTCAGTTAGAATCACTCCAACTCCTATAACACATTTCAATTTCAATAATAAATTGCATCATAATCCGAATAGAATCTGACAACAATCAAATTACACAATCTGATAACAAACCAAAATAGTTATGATGCAAAATTCATAAAAATTCTTAAATGTATACAAAAAACACATAATTGCCAGCATGATTGAGTAGTGTAATTAAATTAAAAAAATCAGTTTTAGCAGATTGCTTGCCTCAACCCTACAGCATTAGCACACACGCACAGACATGTAAAGGTTCAGATTACGAAATCAAAACCACAACTTCATTTACAGTCCATTCGCGTGTTCTTAATCCGCATGCCATTGGGTAAACAATCCGTGCAGTGTTATCTGCAGCATCCTGTTGAGCTACTCGTGTGCAATTGCAGTGACAATTATCCGGCGGATAATCTTTCCGCCGGAACATGATACGTTTCGGTTGGTCGCGTATTGCAACAGGTGCCTGTAGACTATGCACGCACTACCGGGACACCGTTTGGCCTCGTTCTAAACCCGTACAGTGGCCTAGGATAGTGTGTAGTGCCCTTCATGTCACACTAAATCACGCCCCGTCCGGCTTCCGCTTCTTTGTCTTCCGCAGGCGAACGTTACGATTTCGTCATCACCGCCGACCAGCCGGTCGGTGCGTACTGGATCCAGCTGCGAGGACTCGGCGAGTGCGGTATCAAGCGTGCCCAGCAGCTGGGCATCCTTCGGTACGCCCGCGGACCATACCAGCCGGCCTCCCCGCCACCAACGTACGATGTCGGTCTTCCTCAGGGCGTTGTAAGTAGAGTCCTCCCATCAATCACCATAAAAGAAAAAAAAAGCGTACACGTACACTCACACCCTGCCGTGGTCCTCGAGGTGTGATGTATGTCCTGTCCGGTGCGTGGCACACACCGATACACGCACGCTGGAAGCATATCGTCCTTTCATTACTTTTCACTTCTATTGTGCGCGCGAGTGTGTGTGCTTCTCCCTTTTGCACCCCCAAAAAAAAAGGAAGCAAAAAGCTCCCTCCGGGAGCTTGACCTTTTGTGTTTCTTGTAAATACTACACTTGTTTGTACAGAACTGAGTTCGCCTTGTTTGGTTTAGCACACACACACACACACACACACACTTGCCAGCTTCCTCCACAAAACAAAAGCTCTCATCTCTTCCAATGTGTGATAGGTTTATCGCCTCTCACTCTTGACGGTGCGACATTTGTGTGTTTGTAAATGTTTTATCGGGACGGATCCCGTTTTTTTCCTTCTCCTCTTGTCTGAGGTCTATCTCGTTGTTGTTTTGCTCCTCTGTGTAAAAACAAACTCGCTTTCGAATCACCATTTGTCCCTTATCTTTGCTTTATTTGAAGAGCAAACTTTGAAATATAATCTTTTGCAAAGTGGATGTACATACACGTTTACCACCCGTGCAGACCTTCGGAAAGATTTTTTATATTTCATATTATTCTTCATTTCAAATGCTCTTTCTGTAGATATATCCCCAAGCAATCACGGCTTCAAAATAGCAAAGCACAAACATTGTATAAAATTCAATCACCTCCTCTTGTCTTTCTATCTTACTCTTGTACCATAATGTAAAATATTGTGTTATAAGTAGGGTCATTTGATTTCCAGAAAAAAAATGTTTATTTTTTGTACAGCGCTACTCAACTATCCTTTATTCCTTTTCTTGCGGATATTGAAGTAAAAATTACGATTGCAGCAGTATTATCACGGACGGGTAATCCGACGAAAAGAGAAACAGTCAAAACACTCCGAATCCACACCAAGCTCCCCGACGAACTTTGCTCGCTTCTGAACGAGAACGAGCGAGAAAAGAGTTTTATCCCATTAATCCCTGCCGCCCTTTGCGAACGGCGCTGGCAAATGGTGCTTGTTCGCGGAAGTATGAACCGCGCGGCTGCGGAAGCTTTCGAGCAAGTATAACACTTTATGCCCGCGAAAAAGTGGGTAAGTGATTGTGAATTAATTATTGCAGTTGTGTAGCCACGAGTTCCTCTATGGACTTTTACGAAGCCTTCGTAACATGTACCTGTACCAATCAATATGCTCATAACAACCGAGCCCTATTTCGGCCAGGCAGCCCATTGTAGTATGCCCGCGTTGCTCCCCGGAGGAGAACGGTGTCCTCCTCCGACCTGATCTGACAGGTAATTAATCGAAGGGGTTGCTCGGACCCTCCGACGACGTGCGCCTTATCACCTCAGCAACGGGCAGCTAGATAAATGAACGTACTTCCGCTTATTAAAGCCGATAGACCAGAATGAATGGCACGTAAGCTCGGCAGCCCATTTCCGAGTGAGTGTTTAGGGCTCTTTTTCATCGGTCAGAACACGGCTCCACGGGACGCGTTGGTGTTGTGTTTGTGCTGAACAACGCCCTGGAGCCCGGAAATATCCGTTAATCCCAGCGCCCGGTCGGGCCTTCCCGGAAGCGTCGCTAGCGAAAACTTCCGTGGAAATGTATTATGTGTTTTTCTGAGGACTGTACAACTTACTGGTGAGGTGTTGAACAGCGCCAAAACAAAGAAAAGAAATGTGGTAGGAAAGGAGTTGGCAGTCAACGAATGATGTTTGAATTAAGCCATGAGTGTTGATCTAGTGTGTTGAACCATAATGAAGTTGACACAATTCAACTCCACGTATTTAAACTGTCGTTTGACCTGAGCACGGGGTCAACGTATCTTCGTCTCTAAATCCTCGTCGTTGTCATTTTCACCTCGCGTTTCATCTTCCCCCCTCCCTCAAAACATTGACCACGGTCATCACAGCCCATCAAAGAAACCTTCCACCGTCCACTGGACATTCCCGGTTTCCCATCTTAATCGAATTGGCTTTTCTCTTCCTCTTGTATATACAAAAAAAACCAACCGACACAAAATAAACCTCATCCCGTTGATGCACCTTCCCCTAATGTCCAACGAACGAACTCGTAATGCAATCGCAACAAACAAAAAAACATACGCATACCGCGTACGCATTTTGCGCTCGGGCAGGTCATGAATCCGCTCGACGCTCAGTGCAACGTCCAGCGGGACGATGCCATCTGTGTGAGCCAGCTGAAGAACGCCAAGGAAATTGACCGCGCGCTGCTGCAGGAAAAGCCGGACGTGAAGATCTTCCTGCCGTTCCGATTCTACCTCTACCGCCCGGAGGAACTCTTCCAGCCGAACACGTACAACCGTTTCCTCGGTGAGTTTTCGTGCGACAGAAAAGAAGCTGGCGGGAGGAACTATAAACCAAAGCTAGCTCCTCTGCCTTATTGCTTATCACGGTGTGCGTTTATCCGTTCGTTGCAGTCGCCCCGACCGGAGACCACGTCATTTCGCTGATCGACGAGATTTCGTATCTGTCCGCACCGGCCCCACTGCTGTCCCAGTTCGATGACATCAACCCGGAGCAGTTCTGTAACGGTGACAACCGACCCGCCGACTGTGGTGCCAACTGCATGTGCACCCACAAGGTCGACATCCCGCTCAACGCCATCGTGGAGGTCGTTCTTGTCGACGAAGGTAAGCAATGGGGACGAGTTGGCGAGGAGCGACCCAGGATAACTTAACGCATCCTCTCTTCCTCGCACATCCGCAGTCCAACAACCGAATCTGAGCCATCCGTTCCATCTGCACGGTTACGCGTACAACGTGATCGGTATCGGCCGCTCGCCGGACTCGAACGTCAAGAAGATCAACCTGAAGCACGCGCTCGACCTCGATCGGCGCGGTTTGCTCCACAGGCAGTACAATCTGCCCCCGCTCAAGGACACCATCGCCGTCCCGAACAACGGCTACGTCGTGCTGCGGTTCCGTGCCGACAATCCTGGTAAGATTTTTCGCCCGAATCGTGACTGATTCTAAAATGAAATGAAAAAAAATATCACAAATTAAAATTGGAAAAAATCCATATGAAAAAACATTAGAGTTAGTTTAATCGTTCAAATTAGATTTTTAAATTGTTCGTAAATGTCACTATCAAGTTCTCAAACATTGCCGATTGCTAAATCTGCAAAACCAGTATATAACCCATTTTTTGCTAATTTAATTGCCATTTTCCACTAATCACCGGCCAATCTCTTTCTCTTTCCAACACAAATCGAAACACAGGATTCTGGCTGTTCCACTGTCACTTCCTGTTCCACATCGTGATAGGAATGAACCTGATCCTGCAGGTCGGCACCCACGCCGACCTTCCGCCGGTGCCACCGAACTTCCCCACGTGCGGTGACCATCTACCACCGATCAACTGAGCGCCCCGTGCCCTGGTAGCTAGTGTAGCTAGCGCTATCATAGTGCCGACAACACAAACAGCAACAAAAACGACAGCCTCAAAACCATCTAGCAACCATCACAGCAGGGAACACCACCCCCCGCGCCCCCCCTCCGGGGAACGTTTGTTTTATTTTTTGACGAAAAGAAGGAGCAACGTTTTCCGACCGTGACCGCGTTTCGCGAAAGCGCGATACGGTTGTGTGAGCCGCGTCGTGGCTCCCATAACGATCGCTACGTTTACTGCCACTATTATTAATATTATTATCATTATTCTTTTCTTTTTGTGTGTGTTTTTTTCGTTTCGTCACGAGCGCTCTCGTTCGGGAGTGCTTACCGGAAAAGTGGGCGACTTATCCCGGTCCCGCTCAGTGTTGCTTTCCTTTCTCGGGTTTCATCCATTTCATGCGTACCGATGCGGTAACAAAAAAAAAACGCACGTGAAAATACTCTCTGCCTCCGAGCGGGCGACAGTTTAATCATTTTATTTCGTTTTATCTATTACCATCCGCTGCGCAAGCTGCAAGTCTGCGTAGACCCGGCGCGTGGTAGCCGGCGCATGCCTCCCACTCTCGTACGAGTTTTATTTTTCATGTTTGTAATTTATAGCGCAAAGCTTTCCAGTGTTTAAGTAAATTAATTGTAGATAGAACTAGCGAGAGAGACAGCGAAAAGAGAGAGAGAAAGAGGGAGAGAGAATGTGTGTTTGTCCATGGGGAGAAGGATAAATGCCCGTCTCTTTACTCGTCCTTCGGGGGAGGGATGCAAAACACGACCAAGCAGGGAGCGGAAGGGCAGGAGTTGTTTACTATTTTCATATTGATTGCATTTCAAGCGGAAGCGGCAGCGGCACCGAAAGGACCACTGCTCATCAGGCCTGCCTCCCGCGTGTGTGAGCGAAAAAATACTCGTTTGTTGCCATATCTGTTTGCTACAAGTCATTTTTATGTACTCTTGTTTTGCTTGTGTTTTCACACTGGCAGTGTTTATTTTGTGCAACTATTTTCTTTTCATTACATTTATTTACCATTTCTGGTGTTTCTCGTTCTCACTTCAACTATCAACTGTCTCTGCTCTGTTTTTTTTTATTTTCTTCATTTTATCACTTCCAAATCAATCGACCAACCCAGTCGCACTTTAGCAAATGAAACAAACAAGCGCTTGACACCGGAAACGAATCGTGTTTCCTCCCAAAAAAAAAAAGCAAAAAAAAACAATCCACATACCGCGCATCAATCACATCAATCCGTCATAGAAAAATGGACTCGCTGCTCTTCCCACCCCACTCGCTCTCTCCCCCTGACCCGGCCCCTCCCCGCTCACACCCCCATCGAACGGGATCGATGGATAGTTTGTAAATATTTGATAAAAAAAAAAAAACAATACTCAGCGGTTCCGAACGCGAATCCGTCCGGGCGAGGTTCGACCGTAATGCGAAACGGTACAGGCGAAACACTTTACCTCCATACCCCTATTTTCCGTACCATGACATCCTTCGACGAGCGGGATGTTTACCATTGCATTGTAAATACTCATAGCTCTCGGCTCGCCCAGCAGAGCTCGCCTACCAAGACCGTACCAGATCCATTCCCACACGCCTGTCAAATTTTGTGTGTAATATATGCGAAATTTCCACGACGATTTACTCTCATTTACTCATTTTCAGTTTGATACTGTATTTTTTTTTTATTGTAGTTTTGCCTCTCATTTCCAATAGTGTGTGAGTGTTTGTTTAATGATCGATTTTGCTACTGCTCAACTTCATCTTCCATTCGCTTACCCCATCCGCCCATTTAACCGAGGAGGAAATAAACCATTACTTTTTTACCATGTGTATCGAGAATGAGATTTTCGACGAAACGGTCGAGCCTCCGTTGCTGCCCGCTCGTGTTCGGAACACACGCAAACATACCGCGATTACTGCCCGCATGCATATTGAATTATATAAATATACCTACTACTGTAATGAAAAGTTCAAACGCAATCCGAACACGCAAAACGTGCGCGCGTCAAACCCAGCTAAGCATAGATCTGCCACTATTAAAGAAAGTTTTTGTAAAAAATTGTACATATTTCGTGATTGGTTTTTATTTCCGTTTGATCCCCCGTTTTCTATGTTAGTTTATAAGTGTGTGTGTTTACATTCTTCCTCTATAATCTTGTATATTTGCTAGTTTTACGCCCGTTTTCTGTTGCTTTTGTTTAATATGTGTTATCCCTACTTTTAAGCTTTCCACACTTTTAATACTCCTGCACCTGCCTTGGTGAGAAAATTGTGCATAGAAAAGTAGGCTGTTAAACGAAACATCCACCCCTATTAGAACTTTCCGAGCTTTTCGCTCTCTTGCCGTCTCTACCAACCTTCTATTTCTTCCCTTTAAAACATCTACACCTCACCCACCGGCTGCAAAATGTACCGAACGGCAAAACTGGCCCTGAGCCTCGCAGCGTCTGGCGTTCGCATTTTTTCTCGCGCCCACTTTTTCGCACTTCCAAACCCAGTGTGAGCGGCCACCTCCACTTTGGCACTTTGCCGTGTCGAAGGTAAGTATGAAGGCGAAGCGTACGAGCGTGTGAGCGAAACGAACGAGAGTTAAAAAACAGACGCCGCCGAAAAAAAATCAATAATTAAAGCTGATACAAAGTGGCTACCGAAATGATGAAAATTAATTAAATATACACGATACACAGTTAGCCACCCGCAACGGGAACGCCACATTTAAGCTAATTACGTACCGTTAAGCGTAAAGTTAGACCGGTAATGTGATGTTTTTTTACCTTCGGAGACCACTTCCGGAGAACATAAAAAGCCAGTGGCGAAAACGATAAAGAGTTAAATTTATTTATGCACAATTTGGGACACGGCATTACAAAACATTATGCCGTAGTTTGATTTTTTTTTGTCTGGTTTCTGCTGCACGCTAGACATTCTAAATTTAAGAACGTTAAATTTTTATTGCCTTCTTTCAAGACATTTTTTTCTAGTTTCACTTGCGGCACTCCGACACAAGCAACAAATTAAAACTAAATGCGCACACAAACTTGCACGCGAAACGGCCGGCAAAGCTTCTTCCCAGGAGGGAGAACGTTTTGTGCGAACAAACGCTTGTTTCGCGTTCGGGAAAACTTTTCCATCTCGAGCTACATTGTGCCACAAATTGAGCGCTCGGTTACGCGCAACAATGTATGACAGCAAAAGTTGTGCTTTCATGTGGGGTTTGTGGTGTGTCCCCTCCCAGCCACAGCAGCAGATGGTCTTTGGGCCCCAGCATTTGCGTTTTGATAAAGTTATGTTACCGGTTTGTTAGGAGTTTGGTTCGACATTTTCGGAAAAGGTGGAAGAAAGCCAGAACCGCCTGATGAGTTTAACATTCATTCTAGTGTATAGCTTAGCAAAGAATCATAAAGCAAAAGGTCGCATAAAGGGTCGCGTTTTCAAAGTTGAAAAAGTTTTTAAAATTCGCAATAAAAACTGCTTTCGATTTTTATAACAAGGTATAAAATTTTCCTATGATAATGTTTCCTATTTTCATTCATTATTCTTCTTTATGTGTACATATTCGCATCACTCGTAGCTATTAGTGTAAACTTCGACTGCTTCTAAACCATCTTTTTCCTACCAGCTTTCTCGTCCTCTCATCGAAAAAAAAAATCACTGTACAAAGACACCTCCTCACTGTGGCCATCTGTACGCATCGGAGTTCCCTGCACATCGTCCAAATAACGAGCCACCGCTCGACACGCTCCACCATTTGCCACCACAATTGACTTAATTTTCAATTCACAGGTCCTGAATCCGCTCGACGCCGTCTGCAACGTGCCCCGGCCGGATGCGATCTGCGTGAGCAACCTGCGGAACGCCAAGAAAGCCGACAAGGCGGTCCTTTCCGAACGCCCCGACGTGAAGATTTTCCTGCCCTTCCGATTCTACTTCTACCGCGTCGAAGAACTGTTCACGCCGAACACGTACAACAAGTTTTTGGGTAGGTAGCTGGTGCTCGCCGGCGAAAATCCGATTGGTTGGCACAATTTCGGCTAATTAATGTCTGAACCGTGTGTGGTGTGGTGGAGGTAGAGTGAAGTTTTCCTTCCTTTTCACCGATCGGGAAGCATTTATCGCAACTGGAAGTATGATTGGTTTCTAGCGAAATAGAGAAAACTGGAATTGAGGAACGTGTCATACTTACAGCTCAAGTAGCCATCGCTTTTTGATGAAGGTTTTTATCAGGTACACCTCTTAGTACGCCACGAACGTTTCCCTCCACTGCCTACTAGGACACATTCTATTTGCATTCGTTTGCAGGCGCAGTGCACACGGATGATGATATTGTCTGAGAACTGCCGTTTTCACAGGAAAATTGAACTTCCAGGATACCACAAATGTATCGTGCGGCTATTTTTGCTACTCCATATGCATGAGTAATGCCGGTATGATACCACTTCGAGCTTGTCTTCCGCTGCCTAGCACGAAAACCTTGTCCTTTGCTCCGCGGCAATCCAAACCACATGCGAAGGCATACTAAAAATAACTCTCAATTCAATGGCCCATTACGATGAGCGCGCCACGATAAAGACTGAGCCTTGTGGACGTTGGAATTGCATTTGCCACGTCCACCCGCAGGGAGGATGTACTTAGTTTTGCAAACTCCAGCTGCACAAACCCTTACAGCAAAGCCTGTGCAAATCGGAATCAACCCAGCGCAGCCCGGCCCGACCTAGAACTAGCAAAAATAGACATTCAACTGCATCTGCTCCGTGATAGGTTGAAAGGTTGAAACAATTGGCGGTGAAAGATGTGGAGAATGCAGAGAAAACGTGCAGCAGCCTGCTGCTCAACCACAAATGCAACCAGTAGCTCCAGCATGTCCAGCTTCCGACTCTGGCAGGGAGGGTGGCGAAGAAACGTAAACATACCACTTGCACTTCATCCCCGTATCATTTGCGCTCCGGAAAAAGAGGAAGCGATGGCACGCGGAAATGAAATAAAATGCAACGCTCCAGCCTGCCTTACCACGAGATTTCGCGACCCGGACGATGGATAAAAGACCGGACTTCTGCTGTGCAAGGAGAAAATGGTTCACAAAACATTTCGCCGGTTTATTTTTACGAGCACATACGACACACACACACACACACACACCGGCCGGAACTACACTTTGACACATAGCACACTACCATGTGGTCGCGGTGATAGTAAACTTCAGTGAACTATTTTCAGAGGGCGTACGTTTATGAGGCTAGTGTTCGGGAGTTCAGTGACGGGCCGTGTCAGCGCGCTGGCAGAAAGCAGGAGTGAAAGACAATCCCCGAGATAAAACTTTTATAGAGTAAAACTGCATATCTGGTTTGAGTCAACAGATGAAAACTTCCGTTCCGTTGGCCGGGAATTTATTATGTAAAACGGTAGAAAAACATCGCTTCGGAAGCAGTCACGTATATTATTCCTCGATTTTTTTTTTTTGAATTTTTTTTCAGGGTTGTCAACATCCCTTGAAAAATGGTCTAATTAGTTAATCAACGTTCTTTATTGCGTCCGTATTCTATTTAAGGAACTCGAGATATACCTGCACTAGCTCTACTCATAATAAACGAACCTCTTTGCTATCTGTCCCCCTGTTTCCTCAGTTGCACCCGGTGGAGACCATCTAATTTCGCTCATCGATGAAATCTCGTACGTCTCGCCACCGTCCCCAATGCTGTCGCAGATCAACGATATCCCGCCAGAACAGTTTTGCAATGGTGACAACCGCCCGCCAGACTGTGGTCCGAACTGCATGTGCACGCACAAGGTCGACATCCCGCTCAACGCCATCGTGGAGGTCGTTCTCGTCGATGAAGGTACCTACCGAGGCGGGTTGCATTAGTTCCTGCAATATATCCTAACAAACTACTCTACTGCGTCTTCCCGAACAGTACAACAAGAGAATCTGAGCCATCCGTTCCATCTGCACGGCCACGCATTCCACGTCATCGGTATGGGCCGTTCGCCGGACAGTACCGTGAAGAAGATCAATCTGCGCCACACGCTCGATCTCGACCGACGGGGTCTGCTGAACCGACAGTTCAACCTCCCACCGCTGAAGGACACGATCGCCGTCCCGAACAATGGCTACGTTGTACTAAGATTCCGGGCCGATAATCCCGGTAGGATATGAGTTGTTTTACCTGTAACGATGGATACTAAATATCTCTTCCTGTCTTTCCCAACACAGGATACTGGCTGTTCCACTGTCACTTCCAGTTCCACATAGTGATCGGCATGAATCTGGTGGTGCACATAGGCACCCATGCCGACCTACCGCCGGTACCACCGAACTTCCCGCGATGCGGCAACCACATACCTCCTATAAAGTATAATTAGTAGCGATCTAGCCAAGTAGTACCGACCTGTCCTGTGAAAAACAAAAAGCTCAACCTCGTGTCCTCAGAATTTGAAACTTCAAGTCTTTCCCCGTCCCCGGACTTCCCCGGTCATCTTCCGTACATTCGCTTCGGACGCGTGGTCCTAAAAGTCCGAAGCTACTTATTACTGCCAAGTCATTTTCACACACCTTGGGGTCCTCGCCCCCCTTCTCCTCTCATCATATCGTTTAAGGAAAATGTTCATTAGTTAAGGGACAACGAATACGAACCATTCGCCGGTGTATGTGTGCGAGCGTGCACATACGCCTGCGTGCGAGGGTTTGCGTGTGTTTGTATTGTGCTCAACGAAACCAGATCGGATCAGTGTTCCCCGGGTGGCCTCGCTAGTAACGGAGCCATTACTTGCCACAGAGCGATAAATTAGGTTAGGAAATGTACGCTATTGTTAGACGCTGTGGAGCTGATCTAGTGAGCCGCGGGCAGAGGGCGCTTGCTCTAACGCTTCCCAATTAAAATAGTAACCAGAGCAAACGTGAAGGAAACTCCCAGCAGATCTAGTATGCCCGGCTGTATCTTCAAACTATCAACCATTTGCCTTTACTAGAAATGTAGCTAAAGTTACTAGTTCTAGCTTCGTTTCTCACCTCGGTCGGTCGCTATTTGTACCTCCTCCGCTACGAATCAGTTTTTATGATTTTGTCCATACCCACACTACTTCTTTTTTTTTGTTGTGTAGTGGAACATCATTCCCTGTACCATCCCGACCTACCACCAAAGATAACATTGCGACCGCCACCTTTGCTGGTGCGGAAAAGCGCGTGAGTTCGTTTTTGTGAAGCGTTCCTGCACGGTCGTCGGACTGAATTCATGTGCTCGATTTAAGCTGGATAAAATATTACCCCTGGAGCCATTTTTCAATTTTCCGAGCTGGTTGGCCTTGTATGTGATACGTACGCACCACGGCCACCGCGGGATACAAACCATCGGGAGGAGCTGCAAGTCTTCACCGTCCAGACCATCAGGTTCTTCCCGTACGCTTTCTTGTTGAAGGCAGCGCCCCACTGTTGTGCTGGCGTTTCCACCAGCCTCAAAGAAGTCAGATTTTCCGTTCCGCTTCCCAATATGTGCAATGTTTATTCTCCCGCTCCAGGGCTAAGCCTGGAATACCAATACCACCTAGTTGTATATTTATGCTTTTGACTTGTTTCACTCGTGGGGTGCAGGTCAGACCGGAGCAGTTTCCTTCCGGTGGCCTGTAGTTTTGTTTCGCCGTGCTTCTCTTCCGCTGTCTTACGTTTGCATTACCTCGTGAAGCCAGGGTACGGTAGAGTAGTGGATAACAAAAGAACGTTCGATACAAAATACCGTGACCGTACTCGCGCACTACCATAAGAATGTAAGACGAAGGTGACAAAGCAGGAAGGAGAGAAAAAGAGAGCAAAAGATGACTCTAAAGAAAATCCAAGTTCAGCCAATAAATAACAATAATACAACAGTGAGATAAGAACCATTGCCCGTGCCATACTTGCCACCGTTTCCTGCCATCCGAATGCTTGTGTCCGATGTGCTAGCTTTGTTTTGAGGTTAAGTAGGTTTGCTTCACGCTTGCGATACTCTGCTTCCTGACTGCGTCTGGTTTCTAGGTTTTTCATCGTGCGGAAAGAATCGTAAAATCATTCCACAACTGTTTGGATTACCGTGGACTTACCGTGTGTCACCGAAGCAAACAACAACGGGAAGATAACGATGAGGTGGCCGGAATCGAAATAAAGCTAATCCTACAATCCGTACAATCCGAGGTCCGTACAATTCGTTTATTCCATTATCTTTATATGTTTCCGCGCTTAAAGGATCCGGCAATCTGGTAATCTGGTAATGTATGTTGCGAGTGGTCATGTTTGTTGTCAAGTTGTCCAGTTCCTGCTCTGTTCGGTTTACTAACACCAGTACTACCCTTGGTGCTTTCGATCTGGAGTGAGGCGATCATTTAACACTGTCCTTTTTTATTACAAGTTTTAAATTAATTGAAATGTTTTTATTATCAAAGTTAAGTTTATCAAATTAACGCTTGAAAACGAATATATTTGCTACAAACACTTCATTACATTTCAGTTAAACAACCAGGTAGATAAGGCCTACACAAAATAAATTGTAATATTTACAGATGCTGTTATTGTTATAATTAAATCTTACAATATTTACACCACTTGTAATTTATTCCACTTGTATGCGTGTTAAATAATTCATAATTATTCTATAATTATAGCACATGTATAGCGCCATGTCGTATATGCGGAGCTATGCTGAACTATGTTGAGGTGCATACGTAATATTATTTTCACCGGGCCATGTCTCAATTTTGACAGCGAACGATGTAAACAAACTAAAGAATAAACAAATCAGTTTCACATCGCTAGTTTCTTGCATAAAAATACAAAAACATGGGTAAAAAGAGAGATAATTACGCGGATAAAGATGGTATGTGCATTTATATAAGTCCTTGATGGAAAAGCTAACCTACATTCTTCAATTGCAGGTGACGATGCACCGGAAACGTCCCACAAGAAACACAAAAAACACAAGAAGCACAAAAAGTCTCGCAACCAACTGGAACCAACCTTTGAAATGGTTGAGGAGCAGCAAGCGCTCGACGAAACTATCGAAGTGGTTGAAGAAATCGAGTACATGGAAGCCGATCCAGAGCCGGAGATTGTGTCGGAGATTGATACCGAGATACAAGCCACAATCGACACGAGCATATCACAGATGGAACTGCTATCCGACTCCCAACTGGCCCAGCAACAGAAAGCACTTTCGCCGGGAAAAACGATTGCCGCGATGAACAAAGCGCAGAAAAAGAACCGCAAGCGGGGACGAGACAGTGGAACGTCGAGTGAAGAGGAGCGTTGGCTCGATGCTATCGAATCCGGCAATTTGGAAGACGTTGACGATGAGCTGAAGAAAATCAAACCCAAAGACCCGAAACTCATGACGGCCCGGCAGCGTGCGATGTACGAACGCAGCACTGACAAGGAACCAGGTCCCGGCTCGGAACTTCTCATGTCGCTACCGACCGGTTACAAAGAAAAGGTAATGACTGAGGAAGCGATCCAGAAAGCCCAGCTTAAATCACAAAAACGCAAACAAATGGCGGACGAGAAGCGTGAGAAGGATAAGAAGAAAACCATGGAACGATTGCTCAAAAAGCAGGACTCGAAGTCGGTGAAAGCGATCAAGAACCGGCCGGTGAAGGAGAAGGTACCGATGATAACATACGTCAGCAGTACGGCCGGTGCAACGATTTCCCTGCCACCAGATATAGATTTTCCGCTGGAAAAGCAACCGCCACGCGAACCACCCAAGCCAACGCTGTGTTCGATACCAAATTGCACGAATATCAAACGGTACAACTGCTCCCGGACGAACATTCCGCTGTGCAGCTTCGAGTGCTACAAAACCAATGTAGAATCAATAAAGAAAATCATCTTTTAAAGCTTGACGGTGCAATTTTATTTCTCTTCCATCAAAAGTCAACCTGCGGTAGGAAAAAAATTGAGAAAGCAAATTCTTGAATTAACGATTGCTTCGTTTGGGTAGGGCATCGGCCAGGGCATATATGGAATCGGGAGGTTCGTGCTGACAGGTAACGGTGACGACTTTGAAACAATCAGTAACATGCAAGGAAACAAAAACTTACTAGCAGCTGGTTGAGATACAGCTCATAGGCAATTTTATCCGTTGCCATATCCACTGCCACCGCCATCATTTCCTCCAGCTCTTCTACCGTGAACGGTTCACCTTCCTCCGTGATCAGTTTGGTCATATACTCCTTATCGACAAAGCCCTTTCCTTCTTGGTCCAGCACGCGGAATGCCTTGAGCAGCTTCTCTGGTGGTGCTGGTTCCATCCTTCACCAATGCAATGAAAGATTATTAATAATAATTATTAAAAAAAAACCCTTTTTCAACATACTTATGCTCTGCAATCAACTGACTGACGTAGGGCAAAAATTTAGACAAATGGACGGTTCCATTTGAATCCTCAAATTCTGTTGCCGAGATGACCTCATTAACGTCGGCCTCTGTAGGAACACAGCCTGTGCAAACAATTCGTTAAATTAAGTTGTACGTGTTGATCATTCATAAGGTTTTACATACCCAAAAACCGAAGAATTGTTCCAATTTCACGGACGTCGACCGTTTTGTTCCCATGATGATCGAAAATCAGGAAAGCATCAGCAATTCTTTTCTCCAGCTCATTTGCTGGATTGATATCTGCGTGAAGGATATGATTGTTTTATATTACATTCTGTTTAATGTAGAGAAATGGACGAAAATCTCACCAGAATATTCAAAATCAGTCATGTTTTCAAACGCTAGCAAAATTGTGAAAATGATATTGATCAAGCAATTCGTTACCCTAGCAACAGCTTCATTGGTTACAACATGTACTTTATGAGTGACTTCTAGCTAGTGATAATATTTATCCTAGAGGATTTCACAAATAATGTAAAATATAATCAGTTAAACCAGTAAACAGGAATAATATTAAAAATTGTGTATTAACGGTTTCAAATAAATTTATTTGTTGGTTGTATGGGCTGTTGGGTTCTTGTAGGGATGTCAAACCTGCTGTCAAATGCCAAGGTGGTTTGACAGATGTGTGACGTATTTGCCATTTTATCAAAACACACATTACTCTAAATAAAAATCTAATTTCAAAGTTTTCTGTGCATTCTGATCCTATTCCTGGCATAATCCAAGAATCAAGCGGTGCCACACAAGGACCACCACCGATCCGCAAGCCGCATTGGTGTACGCCGTAGCAGTGTAACTGTTTGTTTCGGCGTGTGGGTTGGTGGGTGGTGCCAAGTGCAGTGTCTCGGTGCGTACGGTTCTTCGTACGCGTAGCATCCGGCCAAGATTGAGTCCGACGGAGCAGCGTCCAGGATGTCGGGTGATCAGAAAACCCTCATCAAGGGCAATCCGTCCCAGTATGTGAAGCTAAA